>OVAX01000030.1:0-171520 GCA_900406405.1 Lepidium africanum
CAGCTGTGTTGTAAATCCGTTGCTAAAAAACGTCCCAAATCTTACCTTTTGTTGTAGTGTGTGAAACTACACAAGATCACAATCATCTTCATATATTTCTCTTCTATTGAGTCTATATGAGAGTACAACATAGTTCTAGAGTTTGTTAGCTCATATTTTCGAGTGTTGTGAGATAAGAGAAACCGAAGTAGTTTCATCTTGTGATTTTTGAACGCACTAAGCCGGCATACTACGGGCATTAAAAGAATTAAGGAGAGCGATTTTATTTTGACTCTACTTCATCTTTGATTACGATTATGTTACGGTATCTAAGTTGTATTTATTATTTGTGTTCTTACTACATTTCGTCAACATTCCTTACCAAAATTAACGTCCAAATCAACCCAAAATTCTCAAATGCACTATAATTCAAACTTTGAAATCATTTGTTACCAAATTGAAGTCCAAATCGACCCAAAATTAATGTTCAAATCGACCGAGAATTAAAGTCCAAATCATTTGTAATCAATTTTCGCATTCTAAATTTTGATGGTAATGTAAAGCCTATATTTGACGGCAGTTTTCTCCTTTTTGCGGCAGCGACCGCACCCATGCGGCACCAGACGTCGGAAATTCTACACAGTGGTGATGAGACCCACAAGTACAGTGAATCCATGGTTCGTTGGTTACAGTAAATTAAAGCAAACAATTCTAATTTGTTTACATTTTTATTCTAAATTAAAAAGAAAGAAATTAAAAGAAAGAAAATAAAAGAAATACAAAAAATAAAAATAAAATAGAAGATGAAGAGTATTTTGGTCCAACCATATTTCATTAAATGAAATGGGTATACAGATAAAATGTGGTATAACAAATTTTAATTTATTCATTCTGTCTTTCTCGGACTTTCACCCCAAAGATTTCTGGATAGATATCCTTTCAAGGAATGATGATCCATATAAGCTAATGCGTCTTTGCGCTGTTTCAAGCCCATGGAACAACTTTGGTAAATCTTACTCTTCCTTTCTGTTTGATTTACAATAAATAATTATTTGATATTTCCTTTAATTGTTTTGCTTAGTAGTACTCTACTAAAGAATTTCAATTTGATTACTAGTTACCAAGACCACCTCATAAAGACGTTTTTTCTCAAGATAGCTGTTTAAGCTAGTGCAACCGCTGGTTTCTCCAATGATACACAGATTACACATTACTTATAAGGGTTATGAACTATGCTTTGAAGAGGAACTGTACAGAGGAAGCAGTTTTGGCATCTTCAACTCTTTCTCTGGAATTTGGCATCAAAAACACCATCGATTTTCATGGGATAGGACGAGTTTGGTCAAGCAAGGGAATGAATGTTACCGATGGAACCGAGACTCTCATGTATAAGTTCTCCGAGTCATGTCTTGTTGAGCGCATCACCATAGACTCCATTCAAGGTGCTTCTCTTTCAACAGTTTACCATTAAAGATGACTAGGAACTGAAAACCACGCGGTGCCGTGCGGTTACTCATATTTATAAGAAATTAGTTATAACTATTTTAATATCATTAGTGTATAATTTTAATATTTTATGATGTTTTAATTTGTATTATTTGATGATACAGCAAGTCATCTATCGTTGATTCTCTTTAATATCGAACATTTAAGACATAAAAACATATATATTTTTCTTGAAAACAAAGTATATATATATATATNTATATATATATATATATATATATATATATATATATATATATATATATATATATATATATATATATATTTGAATAAGCATATAAACAAAAACAACTTTTAAAAATAAAATTATTACAATGAAAAACATGTAAAAACAAATAAAGTCATAGAATGTTTTTAAATATAGTTAACTTTAAGTTGAATTACATTACGATTCTAACTTATGTTATTATTACAATTAAAAGTTAAGTAATACACATGTGATATTCGAAAGATTGTCACAATAACACATATTTTGGAAGATATGTTCCACAATTATTAAATAAATTTTGATTCAGTTAAATAATAATAATTAATAAAATTCATTAATTTGAGAATCAATAATGCTAGATAATACACTTTAGGAAGATGATGTTCATTGAAATAACTCAACTATAAAAGAAGTAAAATATAAAACTTCAATAAAAATTTTCTTGTAAAAACTATTGTCTTACTTTATGTTTGTTTTTCTAGGTGTTTTGTTGTATGAGAAATGATTTTTGGAAGTATATATATATATATGAGACACAACTTAGAGTTAAAATTTTGATTAAATAGTTCTTAATTTGCACGAATAGTTGCAACTTTACATTAATAATTGCATATAATAGAAAACAATGTTTTGATAATTATGGAGATGAAGAGATAGCTTGGTTTCAAAGAGGTCACCTTCATGACTCTCTTACACTTAAATCAAATGTTTCAAAGAGGTTACCTTCTTAACTATCAACTTTGAAAAGAACCAAATTGAAGTTAAAAGATCCGTTCATCTAGTTATTCTTACTAGAAAATAACAAAAAAAAAGTAAAATATATAATAAAGTGACATAATTTGCTTTGAAGCCCCTTTTGTTTATAAGATATTTAGCGTTTATATAAAAAAATGTGGCATACTTTGTATCATATTCTTGTATCAGTTAACAAAGACTTAATTCACTTTAAATATTCAAAATAGAACAAGATTTAAGATTAAGTAAAGCTGTATTAGTTAAAGTGGCATCTGATTATATATATGTTAATTACACATTTACACAAATCTATGATCTTATTTCTGAGCATGCAGCAGATAAAAGATTTTTGTGAACGCGTGGAACATAAGAGGACGTGGTATATTTCTGTTTTGTACTATTAATATAGTAGTTGTTAGGGCAAAACTTTACTTTGTATTGACCAATGAAATAAAGAAACACTATTTGTCCTATGAAATGTCAATTTATGAAACTCTTAAGATTTCCACCATTTCAATAGATTTAGAAAAGTTTCACTTTTGTTTAATGGAAGATTCGTACACCGTTTACTTTGAGATGCTTTGACAACAAAAATTATTTGGGTAGTGAGTTTTATGAAGCATTGGCTAGGTCTCCAAGAAGGGAAGGTTTTGAAGCTCTAGTGAAATTTTTAGTGGAACAAATTCATCCTCCTCAAGTATCCTTACTTGTTAAGTGTTATTTCGGATCGCTCTAAGTCTCTGAGGTGAAATTCCTAATAAATAGTTTGGAGGTTAAAAAGATAATAACATCGGAAGATTGACCTGCCTTTCAACTGTATTTAGAGGATTTCTTCCGTCTTAAGGCTATTTTTGACTTGTTCCATTACTTTGATTCCTAGAATATTGAATTACAAAGCATGTTTTTTTATTGTTCGTATTGTTAAGGGCTTGTCCAAGAATTTGACTCTCGTACCGCTAAACTGACAAAGTTGGAGTGAATCACGCCACCTCTCACTTTGTGTGCTATTTTATCAAACGCAATGTTGTCTTGACGACCAACAAAAAAAATGTTGATGGTTTCTTTGTATTGAAGTCTGAAACCATCTTTGGGCCTCACTGATGTGTATTAAGATGATTTTGAAGCCTAAGATTCGATAAAGATTAGATAGGGTGGAAATTATCAATTTTATCACACTCCCATGGAATGAGTAAATTAGAGAAAGATTTGAATGAGTAACTAAGAAATCTACATATGATTTCAAATGTGTATAATTTTTGTATTAAGTCTATAGCTCTAAATTTCTTTGAGTAATTGATTGAAGGGCACATTTAGATACATTTTTAATATTATTTATTAGGTGTGGGACAACACATTTACTCACTCAACAAACACTATCAACGCCAATAACGAATTTTATAGCCAAAATTCAAATTCTACGATGGAGCTCCGGCAACATTTTCCCGTGCCAGCCGGAGATGACTCGGAACACGTTGCTTTATCTCTTCTAATGCACACAACGTCTCTGGATCGAGCCCTCCCGCAAACTGAATATACATTTAGAGATCAAATATCAAGTACCAATGCACAATGTTCATATATGGTTTTATAGTTTGTTTGAAGTTTAAGACTGATTACCTGGTGCGTTCTGTAAGCGAACCTGACACCTTGAAGAAGCAACGCTTCTTGAGTAGACTCTCTATCCAAGTTCCGAGCTGATTCTAGCTCGTTTGCAACTCTATTCATGTACGTTTTAGCAAGCTTAATCGATGCTTTTTTGATCTATCGATGGAATTAGACCATTGTTAGAAACATAAAAGAGTACAAACATAGTGTAACCGATGATTTACTAACAGAAAAAACAGACCTTGCTTATCATTCCCGAGTCAAGCATCCACTTGACTGGGATATTAAATTCCTGGTAAGAAGACATGGATGAGCTGCGTAATCTGACTAGCCTCCTTACCCTTTGCTCTGACCTTTAACATAACCGGAATTTTGGGTTATTCAACATTTTGGGAATAGAAAAAAATTCTTTTAATATGTGAGTATCAAAGTAGGGACTTCTTTTACTTGTCTAGTAAGTTGACCATTTTCTGCAGGGCAACACCATAGTGAATTCTCGGATCATCAGAGTAGGAAGAAAGTTCTTTTTCCAACTTCTTTAGCTCGCGGTATTCAACTGCAGCCTCTTGAAGGGCGTCGGCTTTCCTCTCAGGCCACTTGAAATTCTTAAGCACAGCTCGCTCATCAGCCTGTAAGGCATTAACCATAGAGGAATGCACATGTAATTTAAGATAATGTAATGATGCAAAACTCGTTACATCTTTATAGAGTTTGGAAAAACTATCAGTTATATGATTAAGTGATAGACTATGGTCTCAGTAGAAGTGATGTACACCAAAAACATGGATGAGCTAAAAAGGTTAAAATAAGTAATTTATATGAAAGAATTTGGTGTTACCAGAGTTGCCAGTTCTTTATCAAGCCAATCCACAAATTTCAGGACATCTTCCATATCTGAAAAACAAGTGGTCAGAACTTTCTGGATAAGATCATTGATGAAATCCCCTTTTGTCTCAATATCGGCTTTTATCTGTGAAACAAAATGAAGCTCACCAGTGTTAGATGGTATTGGCCAATAATAAAGTTAAAGAAAAGAGAGTAAAAAAAAAGAGACTTGGTTGCTTACAGCCATAAGGTGCGTGGAACGGTTTTGAATTTCTCCAACTATACTGTTGTGAGCACTGTTCGCTTGAGAATTATTACCATTAACAGACGGAGAAATGTTTCTACTATTATCTTGCTTTTTTAACAACTGAAATAACTGCGAAACTGGAGGAGACTTCTGAGCACGAGCTGCTTTGGCAAGAGGCCTAGGTGGTGGTGGTGGTGGGGGAGGCGGTGGTGTTGGTGGTGCAAACTGTGATAAAACTTCATCCCGTTTGCTGGAATTGGTAGGTGGAGACACTAAAAACTTAGGAATTGGCGGTGTTGCTGGTAATTTTGAAGGTGAAGGTGATGATGGAGATGATTTAGTTGTAATGAAGCTTGATGGTTCTACTACTACCTCCTTTCTAACCTTACGTTGCTCTAACTTGCTAGCTATTAATCTCTGGATATCTTTGAATCTGGTGTTCTGGTGTTCTTTTGCTGGCTGAATCAACCAAAACATTTGAGAGATTAATTAGAACATAAGCAGTACTATTTCCTTCGAGCTGTTCACTAAATATCATCTAACAATAACCTAAACTCTATGGAGAAGCAGAATCAAAGAAAAGACAAAGTGCAATCATGATTCCAGTCTCACTAAGTCAATGCTACGTTAAGATTTCTCGCCTAATCTTCATAATTCTAATGGAAAATGAAAGGAGAAACAAACTTTTTACCTTGTCGTTAGAGGAAAGAGATGAGATCTTAGCTTCAGCTGAAAGAAGATCCTTAGTAAGCTTCCTATTCTTCAACTCCATCTCTACATTTGAATTATGTGCTTCCTCTAGCTTAGTTTTCAAACTCAGAACCTGCGCTTGTAAATCCTTAATCAATGACTCATTCACTACCAGCTTCTCCTCTAGTTCCTCTATTTTTTTCCTCTTCTCATCCTCCTCCGCCGCAGCAGCTGCAGACATTACGATCTCTTCGCTTTTCCTTGGCCGCCTTGGACAACCGAACTGCTCTACAACCGCCGGACGATTCACAGACCGAGCTCTCTGAGGAGCCAAAACTGCCGTATCCTCTTCTCCAGATTTCGCTCTCCTAAGTAGAACGGATCGCCGGTTCTTAGCCGGATCGTGATTGGAGGATTTCGGTTTACCTCCGGCAAGACCATTATCATCTTGAGCTCTAGGTCTAGAAATCACAGAGCAATGCGAATTCCCAGCTCTCATGCGTGACGGAGTGGTTGAGGTGGTGGAAATACGGGACATAACTAACAAAATTTCAGCCGTAGACGACGGTCGCCGGCGACAAAGCTCGTGGCTAACGTCTTACTCAGCTTTTGACTTGTGAATACCACTTGGAAACTGTCGCACTGGAATAAACAACAACTATAACATTAATCACCAATCATTAATCCAATAATCTTAAACACTTAATCTATTAAATGGTATTAATATTTAAAAAAAATAATATTAATTAAGCAATTATTGATGGAATGATCCGTCCAGAGGAAACAGTGGGTTTTGAGG
The DNA here is from genome assembly GCA_900406405.1 of Lepidium africanum. Taxonomy (NCBI): domain Eukaryota; kingdom Viridiplantae; phylum Streptophyta; class Magnoliopsida; order Brassicales; family Brassicaceae; genus Lepidium; species Lepidium africanum. The sequence continues at coordinate 6,595 of OVAX01000030.1, forward strand.
CCCACTACAATATAATGACTTTTAGAAAGACAAAAGGATTCAGTGGTGGGCCCAATTTGTTTTTGTCTTGTGCACTTTTTTTTTCCGGCGACGCGTTCATGCCACGCGCCATCGGTAACAAAACCCAAACAGTGTCGTGTGTATCGATTATGGCTATATAGGATAGGTGTATGCGTGTTACTACAAAGCAAACAAAATTATACGTTTGTGTTTGATCATTTATTATTAGAAAATAATTAATATTTTTTTTCTAACAAATGAATAGACAAAATTCGATTTACAGAAATAATCCACTTTTAAATTTTGATATGCGACTTTCTTGAATCCAACTCTAATACAAAAGACAGCAGAAATTTGAAGGTAAATTTCACAAAAAAACATTTTTCTAACAATTAAATATATTTTTTATATACTAAAATATAATGGAATCTTTGCAAATTTCCTTGTCTAAAGTACATGTTGTTATGGACACAAATAATTAATTTGTCTCATGTTGAACTAGAGATAGAATACAGAACAATTGACATTTATAATGGGACCATTATGTTTTGGAACAAATGGTGCATGCTTTATTAATCATAATATTACTTAGAAAGGAAACTAGCGTATTTATATGTGGTGGGGAATAAATAAATAGTAGATTACAAAGCTTAAAGAAAACATGTTTAATTAAGACGAAAGGGAAGAGTATGTCCTAATCATACTCAAACTCAAAGCAGTTAGTGACCATTGATTTACAAGTTAAGTTATTGACTTATCTGGAAGATTTTTGGAGAATTGGATCATAATTTGATATAATAATGATATAGTAATTATTTGGTCCCTAAGGCAATTATTGTGGCTATGTATATGTTTGTTGTGCCTTGCTTTGTAAATCTACTCCCAACTATGTCCAATTTTATTGGACTCAAAACACAAGTCATGGCATAAGGCCTTTATCAGGTAGGAGAAATGATAAAACTACATGATAAAATTGAAAAAAGCATAGGTTCATTAAAATGAAAATGAGAAATCCATAACTATGTATATGATCAATGCTTATATATTATTAAATTGAAAATGAAATATAAAGCGTTATTTTTTTCAAACCAAGCTCACAAACGAAATGGAGAATTGATAAAAAAAACACACACACATCAGATGTTTTTATAATTTTTATTTGAGAAAACGATATATTTACCCATGATAATTATCATATGATATTAGATGCCTCCCAAAATAAAATTCCGTGCTATATGTCTAATAATAAAGTTAAAGAATATAATTTTCTCTGAAATAAAAGTTTTGAATAATAGTTCCAGACTTAAAAAAACACAGTTGATCCTCGAAACTACAACATTAAATTTTAGTTTGGTTGCAGAAGATATTTGTGGTTTAGTGACACAAAAAAGAGACAAGTTTTCAAACAAATTCCTTACTTTGAGATCCATATATCCAAACAAATGAAGATATAAATCGTGAATCAATTAACATGAATTGATGTTTGTTGTTTAATTTCAGATGCAGAGACATATAATACAGAATGAAAAGATAAATAGTACCTTGAAGAAGGAAGAAGAAAACTGGTGATGATCGTCTTCCCAAGAAAAAACTTGTTTACATTCTCCTCGATCAGTATGTTAATGATCAAATGATTAAACACATGCAGCTTTTATAAATACATGATTAAGATGATATCATATTCATGTGTCTATATAATATACGAGACTGCTTTATATATATCTCTCCATGAATGAATATATATGAACAGGTTTCATTTTTATATCTTATATAAAGCTCAATGGTATGTGAGATGTCTTGGAAGGGTTAAAAACTTAGAAAAACCGGAAGAATAATATAATTTATAATCAAAACATAAAAGAAAATATTTTATATAGATCGGTTAGTACTTCGTAGTCTTCTATTAATATTAATAATTCCATTTCACTTTTTTTCGACCGACCGGTATTATAGTTTTATTACTATTAAGATAATTAACAAGAGTTATAAGAATTCAAAATCATTAGTATATAAAAAATGATTTTTCTACATAGATATATATATATATATATATATACACACATATTTTCCAGAAATTGCATCTAATAGTATTGGACCTTCAAAGTTCAAATACCTAGATGGCTAGATGATATATACTTATCTTCAAGAAAAGACAAATGATGTCAAGGATGTCATAATGTTAATGTGAGAATATATATATATCACTCATGAAAGATATTGGTAAAATGGTTGAATATTCATTTTTATATATTTATTCACGGAAGTTCGACTCTAAATAATCATATTAATTTGTATAATAGGTTTTCAGTTATAGATTCTGATAATACTAAACATTATTATTTTTAGTGTAGTTGTTTTGTTAACCGGAGTATTTGGTCGAAACCCAATTAAGTATCATTGATTAGTGTGGTTTTAGATTTTTGAATATAACGTGGTGAGTTTGAATCCCACCCAATTTTAGTTGAAAATTTAGGCTATAGATCGAGTAGTTGTCAATCCAATAATTATTTATTGGCAAAAAAAAAAAAACAGCCTAAAATATAATAAACAACAATAACTTTGTTCTAGCAGAAATTAAACTCGTAACCGATGAATTTACGTTTTGTCTTGCATCGTTTTTATTATCTTGCTATAAGTGCTTCTTTGTATATATAGTCTTTGTATTTGGTTATATAAATCAAGACTATATACAAGATGTATATATTTGGTTTTTTTTGTTGTTTTCAATATTAGATTGATAAGGCTCGATCCATAGCCTAAATTTTACCCCTAAAATTCTTTTTTTAAGCTACCATAATGTAACGGGTAAGAATCGAATCTTGTTGCCAAGTCATTAACTGGATCATCATAACCACCAGACTGAAAACAACTTAGCGGGTGTATATATTTGATTAAACGACATAAATTTTTATTCTAGGGTGTATATATTTATAATAATTTATAACATGAACCTTAAACACTAAACTCGAGTGTACGTAATGTAGATATATAATGTTGTCTGTATATATGTATTCATGTAGTCATGTAGATGTCTATCTCATTAATGGAGTACGAAACAAACAATAGTTTGATACGGACAAAAATCAGGTGCACCGTATTCAAACTAATATTAAAGAATCAAATCCAAAAGGATTATGATATATATGTTTAATATATTATACAAATCATCAGATTTGCTTAGATGATAGGTCATGTTTCAGAATTTTAAAGCAAGAGTTTTTTTTATCGTATACCTTTCATTTGAAAATAACATTTCCAACGTAATTTATGCCTATATCAATGATTTAGTATGCTTAATTATCCCTAATTATTTATATATTTACAATGTATGATTATATATTCACAGTTGTTATAAATCGTCAACGAGTAAATAACTTTAGTAACTCAATGTGGTTTGAAGAAAATATCATTTGGTTATTGCACATTTTTTTTGTTATATATATAAAAATATTTTTTGGTCATGTATATATATTTAAATCTTTTGTACGAGAATTTGATTTTTCATAAACCTGTAGTTTTATGTGATAGTGTTTGGAGAGTTTAGATTATAAGTTGTCGATTCAATTGTTTGATATTGTTAACAAGTTTGATGTTTGAGTAATAGACTAATAGTGTAACCTTATTGATAAAAAAATTTAATATAATAAATAACGAAATTGATGACCAAAGCAATACATGAATAAAAACCAGGAGATTCGCAAATAGAAGAGTGAAGACTCAAGAAGCAATATGTGTGGAGGAATGTCTCCATCATTAACCTAATTTTTTTTTTTTTTCATTTATGTTACATATTTCATATATTTTGTCTCCTCATTTTTTAGCTCTAAATTATACGGTAGACGCGAATGATTTTTAGTTTAATGGCAAACGGTAAATCCACAAAAAACAGGCGTATTTGCATATTTTAGATCAATTCCTACCGCTTATATTATGTAGGAATTTGACTAATGCATTGACCAGTTGTGATCCAATATTGACAAAAATAAAAAATTATATATTGACCACACATCATACTTCATCACCTTTTCTTGATATTTATAGAATTTTCAAGTCATATCTTACTTTTATTTTTTGTGTTTGGATTTTAATAATTTCAAAATATAATTAAAATAATATAAAATATAATTATTTTATATTACCCCGTTAACAACTCACACGGTTTTGTAATTCGACTATACCATACTATCATTGGGTTTGGTTTATAGAATCGGTATTATCGAGCCGGTTAACAAAAAAAAAAATCACATTGTTACTTGTATAGGCAGTCAAGATCATTTCAGCATTTTTATTTTAACCAAATTGGTCAATGAGAACACCAACGATTTTTTGTCTTAATTGATATAAAAGCTTTCCGAGAATGAGGCTGAACCAAAATCTTTTGGGCTGGGCCTAAATTAGAATTGTGCGAAGAGTCCGGTTTAATATAAATAATTCGACCCGACCGACTTGACCCGGACGAGAGATTAGCCCACCACGCAACGTCCGTCGGGGAATATACTCACGCGACGGACACGACGTATACGAAAAGCAGAAAACGTCATCAAGCTCCTCTCGATCGGTTTTTGAATCACAATAACAATGTCAGCAGTGCTCTCGGCCGGCGGAGGCTTAACTGCCGGAGATCGGAGCATTATTACGGCGATTAACACCGGCGCTTCGAGTCTCTCCTTCGTCGGTTCAACCTTCATCGTCCTCTGCTATTGCCTCTTCAAAGAACTACGAAAATTCTCTTTTAAGCTCGTCTTCTACCTTGCTCTCGCTGTAAGTTTTCCTTTGATTTTGTAACTGACACTGATTCGTATAAGTTCAAGTAATATAGATCATGCTAGATCTAGGACTATCTACTGTTTTATATTTCGCACTGGGAACTGTGAAGTAGCTAAGCTCGATGTGAACATTTCGTATGATTTTAGTTTGTGCATTTTTTACTTTGCTTTCTGGAATCACTAGTGGATTTTCGAGCTCTGTCGTTGATTGTCGACAATGGTTTTAATTGTTGCAGGATATGCTTTGCAGTTTCTTCTTAATCGTTGGGTATGTTTATCTGCAATCTGTTCTGGTGATAATTCTTGAGTTTTCTTTTCCAAAGATGATTGTTACCTGTTGATCATGTAGGGATCCTTCAAAGGGGTTCATTTGCTATGCACAAGGCTACACTACACATTTCTTCTGCGTAGCTTCGTTCTTGTGGACAACCACAATTGCTTTCACTCTTCATCGTACTGTTGTCAAGCATAAAACTGATGTGGAGGATTTGGAAGCAATGTTTCATTTATATGTTTGGGGTATGCAAAATAGATGCTCGTTTTTATGAACGATTTTGGAAATCTGACCTCGATTGTTTGTACATCTATTCTTGGGTTTAAGGATTTGATTTGTATCTGCATTGGTGATTGGGTAACGTAAGATTCTGATTTGCTCTACATTTTTAGGAACTTCCTTGGTTGTGACTGTCATACGTTCTTTTGGTAATAACCATTCACATATTGGGCCATGGTGCTGGACGCGAACTGGTCTTAAGGGAAAGGTAGGAGAGACTGCTTATTTTGAAAGGTCACTAGAACTTGTTGGATTTCGTTCTATCATGGGATTGGTTACTTGTTGCCTGCTAAAAGGCATTAGAACTCCTTTTGCTGCAACAATGGGCTGAGCTAATAAAAGTAGTTCTTATCAGTTCTTCTTCATACTGGAACTCATCTCACATCTTGACTTGCAGGCTGTTCATTTTTTAACTTTTTACGCTCCTCTTTGGGGTGCCATTCTCTACAATGGGTTTACATACTTCCAAGTGATACGGATGCTACGAAATGCTAGACGTGTATGTAGTCTTATACCAAGATTGTCTTCTGAAAAGTACTCACATAACATTATTAATACATTTGGCTGACTACTTACACTTTGCTACTAATTTCAGATGGCGGTTGGAATGTCAGACCGAGTCGATCAATTTGATGGCAGGGCAGAGATAAAGGTCTATTTTTCTATATTACTAATACCAGTTCTGTACGTTATTAATGACTTTGCTTCATCATCTTAACCTCTTTGCTTCTTTCCTGAACTCACGCAGGTGTTGAACCGATGGGGATACTATCCACTCATTTTAATAGGATCATGGGCATTCGGCACTATTAACCGCATTCATGATTTCATTGAACCGGGCCATCAAATCTTCTGGCTGTCTGTTCTTGACGTCGGAACAGCTGCACTAATGGTAGCAAACCCGAAAACAAACATCAATTATAAAGCTCCACACAGAGCATCATTGTTCAATCCCTAATCGCTGTTCTGAATGGTATGTTTTTCAGGGCTTGTTCAATTCCATAGCATATGGTTTCAACAGCTCAGTGCGTCGAGCAATCCATGAAAGACTGGAACTGTAAGTCACCACCATTCTCTTTAGTTTGCTATATTCCCAAGAATCGATGAAGCTTTAGTGTCCTGAATTGAAACCCTTGGTCTTCCTAGATTCTTGCCGGAACGGTTTTATCGATGGCTTCCGAGCAATTTCAGACCAAAGAACCATCTGGTCTCACATCAGCAACAACAACAGCGAAGCGAAATGGTCGCGCTCAAGACAGAAGACCAGCAATAACACTAACTTTTCAACAACGTATTTCATAGATTGATAACAAGAAGGCAGGGTATGATAATAGCATTTGAATGGATATTGGTAAGTTTCTTTTATGTTTGCTTCGTCTTTAGTTCACTTTTACGGTTAATAGGACCAATATGTTTTCTTTTTGGTCTCTGGTAGATATGGTGAAGGGATGCACAACAATTTTTCAATGTATATGAATCATTCTTTGGAAACACGAACTTGACAAGCATTATTTCTTGTATGAAAAAATTGTGTGGTCTTCTGATTCTGATATGAATGTATATGAATCATTCTTTGGATAGTGTTGTCTCAAGTATCTTACATAGGCGAGTTTAGGATATTTATACCCACAATGCAGTTTTATTTAGTCAAAGTGAAAATTACAGTCGAAAACTTAACATTTGCACATGCAAGTATGACTCAAAACCAAATTACAAGTTTTAATTTGTTTAATTTACATACAACTATTAATGCAAGTATGATTCAAGTGAATTAAACAAATTATATCTACTTAAACACAATTTACAAAACACAGTGCATGATAGATTAATTAATACTATCAACGATACAAACGTGGTCGGAACACAGATGATCAAATCGATCAGTGTACAAACACTCGGATCAACGTTTTGCAGTGTTCATTAAGCCTCAGAAAGAGCTTCTCTCTTAAAACAAATGCATGGATTAATACACTGAAAGTGACTAAACCGGAGTTGATCTAATGGATCGTGAGAGCTAAAGACAAGCCCAGATGTAGTCACTTTCAATGCATTGATCGACGCAATAACTGGTCAAAAAGAACCCAGTTGAGTCATGAGGTTGATGATATCATCCGCAGAAACAACGGAGAGTTTTCAAAGTACAAGACAATCAGACAGAGATAAGATGTACTGATGAAACGAAGAGAGATAGTTCAAATATAGAAAGAGATAAAAGCGGCGTACTTAGTTGCAGAAAAGAAACCCTAAAACGTCTCATAATGAGCAATGGGCCAAGCCCAATGTTGCACCCATTGTAATATTGATGATTATGGTTTGTTGATTTTTTATTGTTTTTCATAGCAAAAAATCTCCCAGCCCGCGTCGTTACCTGGATAATCTTAAACATCAAACTGAGAGTAATCCGGCATTTGTTGAATCCTTTAATCAACAAACATAGAAATTTTGATTTTTTTTAGCAACTAAGAGGTTCGATGCAAAATCCTAACGAATTTTTAAGTGGAGAGCAAACTACCCATAACTTTTATAGAAATTGAAAAAACCCATTTGCTCAAAGAGAAATTGATTTGCACTTAAGAGGAATCAATCTATGACCTGAACCAACATGACAAGTTTCTTTTAAAATGGAACAACTAGAAAACAAATACTTGGTTAATTTTGATTTACTCTAATGTGTTTTTGTTATAGAAACATGTTTCACATTGTAATGTGAACAAAGTGAGAGTGATTTACTAAACTTCTTTGTTTTGACGGAAACAAACTATTAAATGTGAATTTAATAAAAAAAAGTTAAACGATAATCATATGATAAACTGATTTTTTAGATACTTAAAAGCTCTAAGTGGTTGACATATACACGGAAGAAGATGGAAAAGAGAAAACAAAAAAAGTTTTAGTATAGTCAAATAATTTTCTTTTTGTTTGAATTGAGAAACTTTCAAACTAATTATTATGGGAAGGATAAACTATTGCTCTATATTTTATAACTATTTTACAGCAAAGAAATAAAAAAACAAGATTTGAGTGGTCTAATATATCAATGTCTCTCATGACTAATTCTTCTATAGAATGTTCAATATCACGTTTTTAAAATGTATTCAATAACACTTTTAAAAATAATAAATTTTAAAATTTACCTAGTTATTCACAAGATGGTCCAACTAATGAATTTGACATTAAATTTACATTTCTATATAATATGAGGTAGATTTAAAAAAGATTTTATGCTAGATTTTTGACTATAAATTAGGATTTATCGATTTTGTTGACATAATAATAATAAAGTTTAAAATTCAATATCATTGACCTTATGATTTTTAAAAGTATTCTAAAATCTAATTTTTGCGGAGATATTTTAACTATTTCTTTTTGATGAATTTAAAGTACTTTAAAATAAATCATGATAATTTTTAAAATTCACTTAAAATAATGTAAAAATCAAATCATTTACAGTAAATGGTTCAATACTTATTAGTTAGATGTAAAATGTAGTATACATAACCTTACATGATGGAGGAAAACAAGAGTTAACCATGATTAGAAAAAGAAACAAAACTAAATTTTTATCATATTTCTAGAAATAGAAAAACATATATCTTTTATAGCTCTAGATAATACAGTCATAAAGATAATTTCTAAAATAACAATACAGTCATAAAGATAATAGCATAAATAGCTAATCCATTTCTAGAAATTATAATGGAAGTTTCTTTTATTTATTTTTAATTATAGAAATTTGCTAAAATTAAAATGAAAAAAAAATCCAAATGGATAGATAAAAAATAAATCCCATAATAAAATGAGAAGGGAGATGGAGGAAGCAAAGAGATAGTGGCGTGTTTTTCTCCCTAAACGCCCAAAAAGCCGCCACTTCTTCTCTAAGTTCTATTCAATCAGTCTTCTGTATATATACAAATACATAGCAACAGATTCTTATAGCTTACTCTCTTTTACTCAATTCAACGACATTTGCTCGCATGATCTAATCAGATCACGGAGAATTCGAGAGAAACTTATCGATTGAGTTGAGATTCTCGATTCTCTCTGTGTTTTTTGCTTCCGTAATTTGAATTTTGATGGTGACGAAGGGAATGCGTATTGGTAAATACGAGCTTGGGAAAACTCTCGGAGAAGGAAACTCTGCAAAAGTCCGATTAGCTACGGATACTGTTTCCGGTAAATCATTTGCCGTCAAAATCATCGATAAATCAAGTATCACTCGTCTTAACGTCTCATTTCAGGTTCCGATCTCTGATTTTTTGTCAATCTGAATCGTTTTTCTTCATCGTTGTGTCTGGATCAATTTGATTTAGATTCTTATCCAATTTCTACAGATTAAAAGAGAGATTCGAACTTTGAAAGTTTTGAAGCATCCAAACATTGTCAGATTACATGAGGTAATTCTTTCAAGATCTTTGAATTGTTGTTATGATTTGAAATCTCATTTTCCTCTTCAGAAGATTCGAATCGGATTAGATTTTGAGGATATAGTTTGATTAAACGATTAAGAATCTTTTGAAAGGATGATTAAACATTTTAAAACCCTCTCTGTTTTTGTTAGTTTGCGTAGAAGTTTCTCGAACTTTAACCGTCATTTGTGTGACTAATTAATATTTTAATTAGCATAAAACTTAATTTAGGTTCCGTAAACCACGCAAATGGCTTTTCACGTTGCTTAATAACAACACTTAACGTGTAAATTAAACTGTTATCTTATTAATAATTTGTCATTAATTGGTCATTAGAAAGATTTTATGACCCTGACCAATTTTATTTATGAGATGGGTCCCAATAATTGACCATTTGGATGATGACAATATAACAATCATCACTATTGCCACACAGATTTGAAATCCAGTCTTTTCATGCATACCTCATAAGATTTTTTTTAATAACTTCACCTCCGAATTTCATGGCTATCATATTTTTGAGATTATTTTATTTATCAAACGAATAAAATGTATTTACGAGTTTAAATGATAAAACCTCCTTGTCTAAAGTTAAACGTCATTTAATTAATAATTCCTTTTTCATATAACTTATCTAATTCGTGAATTTGTGACCACGCAATTTACTTTACACGTTATTAGCCCTACGTAACGCATAACTATATTATTATACATTTTTTTAAAAAAATTCTCCCGTCACCATTGAATGAAGCACTGTAGATTTGATGACCTCACTAAATTAATTATTAGGTGGGTCCCAAAATAGCTGAATTTAGATTGTGACAAACAATCATCTCAATTGCCTCATCTTATGCGTTACCTCGTATAAATCAACTACATTTTTTTTTAAATCTAGTAAAATAACTCGTTTTCTACACTTCAGTTACGTGAACATAAAACCAAAAGATAAAAAACTATAAAACCATAATTTACGTGAAGCTACATTTATACTTTTATTACTTTCCACACACGTTATTTGTTAGAGCGATTGTTGTTGACTTATAATTTTTTGTTTGATTTCGAATTTGTCAAAGACTAATGTTCTAGATTTTACGATTACTTTTATTATAAGCAACCAATGTAGTTGTTGAATAAACAGAGACTTAATCTACGTTTTTGCTCGAGAATAGAATCTCTTTGATATATATAAAAATCATTTTTGTCCTTCCTAATTTTGGCTATGTAAGGGTTTTTGTTTTTATCCATAAATAGATTATAAAGTCCTTGATATGCTAATTCTTTATTGTCCACTTGCAGGTCTTGGCTAGCAAAACCAAGATTTACATGGTCCTGGAATGTGTCACTGGAGGAGATTTATTTGACTATATTGTAAGAAATCCTGTTTTGCTACTGTGACATAGTTTAACCAATGGAACCGTAATTTTCTAGTCTTAAAATATGTTTTGAGTCTCAGGTCTCCAAAGGAAAGCTTTCCGAAAGAGAAGGAAGAAAATTGTTTCAGCAGTTGATTGATGGAATCAGCTACTGTCACAACAAGGGAGTTTTTCACAGAGATCTCAAGGTCTGTGTGACTGTGTATACCCATAAAAGCTTCAAACGTTTTCTGTACGTAGTAGTAGCCACATGTTCTGATGTCATTAATTTTCCCGTTTTGCAGCTAGAGAATGTTCTTCTTGATGCAAAGGGGCACATAAAGATCACTGATTTTGGCCTTAGTGCTCTGCCTCAACATTTTAGGGTACGTACCAAATATCCTAAACCCTATCAGCCAAGAAGAAAAATCCAAGTTCTAACTTATTTTGGTTTTGACATGTTAGGCAGATGGGTTGCTACATACAACTTGTGGGAGTCCTAACTATGTGGCACCTGAGGTTCTAGCCAACAAGGGTTATGATGGTGCAGCATCAGATATATGGTCGTGTGGAGTAATCTTGTATGTTATTCTTACGGGATGCCTCCCGTTCGATGATACAAACCTTGCAGCCCTTTGCCGAAAGGTACCACTATTTTGTTAACTACCTTTTTGATAGTTAAGTTTATGTTTGAAGAAACAGACTCAAAGCTATCATATTTACAGATATGCAAAGGGGATCCTCCAATACCAAGATGGATGTCACCAGGTGCTAAAACCATGATCAAGAGAATGCTTGATCCGAATCCAATCACAAGGATGACGATGGAATGTATTAAGGATAATGATTGGTTTAGACACGACTACACTTCTTCAAACGAAGATGATGCATCCTCAATCCATGAAGATGTAAGAATACGTTACCTCTCATCATATTGGTTCCTATAATTTTGAATCAAGAGCATTGTCTTACCCACAATTTTGTTTGGTTTGTATGATGAAGGGATTTGAAGAAGAGAAGAGCCATGATTCTCCAACCATCATCAACGCGTTTCAGTTGATAGGAATGTCTTCGTCTCTCGACCTCTCAGGTTTTTTTGAGCAGGAGGTAACAAACCATTCCTGTCCTCATTAATTTTAATGTTTCAATATTGTACTCTGCTCACAATAAATGTGTTTGAATTTTTTCACAGAAAGTATCAGAGAGGCAAATAAGATTTATGTCAAATAGGTTAGCTATAGATTTATTGGAGAAAATCGAAACAATCCTTAAAGAGATGGGTTTCTATGTACAGAAGAAACATACAAAGGTGAGATCTCTTTTGCTCTCCTCTTGCTCTTCTCTTATCTGCTTTTGTTGTACGGTCTTTAAGTAGCTTCTAACCTAATGTTGCTTCAGTTAAAAGTAATCCAAGAAGAAAGCATTAGAAAAGGGAAATCTGGTTTATCAGTAACGGCTGAGGTTTTTAAGATAAGCTCATCGTTAAGTGTGGTTGAACTAAAAAAAACACATGGCGATTCGTCTCTATATAAACAGGTAAATTGGTATTTGTGTTTATGTTTCTTCAATTTTGAGCCAAAATAGCTTATGGTTTTGGGTTGATGCAGTTGCACGAGAGATTATTGAGTGAATTGGGCACATCATCACAAGTACAAGAGCTTATGACGTAGCCAGTAGCAGAAAAAGTGTCTCGCTTTTTCGTATTTGAATCCGGGATGCTATAGAGATCTATCCAAGGTTCATGATTATCATGAATTTATGTTAATAGAACTATATATATATCTGTGTATAAAATTGGTTCAATTGCCAAATCCCAATATATTATTCACTTACAGACAATCTTATTTGTCTTTGGTTCTGTTTATAAGCGATTGATTGGAAAATTATGCTTATGTTCTTTGATGTATATAGACATAAAATCAAAAAGTGAAGCCGATGAAATCATCAAGTGTTTGTACGTGTTTTTATTTTGTGGGGTACAAATGTTATGTCATTTTTTGAACTTTTTTCAATGATTACAAAAACTAACATGCAGCCAAAAATATACACCAACAATCTCTAAAACCAACAAAGTAAACTAAAAGCACTATAAAAACTGTTGAGTGGCCTTTTTTTCTCAGATGCGAGGTACTTATATTCGCTATAGGAAGTTTCGTCATTAGTTTGGATGTTGGTTAGTCACTGGTGATTTCGATGTTCGATTGGGGTTGTAGGCTTTTGAGTCTTTATCTTCAAGTGTCCTAATCTAGTATTTTCAGGGTTTGAATATATGACTTCTCTCTTTTGAGTTTAAGTTTTTGGGATATTCTTGTATTATGCCGGCTTTAGTATTCTACAAATATATTTCACATGTATTCTACTTTTGATCTTTATAATAATAATTAGTGACAGAAAAAATGTGTTGAGTGGTTGAGCAAATTTTTGGGGGTTATAATTTATTCAATTGAAGGAAAAAATTTTAAATTCAATTAAAACAGGCACACACCAAATACACAAACCAATATATCTATAGATTAACTAATGTATTTCTTGTCAAGCTGATCTTATATATATATATATAACTTGGGTGGTTAGGTTCAAGACGTTCAGAATATTAAGGCATTTTTGCACTCTTACTATTGTTCTCATAATTGCAATTACCACTCAAAAGCCTTTATAAATGATGACCACACTCAACATTAATAAAACACTTTTAAACATTTTTAATATTAAAAATTTAAAGTAAAAGATATTTTACAATTTTAAATCTGAATCTCAAAATATAATTACTGTTTATAAAATCGAACTTTATAGTTTATCTGACATTTAAAAGTAGTTTAATAATAGGTATACAATACTCAACTATGTGTGGAAATGATCCCATCCTAACGACAACAAATACCTTTATTAATACTACAAATCTACAAGAGGTAGGAAGGAGTATTCGACAAAAAAAATGTGAATTAAGTAAAAATTGAATTCTATTGGTTAGAGAAATTGTGTAGGTCCATGGAGACAGGTTGTGTAGAAACAATACAATGTGGACAACATTTTCGGTTTTATCATCAAACGGCTATTTCCTAAACATCGTGGACCTTCGCTGTCGAAAACTCATTATAATTTAAATTAATTATATATAATTACCTGATTTACCAAAATCCAAACCAACTCCAAATTCTCTTTCCTTTTCTGTTTGAGAAAGAGAGCTCTGCTTTTCGTGAGGTTTTCCGATCTTTCTCCATTTGCTTCTTCCTCTTCTTCGAATTAGGGTTTGTTCTTTGCATATTTGGTTTCCGGAATGATTTCGATGCGGTGAAACTTAGTTTTAGCGGGAAGGATTTCTGAGTTTGCTTTCTTAGGGCTCGTCGAGTAGTGAGGGGAGATTCCGGCTTTCTTATTTCTTCGCCGGAATCTGAAATTATCCGGTAGTTATGGCGACTGACCTTCCGATGAGTCCTCATTTGGAGCAGATCCACGGCGAAATTCGTGATCATTTCCGAGCTCTTGCGTATGCTTTTTCTTTAATATCTCAATCGAGTGTACATTATAGAACTTGATCACAATAATCGTAGAATGTACTAGCGTCTGGGATCTAGATTTGTTTGGATATTGTAATTGAGTAGAGCATCTGATGCTATTGAGTGTTAATGTGGTTCACAGACGAGATAATTAGAGTTTGATAGGAAATTTTGGTTTTGAGTATATCATTGGATTCTATATGTGTTTGCCGAAGATTACGGGATAGATGTAGCGGCACATTCCTTAGGATTTTCTTTCTATGATATATATTTGCAGTAATGGCTTCCAGAGACTGGATAAGATCAAGGATTCAAACAGACAAAGCAAACAATTGGAAGAACTTGCAGAGAAGATGAGAGAATGTAAAAGGTATGGTTTTCTTCCTAATCGGTTTTCACTGCTCAATATCCGGTGTTAAATGAGGGATTGAATTTTCAAGAGAACTAAAGCTGTGAGCTTAGGAAGTTCCCTTTGTTCGATTAGCGGAAATGTACTACTTGGGATGGATACGATGCGTAGTCATTAGTAGAATAGAAGTTTTATGTGATAAGGAATTTTCAGTGTCAGCTTTTCGAGACTTATTTAATGTGCTTTACATTAGGTTGGTTAAGGAGTTTGATCATGAGCTCAAAGATGCAGAACCTCGAAATTCTCCTGAAGTAAATAAGCAAATGAATGATGAGAAGCAATCTATGGTGAGTTCACTACTTATCACATATACTTTGTGTTGATGAAGTTTATAGACATCCTAATCCTTTAGAGACTTTAGTTAGTATAATACGTCTGAAGTAATCATTAGAAGAAAAATGTAGCAACATCTAAGAGTTCTGCTTTAGCTGTATCTGGATTTTCTTATGGGTTCGAATAGTGTTTTGAGCCATTGGATTATAAACATATATTTTGAACGTCTTTGTGTGAATCTCTTGGTCTCTCTCTGCCTTGATTTCTTCCTAGCATTTAGTTTCTATGCCTTTTCACCCAGATTTGCTTGCTGATATATTCATTTATCTATGTGGCAGATTAAAGAACTCAACTCTTATGTAGCACTAAGAAAAACGTAAGTTCACTATCTCACCACTTCTAAGAAGCTGCATTGTCATACCGTTCATTTTATTATGTTTAATTAAAATAGAAGAACATGATATAAATCCGAATGTGTCAATATGTCGATTTGTTGTGTAAACTCAGGTACTTAAATACACTTGGCAACAAGAAAGTTGAACTTTTTGATACGGGCGCTGGAGTAAGCGGTGAACCCACAGCTGAAGAAAACGTCCAAATGGCTTCATGTGAGTCCGTCTATATTGGTCGTGTATATAGTAGATTTTCTTCTGCGATCAGAATGTGAAATTGCTAAAATGGACATATTTCAAGCTTAATCTGCTTGTTGCTACATACACTAGAACATGTTGAATAGTTGGTTGTGTACTATGGGCTGATGTTTTGGCATCATTCGATGTGTTTCAGTAAGTTCCTAGTGGAGGGCATTCTAGGATGGTACCTGTTACCTTTTTCACCTTCTAATGAATGTACGTTTTGCGATTTGATGAATGTCAGTAAGACTCTAGTGGATGTGGGACTGGATTCTTGTTATTGTTTGGCCCACGTGATATCGAGATCGAAGTGTATTTCAAGATAATACAGAGGTTATGCTTGAAGAGATATACTATGGGAGAAATGTGGAACGATTATGTTTTGCTATATTAAACGAAAATGTAATGACTCTTGTATTTATCGCTTATGTATAGCAATGTCGAACCAAGAGCTTATTGATGCTGGAACGCAAAGGATGGACGAAACAGACCAAGCGATTGAACGCTCTAAGCAGGTAAATTGCATAAAAGAGTGTGTGATTACTGTCCTAGCTACTAACATCCGGTGTTACATTTCAGGTTGTGCATCAGACAATCGAAATTGGCACTCAAACTGCATCTAATTTGAAGGGACAGGTAACCCATAGCCTTCATTTTCTCCTTCTGATGTCTTTATGAGCGTACTCCAAATACACTGACTTAGAAAGAATATAGACAGATCAAATGGGCCGCGTTGTGAATCACCTAGACACAATTCAATTCTCTTTAAAAAAAGCTTCGCAGTTGGTGAAAGAGATAGGGAGGCAGGTTTGTATAACAACTCCTCACCAAACATGAGATTCTCACACTTTGTAAAAATCAATAGCCGTGTCTAACGATATGTTTTTGGTCTCAGGTAGCTACTGATAAATGCATAATGATGTTCTTGTTTCTCATTGTCTGTGGTGTTATAGCCATAATCATTGTGAAGGTAATCACCATTGCATTGTACCAGTTTTTGCCATTACTATGATGCATTGAGCAAACTTTAACTCTGATTAAATAAAAAACACAGGTGGTGAACCCTAACAACAAAGATATCAGAGATATCCCTGGACTAGCTCCTCCAGCGCAGTCGAGAAAGCTCTTGTACTTGAGTGAATAGCCTTTTGGCAGGACTGAGATGGTTTGTTGCGTGTGTGTCATGAAACCTGAGGTTTAGGTTTGTTCATGTCCTTTGAATCTGAGCTTTGATTAGGGGCTTGTATTATAACATCATTCTTTCTAACTTGTGACCGATTTGTACCAAGTTCAATATTCTTTATTAGATCCATTCTTGCCATGTCCCGAAACAACTGGTATCATTCTTAAATTATTTTCTTCGCTACTTTTCATGAATTATCAATGTCCATATTTTTTTCCTCACCATTTGATCAACAAAACTCATCTATACTTCGAACTCACTCCTAAATCCCAAACAATATCAGTGTATCTGTATGGTCCGAAGCTACCATTTAACCACTTAATCGAGTAGCTTCTCCTGTCAATATGTCAACTAGGCAATTAATATATGTAGAGGAGAAAACAAGTCCTGGGCATTGCATTCGGGAACTGTTTGATCATAAAGAGTACTGACCATGTCTGGTCCGGAGCTAATATTGTCTAATCAAATCGTGAAAACATTTATAACTCTCAGAGACCCTACAAATAATTTACCCTTTTGCCAATTGGCATTGCGTTTTTAATGAACTAATATTGTTTAGTAAAACGAGGTAAATTCTATTAAAAAGGTTTGGGTTCCAAAAGAGATAGGAAGCATCCATTTTAACCTGAGAAGTAAAACAACATATGAGTCATTCTCATACAGCTGTGTGGTTTCCAAGCTGAGTCCGTCCGATATGCGACAACCGCGAGGAGGTTATCAGAGGAGCTTCCTCATCGTTAAGCTCCAATCCTCTAGGACTTCCACCATCTGATGAATTCTTCTCCTTCCACTCCTGATCAATTATTTGGACCACGTTCAAATGAATAACACATGTCATAATCTCGCATATTTGAGTGTTTGAATCTGGATCCAAAACCAAAATAACCCATCCCAAAAAGAACGAAATCCTAATATGGTACAACTCCAAATATCCAAAAACAAAAACCGGAAAAAAGACTATCTAAAATTTTAATTTCTTTGAAAGATGAAGGACAAAGTTTGATTGAAAACATAACTCCTTCCGCAACTGTTGAAACCGAACACCCCTTACCACTCTTCATAGCTAGTGAATGAATATGTAATATTTAGTAATCAGATTAGTTGACTGTACCTTTGTAATTCGATCTGGGAGGCTGTCAGTGGTTGGTTGAGTCGCTTTTACATCCTTGATTTTTATGTAATTGTACATTACAACACCACAAAGCGCTGTGTCCAACATATATGTCAAGAAGAAGGTACAGTTAAACAATGCACAACATGTAGATCTGATCGAATTAGTTGTTGTGATAGAAAAAACAAACCTATTGCGTATCCAGTAATGTTAAGCCCAGTGATTGTGGACTCAGGAAATATGACAGTGGAGAGGGCTATGAGAATCCAATCTTTCAGAACTCCAGCAACCCGGATGGTTACAGCGCCTGTTCTTCCGATTACTAAGAATATGGAGAAGTTCAAGGCAAGTGCGCAGAGAGCGTTTGAAAAAAAGATCCAGAAGTTGAATTGGATCTGCGAGATTTCTATTGTCGGTTTCTCCAGTACATACCAAGGCAAGGACAGAAAAACGAAGCTGCACAAAATCAAGAAAATAATGGTATCATTAATGTGCAGTAGAGTAGATACTTTACATTTAGCAAGAAAGATTATATGGTGTTGACAAACTGACAACTTATTACAATGTAAGACAAAAAAAGAACGAGAGGTCCCATCAAGTCAACGAAGTATTAGTACAAGTTTCTCTTAAGCTGATAGTCAAATTGCCAGACAAGATAGAATTGCATACCTGCATGGAGCTATATAGTATAAGCTGGTGACCGGGTTCAATGTCAAGCCCTTCTTCTGAAGAAGAACTTGAGTTAGCACCAGTCTAAGTGCTTCAGCAAAGATTCCTGTGACCTGGTAGAGCGTGCCAATTACATTGAAATTAATTTCTCCATATGAGGATACTACGACTCCAACACTGACCAGCACCATGTTCATGAATACGTCACACCTTGCTTTGTCCGTACCACAGACAACAGCCATCAGAAATGTTGCTACTGGCACTGTTGTTCCATATTCACGTGTTAAAAAGCTTTGCAACATGATCAAAGTTTCATATACTAATACTACTATAGGTTTTGAGCCAAAAAGGGGTTGCGTTTTGACATACTTAGTGCTTTAAGCATCTGTATGAAGGCAACTGAAATGTGCAAATATGCAGTGTTCCCAAACCTGTAAAAAGGATTCAACATATTACTCAAGGGACAATTCAGACAGTTTGACAATGGAGAATTCAGAATAGTACAATACCAATAGGACAGAGAACATTGATAAATCTAATATGTCCCATTGTCTATGGATCAAAGACTTACCAGAGGCTGGATGCAAAGAAAGCGCTTATAGGTACCACACAGGTCACGTATCTGGAGCCCAGAAAATCAGTTAGAAAAGAAAGAGATGATCGAAAGTACATAGAAGCCACAAAATGGAGGAAAGAATATAGTAAGCTGGCTTACATTTCAAATGTCATTTTAACAGGAGAGACAACCTACATAACCAAGAAGAAACTTATTACCCAACAATTATAAGGTGTCGAAGAATCCATACATAACGTCAAATGTACCAAATGAGTACTCTCCATATGATGAGCGTGGAGCATACTTCAAACAAACAGACATATTAACATTCCATTAAATGAAAGAGTAAACGCTGTACCTTGAATACCCGAATAAGAAGGAAGGCCACAAATCCAGAAAATCCCATATGGATCATTGTCAATGTTATAGGAAGTGGAAAATTGAAGTATTTCGGAGATAGAACCCACTGCAAATGAAATCCAAAATAAATAAATACTAACTTAAGTCAGCCTTAAGTAAGAAAAAGACAGATATAGAGAAAGACAATGACAGAGTATTTGTTGGCACAAAGTTCTTCGGCTTTTGTTTCATTTCTTAAGAACAACATTCAATTCAAACCTCAAGATTCGAGCATATGACATGCAAATCCCTACAGATACACATACTTTACGAAGATCTGCATAAACATCATATATGTTACAGGAAGTAGAGTAACCTCTGTAATTACCTTGTTGTATAGTATAACTCCAGAAGAGAGTATAATGTAGATCAATAAGTACATATAGGTTAGTACTAGCGTCTTGTTTATCATCTTTGCCATTTTTTCTCCTCTCCGCTTCTCAAAAGCAAAGCCAAGAAAATCGCCGTAGATACAGTTACTTTGATAGTCACAATACCAACATCAATATAGGGAAGCACCCCACACGCAACATACGAAGAGATTCCATGGACGAAATCTGAATCCAAGAATCAATAAGAAACTTCAGATTTAACTAAACAAACAAAACGCATTGAAGTTACTCACACAAAAACCCCCCCCAAATCCTAAATCACTTAACGGATAAAAAGAGAGCAATCGAGAGATCACAAATTCACAATCAGAGCAAGATCAGATCCGAGAAGTAGAAACAAAGGATAGTAGCAATACCTCAGTATAAGAAGCCGAAATGCGAATCT
Organism: Lepidium africanum; assembly: GCA_900406405.1. Classification (NCBI taxonomy): domain Eukaryota; kingdom Viridiplantae; phylum Streptophyta; class Magnoliopsida; order Brassicales; family Brassicaceae; genus Lepidium; species Lepidium africanum. The sequence goes on from OVAX01000030.1 coordinate 27,178, forward strand.
CGGCTTGGGAAAACGTGCGAATCTAGTTTGACATAGCGGAAGAGATCAGATACAAAGACTGTGGATGAAATTTTTTCAGATAACTACAATAATTCCGATGAGAGTGAGAAGACGAAGAAGATGATGATAAATGCGTCAGAGCTTCGATGGCGAATCGAAGAAGCAGGTGGAGATTTTTATTTAGTGGAAGCAGACTTAGAAATTTGTCAGAACTAAAAGAGCTCTACTACTGTGTGCATATATAATGCTGCTACATTTCCGAAGAAAGAGAGATTTACAACTTTAAACAATTTCTTAACCGAGTTTTTTTTTTAAATACAATGAAAGAAAAAACAACGGTGAAGATGAATTTTGAACATGTAAATCTTAAATCTAACGGCTGTAGTTTCATCTCTTCGACGGGAGACTTACGTCAACTTGTTTTCAGTTAGTCATGAAATATTAAGGATATAATTGGAGCATTTAGTTTTTGGATTTTGTTTTTGGATTTTAGATTTTTGTTTTTGAAGTTTAGTTTTTATTTGCCCCATTTTAGAAGTTTTGGAATCTTTTATCGATTTATTGGTAAAAAGGAAAACAAATACACTTTTGAACTTCAGAAATACAGATTTGTCAAAATATTGGTTGAAAAACTATTTTTAAGAAAACAAAAACCAAAAACTGAATGTTAAAAAGACTATCCATTCAATGCCAATGACTCAATAGGTCCATTTATGAAAACTAGACAATTTGTTTGATTGGAATGCTAAAATATTAGATAACAGTAACACGTATTAAAATATAATTCCATGAAAATTGTCAATGGTTTTCGATTCTATATAGTATGTAGTATCAGAATTTGGTAATGAGTTTCTGAATCAAATTAATTTACCATAAACACAGAAAATTCGAATTTTCTTCCCACACGCAAACTACACCACAGATTACATAGAATATAGAGAAATACACAGCTTTTAAAAAGTGGGACACAAATGAATAGTTAGACAATTACAGAACAAAATGAATAATACACAATTGATTGATAAGGGCTGAATATATGATCAATAAGGGTTCCTATGTGGAGTCTGTGGAGCAGAGCGAGGAGGGTTTAAAAGTGGTTGAAGTGCCTTCACTACAATGCTCATGTTTGGTCTAAAATTGGCTTCATATTGAACACAGAGTGCAGCAACCGCAGCTAACTGATCATTATACCAGCACCATATGACAAAAATATCAGACTCATGAAATGTTTCCGTTGTTACAGATATCAGAACTTTAGTTTCGCTACTTTGGTTCTAGTGTAAGCAGATAAAGTAGTCTTCTATGTTATTATTTATTCTGCAATGATACAATGAGAGGAAAGCAATGTTATGGGATTAATACCTTGGCAACAGCTTTGGGAGGATACTCTCCGAGTAGTCTTGCATCAATGCACTGCTTCACTTTGTTTTCGCTTAGTTTCGGGGTAGCCTGAGACAGCACACAACATCTTTGTTACTGAACAATGATATTTGGAGTTGCTAATTAATCTATTCGGACAAAATTCTGTATTTTCCAGCTTCTTTTGTTGTTTTGACATCCTAAGCTTCTATAGGCCTAAGGATGGCTTTTTATCATACTTCTAATTTTTTTTTGAAGTTTTGACATTGTCCTATAAATGCAGAAAACCAGAATTAGAAGCAGAGAAGATTGCAGTGCACATTACCCATGTCACTAGACTTTGTTGTCCACGCGGTAAGGTATGATCGACTGGTTTACGACCCGTGAGGAGCTCCAGCAGAACAACGCCAAAACTGTAAACATCGCTCTTTGTGCTCAATGTTCCTGTCATTGCATATCTGAAATATAACACAAATTGTTTTAGCTTTAGATTTGTCAGTGAGAAGAGATGCAAGTGAGAAAACAGTGCATTAGGTAAGAAGAATAATGATATGAAAAAAAGGATTCCAAGTGAATGAATTAGGGTATCATAACAATAGAGCATGAGAATCTTTAAACCATATATGAATGAAGACGTTACTCTGCGGATGTAAGTCTAGCTGACATAAACTGAAAATAGTTGTTTAAGATAACGAAAATATTTAAAAGGACATTACTCTGGAGCGTGATAGCCAAAGGTTCCTAGCACACGAGTTGAATGAAGACGAGCGGCCATGTCAGGGGCTTGATCAGACAGATCAAAATCACCAATTTTGGCAACATCATCATCAAACAGAAGTACATTGCTGGATTTGATGTCTCGGTGGATAATTTGAGGGTTCACCTTCTCATGCAAGTACTCAAGTCCTCTGGCTGCACAAACAGCAATTTTGCATCTCTGTTCCCACGTCATAACAGGACCTCGCAATGCTCCTTTCACACCTTTTCGGCCTGGACCAAAGATTCACCAAAGTGTCAATAGTTTTATCCTTCTGTATCTTAGTTTCCAGAATGACTAATCCATATCCAAGAAGTGGTTTACATTAATCACTCACCATGAAGACAGTCATGAAGAGATCCTTTAGGAGCAAATTCATAAGCAAGAACACGGAGAGGACCATCAACACAATAACCCAATAGTGCAGTAACATTGTTGTGTCGCAATCTTGATACCATTGATATCTGTTAGAAATTTCTACGTCAGTAACAAAAAAAAAAAAGTACACAGAATATCGCAAAGGAATGGTTTGACACCGGACCATTTTCACATAGGATACATGGTCTACGTTAAGGTGGGACAATTCTCGGCGATATTTTACACGATAAATGCCATAGAAATAGCAATGGCGTATTTTAACACCTACCTGGGAAAGAAATTCTTGATCTGGCTGCTTACTGGAGTCAAGTTTCTTGATGGCAGCTGCCTCTCCACTTCTAAGAACACCGTAAAACACCCTTCCATATGAACCCTCCCCGATCAAGGCCTTTGAACCATAGTTATCGGTTATATCTTTCAATTCATCCGCTGGAATGGCTGGTACAGAAATAGGCTGCATGGGGACTAGTGGCTGGTTCATGGGTGGATCAGCTCTTTGATAGTGGCCTCCATTGTAACCTTAAGAACAATTAAAATAGTATTAACATAGAGGTCAAAGGATGAACACTAAGAGAAACACTGACAAGTAATGCATTTGAAATAGGAAGTGACTACCTGCTGGATTGTGCGCAGGCCTTGGTCCAGTGTCAGCAGTACTACGGAAATCCTCACTCCCACACCAGCCAAAACAGCTCATTACACTCTTCTCTAACACGAGCTGAATAAACTTTAACAATTTACACAAAAGACAAGAACAAACAGTTACAAGAGAAAAGATTGAAGCAGCTATTCAGACTAATTGATAACAAAAAGATTCAGCTATAGAACTCTAATGACATGGAAAACTGCTAAATGCCAATGAAAAACTTCAGAGTAAGATTCAAGCAGTGAAGCTTCTATCATTTTCTTTATCAAACTGTATATATAAACAAAGGTAATATATAAGTACAATAAACAGTTTTACAAACACAATTCAGCTATCTAAGCGTAAAATACAGAAAAATTAAAGACACGTTACTAAAAAAATTGGCAAACAGTTTCCCGGAAGAAAAATGGGATAGATTTTTCTAAGATGCACAGTGATTAGGCTTGTGTATTTCCCTAATCATGCATTGCGCATAAAAAGGAATATATTCAGAGCCAAGTTCACTAAATAGTGTAGCAATTCTCATAGTAATCACAGCAGAGAAAGAAAATTACTTTCAGAGAACCTCACAGAATAATTATCAGTAAAAACCTAAAAACGAAACGAATAGTAACCAGGATAAGGTTTTAGCATTTACAAAAACAGAATTATGGAAAATCAAGAAAAAGAAATTACATAAGTAAAATTTAATATCAGAAGAAATAAATAGTTCCTCTCCTCAATCAACCGATCAGAATTCCAAACACCAACGACTAATACAATGTTCAATAGACCTAGAATTTTCAGAAGTCAAAACCTAGAATACGGATTTCAAACTAGAGGAACTGAAATTCAACTTCTAGATCCAATTTACACCATCAAAATCGACATGAAACTCAGAATCCTTCGAATGAAGTTCTTTCTACAAAAGGGTTTTGGTATTTAAGGAAATTACCAAAAGGGAAACTCGTAACAGAGGAAGATGAAGGAAGAAGAAGCATTTACTTACCTCTAGCTACAAGAGATTTTCGGAAGGAAAGTGAGAGAATTATTGGAAAATTTCAGTGGAATCTTGGATTAATGTTATCTTAAACCTTTTTAGACGACAATTTGAAAATGTTCTGATGATCGTCAATACTTTTTTAAATATACTTTCTAAAATGACCATTGTTCGTGACTTGGTACTTACTTGGCAAAAGTCCTTTATTAGTTTAAATACCTAAAATACCCCTTATATTATGTTAGAATAACAATCTTATCCCCAACCTAAATTACTCAAATCGGAAGAGAAGCCATTTCCTTCGTCGCCGCCGTATTAGATCTCGCCGCCGTCGCCATTAACGCAGGTGAGTCTTTCTTCGTTTCTCCTTCCGATATAGCGGCTCTGATTCATTTTGATGATTCCAACATAATTTTTGGTGATTTCATCTTTCTGATAGTTGTAGCTATGAAAATTCTCCATTCATCGAGACTCAGAGATACATTACTTGTAGATCAGAATTAGACTTGCTCGATTTACTTCATTGTGTTGTTTTTTGAATATGGTCATCAATTCGTCCAATAAGACAGCTTTTTTATTTGTTGTGGAGCTTATCTGATTAGGGTCTACTATGAACATTAACTACTTCCTGGATAATTTTTCCATTATGTGTCTTCCTTTCTCATTTTACTGAATCAAACGATGTTTAATGGTGTAAATTCACTCTTTATCAGTAGAAAGATGAGTTCCTTTACATGTTCCTTGTGATAATAAAGATCGCTGTAAAACCAGTTAAGCTAGGTTTTCGTTGCTAGTTGATATATGTATTCCAAAAAGTACTGATATATTTGACTACACAGATATGGCGAACAAGATTGCAATGTTTCTCTCGGAAGCAATGCACAACAATGCTGTAATAAATACGTGTCTGGGAATATCATTTGTAGTTTTGGGATTGAGATCTGATAAACAGCAAAAGTATGTTGAGGCCTTAGCTGAGCAGAAGGATTCGCTCATCAAGTCTAACAAGGCAATGAAAGTGACAATGTGGGACTCGAAACAACAGCTCTATGCTGAAGCCATCGCTGCTGGTAATTCTGCAGTTGTTCCTCTCTCCACGCTTAAGGCCATCTATGGTGAAGTCACCATAACCACTCAATCTGGTAATTACCATCTCTCTCTTTTATATAGAATTTTTCTCTTAGATGTTTTCTTATTACATATGTATACAAATTGGAGTCTTGTTTGTCTGTATGTCACCATTAGTACAGAAAACGATTATGCCATACATTTAACAATTGAAGAGGAATTACTGGTTTTATGAATTTGTAATTAGGATCACTGATTGATACAATGTGCTTGTGATGGTATGCAAATACAAACTAAGCTTGCTTTGTGCAGTCGATAAAAACCTGTTGCACTTATAGGTTACAAAGAATAAGGGTGTTGCAATTGATAGTCTCTAGGGCCTAATAAAAGGGTAAATGGATATGATCATGATTAGAAGTCGCCTTTAAGATTTCACTAACTGTTTTTATGTTCTTTCTTCCAGGTGACACAGCCAAGGAAGAGTCTAAAGTGTCTACCCCCAAGATCATGGTTTGAGAGGTCGTTAAATTTTGGGTAGGTTCATTTCATGTAATAATATGCACCCAGGATTAGCATTTAGTCTCATCAACTGCATAAGTTGCATTTGTAAACTAGTTTGGCACCAATTGTCTGTTGTTGTGATCCCTTTTTGTTCCTCCTGCTATGTAAACAGTGAACTAAATTCCTAAAATAAGGTAAGGACCCTCAGTGGGTTGATTCTTAAGGCTTACATTATGGATGGATTAGTCCAAGATTTAGAGCTGATTAACTCAATAAAGGTAAACTAAGAAACATGACGTTGTTATATATACATAGTAAAATATAATCTAAAATGAACAAAAGATGAGGAATATCAATTTCATGTTTGATCATTTACTGAGGACATTGGTTTGGTAGAATTGTCGGATGTACAAGTTAGACCAAATTTGCAGATTCCGAGGCGACAAGAACGTGAGCAAATGGTTTGATCAGGTCTTAGCGGATAGCCATTGTCATTAAGATCACATGGAGGCTCTCTCGGAGGTGTTACTTTAATGTATATACACAATGAACTTAATGTCTAAGACACTTAATCTCTAAGGAACAAAACTTTCGGTAGACAACTTTCTCCATCTGACATAAAGACATTCTCAACCTTTTAATATATATACTGTACTCATTGTAGAGAAAAGTACGATATCAGAAGTTCTCCGAATTAGAAGGATTACATGGATTGGATTCTAAAATACATCGGTAACAAATAACATTCGTATGATCATCATTGATAAACTCCACTCCTACTTCTCCTAGATATTGGATACTGTTCCCTAGAGAGCAAGCTTCTAATCAGAGTCCTATGAACTCCTGCTTTCACAACATGTTCACCTCAAGTGCTCTCTCTTTGAACTACAGGGCGGTGTGGCTTTGGAGCTAAAACCCAAAAAAGAAAAAATCATCTAAGATATGTCATCAAGTAACACAACTGCAAGTTGAGGTGAGAGTGGTTACCATTGGGATTGCCTTGCTCATAGAAACATTTGAAAAGAGAGACAGCTTCTTCTGCCGTTATTCCTCCTCTGCACTTGTAGCCTTTTCCTCTTTGAGCTTCTTCCCTATCAAAACTAGAATTCAATTAATAAGGCAATTGTTATAACTTATAAGATTGTTGTGATTGTAGAACCTACATGACATCTGACGGCTGAGAACTGCCTAAGTGAAGCGACAAGATGGAGCCACATCCTCCAAATTTATCATTTGAACATCCATAATACACTTCTTTTATACCTTCATTTGAACATCACTTGATGTTATTTCTCATCAAAACCAAAGGGGAAAAGTGTTTATATAGAGCTTAAGGAGTTCATACCGAGAAATGATAAGGCTGATGCACACATGATGCAAGGTTCACATGTTACGTAAAGAACGCATTTCGAGAATTTCTCAGCGACTTGTGAAGGTGAGAGTCCATTCTTCTGCCATTCTCCAACAAGTTGATCAATCGCTTCCATTTCTGCATGTCTTGTGGCCTTTTCAAATGAAATTGTAACAAACACCTTACTATACTTGAATACACTAAGGAAACAAATCATAAGTTTCTGTATTACCTACTAAATAGGATAGTCAAGAAAGAGTGAAAAACAGACTCTCCAAAAAACAGTAGAGGAAATTAGCGTATAACTACAACAAATAAAATTTTATCAAGCTTAGCTACTTCTGAAACTTAGAATGATTACATTGCGTGTCTCATTTGTGCGGTTTCGCCCTGAAGCAATGACCTTGCCGTTCTCAAGAAAAACACATCTGATACAGACAAACCAGAAGAAAGAAGCATTAGTTATCTTGTATGACATTTATTGATAGATGGTAAGAAACAAATTGGGATGAAGCAAGGGAAAATTTGAGACCCCACGGGAACTTCAAGAGCCTCCAGAGCAAGTTTAGCCTGAAATCAGGAAGAATTCAACCACTTTGAATAACTCTAAGAGCAATAAACTTTTGCAGTATTGTAGAACCAATATTAGTGTTACCTGGTGCAGAGCAAAACCCATATATTTATGATGATCCTCAGAAAGCTCTTCTTCACTTGGTGTCATAGCTTTATACTTGGCTTCGCCAGAGAAATTAAATAACAAAACCTGTTAGTGAATATTCAAAATCCTTATGTATAGCTAAGTACAAGATAGTCTCCTTGGAAAATCCATTTTAAGGAGAATTGCTCACAGCAAACACATTTCTTATACTCCCAATGTTCTGAAGTTTATTTGTGTGTACCAAAATTGAGACCAAACAAGAAAAACACAAGTCACAGTGGACTGTTAGGGCTAAACCCAATCACATTATAACCACAGGGATTAATCTGATAAAAAAGAAATCAATGTTCGTGAATTAAACAGAAAGTCTATGAGCTATGAACAATAAAGAAAGGAATGGTTTTGACAAAGCAGAAGTAAGTGCTACAACTGGAGCTGTAATATGGAAGAAGACAGAGATTCGAAGGAAGGAAGGAAGAATTTGAAAGCAATAACCAACCAGAGAACACGACTAATCACCGCAACGAGCAAACGAGCAACGAACAATTGTCTCTCAGAATAAAAATTGAATCCCTAAAAGTTTTTTGGTCAAAAGTAGAGAACGATGTCGTTTAAATATACGAGCGTAATTGTTCGGTTCGGTGTTTAGTTAGAATTGAAAAAATGTCAATAACCAGACTTGAGCACTAAAAAGCAGCAACTCTCAACTATACTTGAGTCACTTGAGAGTCCATCGAATTTCAAATCATAAGTAGTTGTTCGAGTTAAAAAGGAAGGTGAAACTCATATTGTATAACGTTTTTCGGTTGAGTGTTGCCGGTTCGTGTCAAAGATTCAATAAGTACAAGCGATGATGATGAATGAACACCAATGAAGCAGTAGGTTCGGTAGGCAGTCTTCGATGATGACCATAAAACATTATTTACGTTTTTGTTTAGCGTTAAGATTATCCAAATCTACTGTAATTAGTTTTGGGGTCAAAAGCCAAATTGATCCAACCGATCATGTAATTTGGTATACCCGAATCCGAACCAATAGAATTTACAAATTTAAGGTTAGATATCAAAAATGCATCTCAGCAATATCAGCAGGTAGAGGGAACGAGGAATGGTAACATCATAGTTTCACACTTTGGCATATCCCAAGGTTTTGTTTTGGTACAGAACAAAAGATCAATCATGCAAATAAGAAAACAAACACATTTCAAAATTCAGTTTAAGAAACAAACATTTCGTCCCTATCTGTGAGTGCATATAAATTAGCTACATTGTCAATGGGAAGAAGAACAAATGCCACTCAATCAATATATGTTAAAACCACAAAATTCTACGAACAAAATGATAGGGAGACAAAAAGGAGATTCAAGAGAAAAAACACTATATTGGTTATGTAGCTCTTACAGGTTTTGACATTGTATAACCAAGATCAATCAGCTTTTTCATTAATACTTTCTCAGCTTTTGCCTACACAACAACACAAACAAGACAATCAAAGCATTATTTAAACAAACTTGTTTCTTTTCTCATATTCTTAAAGACAATACCTCAAGCAAGGGATTGTTTTTAGGGATATTGCAAGCCAGGATTATATTAAGACCAGTCTTCAACACTAGAACACAAAGCAAAACAAGATTATTACCAAATTATAGCATTAAGAAAAGAATAATATGCAATTGCTCTTTGCTAGATTGTTAGGATCAGATTCTAACCTAATCTACGTGCAATGCCAGATCCAGTGTTATCAGATGTTCCTCCAAGTACTGAAGTAACACTCACTGTATTGTTCTGACATAAACAAACAAAAAGAAATTCAAATTAAGAACACTGAAAACCCTAATTTCCATGAAATTGTTGCTTTAGAATCCATGTTTATAGCTGAACTCTCACCGGTCGTGTTGAAGCGGCTGCGTACAAATTCCCAAATTTGGCGGAATTACAACCAACCCATACATAAATCTGTAGTTCAACTAACCATAGTTTAGTTCCGATGAATTATTATCGAAAACTTGAGAATTAGGTAATTGAAAAAGCTAGCAAAGTAATTGACGAAACCTGTTTAGCGAGACGAATTATCTGGATTTGGAGAGTCACATCATCGAAAACTTCAGTGAAACACGATACTTTTACTCCGTCTTCGTTTCGTTCCACCTCTCCGGAGTCTCTGATTTCGTCTTTGATGTTCACCTGAGCAACGGAGCGAAGAACTTCGTCATATTCAGTCTCCATTGTTTGAAAGTCTGAGGAAAGTCAGGTCCTCGTTTGCTTTTCTTATGAGAAATAAGCGAACCAAAATTAATTTCATATTTTCCGGTTTAATCCGGTTTGCATACGGTTTTGATAAATAAGTCAATTCCGAGGTTAAACGTCAAATCTCCTTCTCATTCGTTATTCTCCTCCGGCTTGAAGATTTTCTGATCCGAGAAGTTTCAGTCCAAAAGCTTGCTTCCCTGAATTTGCCGAATTTAATCCCTGGTTCGTTTCTCTTCTCTTCGTGTAAAATTAAGCATCCAGTGATCTTTTAGAGATCAACATAGTTGTCTTCTTTCTTTCGCATGTATACGATTTTGGGTTTTGATAATCGAGAATTCCCTGGAAATTGAAACAAATCTGTGTATCAGTCACGCATCAGGCCGTATTCAGATTTTGGTTTTTTTAATCCAATTTATTTTTTTCATTTAAGAGCCTTTAACGAGAATGTTTGTTTGCATCGTATTTTCTTCTATGGGATTTAAAATGTTTCAGTGGATGATGAACACATCGACCTTGTTAATGCCTGTAATAATATGATTCTGGCGTTTTTGGGTTTAAGAGTTGCATTAATCTCTTGGGTTCGGGTTCGGGTTCTTTTTGATCTGTAGATGGATAGTGGAACGCTCAACATTAAGAAATGGGTAGTGATGTATCCAGTCTATATCAACTCGAAGAAAACAGTAGCTGAGGGAAGAAGAATCAGTTTAGGTAAAGCATGTGAGAACCCAAATTGTATTGAGATTAGTGATTGCTGCAAGTATTTGAAACTTCCTAGCGCCGTTGAGGTAATCTTTTATCGAATTGGAATGACATGAGAATGTAGATTGTTTGTACGGTCGTTGATATGAGATTATCTGGTTCTGGTATGTTTAGATTGACAAAGCATATCCGCGGGATTATATGCAAGTAGGAAGAGTGAGAGTGCAGTTGAAAAGGGAGGATGGTACTTTACTCAATCCAGCCATTACTTCAAGTAAGATCTCAAATCTGAAAACTCTTGGTCTTTTGTGATTTTTTAGTGTAATGATCTACAAGACTCTCATATGCATATACTTTCTTTTGACGTAGAAAACTCGAACATGGCATACACTTTCTTTTGCCTATTAGTGACTCTTGTTTTTGTGTTAATATCTCTCCTTCTAACTCATAAGTGGATGTGTCCAACCTTCCTGAGAATGTTGCCTGATGATGAGTTAGCTATACAACTCTGGCCTCTAATATGAACTTTGAAAAATTGTATTATGTAACTCTAATTTGAACTTCTAGTTGATATTCAAACTTATCAGTTATATCAGCACAAATTGCAACGCTGGCCTGCTCTATGAGCTGTTCCAGTGATTCCCAAATTTTATCATATATGGTCAGCATCATGTGTCGGAACATGCAGTTGTTTATTATGTACATAGCTATACCAATCATGTTCTTCTGCAAATTGTAGCATCTATCCGATACTGTTACTAGAACATAATATATGCTCAGTATATGCAAATGTATATTTTTGTTATCTTCACCAGTTCTCTATCCAGTTCATTCTGTTAAGTTCTGAATTTCTCAGTTATGGTAGGCTCTTTTGTTTTCGTTAGAATCATTGCATATACTGCTGCCAACCCAGATGCGGATATCAGCTACATAAAACTTGTTTATTTCAAGTCTTCTTGGCAAATTGCAAGTCTTTTGATGTGTTTGTGTTTGCATTGATACTTACAATTTGCTTGCTGCTTTACATGCATTGCACAAAGAGATTCCACCTTTGAAAGAACACTGCAAGTTGTTTCCTACAGAATATGATGTGCTTCTTGTATTGATAAATTTGCAGGAAAGCAACTGATGCAGAAAATTGCAGAGCTGGTACCGAGACATCCAGAGAGAGTAAAGAAGCAGGAATCTCAGAAAGCAAAGAAGCAAGAACCGCAGGCCACAACTTCAACGTCTGGAACTTCATCAAAGGCAGGCAAAGGTGGCAAGAAGAAGAGATAAAGAATCTGTCAATCATTTTTCTTCTTGAATGGCCATTTTCTACAACTTACTGAGGAAAACACAAAAGTGTTTGCAGATGTAAACATGTTTCAGAGAGAACATAGTCTCATTTAAGACTAAGCTGTTGTTGATGTCATCATTTTGCTTGCCTCTTTTTTACATCATCCATAGACATTATAGTAAGGAAGAATGACAACAAAATTAGAGATATTAATTGTTGCTTTTGAGATTGCGTTTGGATTGACAAGTTCTTGGCGCAAGGGCCCTTTTGCTTTAGAAACACTATTCAATTTAAAACACCAAAACAGCACATTAAAGTCTTTGTCGACAACAATAACACTATTTGTGATGGTTAATCGTGAGAAGCCATTGTGTCAGTCTGATCCGACATCGACCCCTTTGTGCTTGAAGAAGTCCTTGGCCTCTGCTATATCCTGCAACCAACGAAACAGGCAAAATATACTTGTTAGGATTGGGAAAGTTGCCTACAAGTTAGAACAGGACTAGATTTGGAAAACAAAAAGCTTGTCTGAAAAGTACCTGCTGCAACAGAACAGCTTCTTGGGGACAGGTAGGAAATTGCATTAACCCAGTTCCAACCATTAATAGACCATAACATCCGAGAGATACTACAAAGTAGATTGGTAGCTGTGAAACAGACCAATAACATTACCCTATCAAAACTAAATCCTGATTTTAAAAAGCAAAAAAACGGAGATAATAGTGTGTTACTCACCAACCATGTATGGCTTCGAGGAATAATTGTAGCCTGCAAGAGACTGATCCAGACAGCAGAAATTGCCACCAACAGACTCAAGATCTTTACTATATGCTTCATTTGTCCTTCAAGTAGAAAATTAAGCACAAGTTTTTCAGACGCAGATATGATTACATCATTCTCCTAAAGTTTTTCAATACATCCCCTAAATCTAATGTCTTATTGTTCTTTCGGATGAAAAATTTGTAAATGAGTGTTGGTAACAAGCTCATCAGCTTCTTCTGCATTTTATCTTAAATAACTTTTTAATCTTTTAATCCGAACCAAAGAGTTTAATGCAACCTTAGACCCAAAGAGGCCAGAATCATTAAAGAGGTCAATCCACTGAAGCAGTTCAAATCCCATAGAAGAAATTACAGCAGAAAATAATACGATGTCGTTAAAGGCACTTAATCATATATTAATTTGGATTAAAAAAAAAACAAAATCTGAATACGGCCTAATGCGTGATTGATACACAGATTTGTTTCAATTTCCAGGGAATTCTCAATTAGTAGGACCCCAAATCGTATACATGCGAAAGGAAGAAAATAACTATGTTCTTCTCCACGAAAGATTACTTGATGCTTAATTTAACACAAAGAAAAGAGAGACGAACCAGGGATCAAAATCGACAAATTCAGGGAAGCAAGCTTTGGGACTGAGACTTCTCGGATCAGAGATTCTTCTAGCCGGAGGAGTATAACGAAGGAAGGAGAAGGAGATTTTACGTTTAACCTCGGAATTAACTTATTTATTAAAACCGTCATCTATACTGAACCGTATAAAAACCGGATTTAACCGGAAATTATGAAATTGATTTTGGTTCGCTTATTCTCATAAGAAAAGCTAACGCGAATAATCATATGGTCAATATAATAATTCGAGGAATCTTAGATGGTCACAATTTAATTTCTACAATCGTGCTCAAGACACTTATATAGTTACATTCATAACTTTTTTTAAACAACATCACGAGTTTATCGAAAACATAAACAAAAGAAAACGTTTTGCGTATAAATCTTTCATTTATTCATCTTAAAATATTACATCAAACAATACCACTATCTCCAACTAACTTTATCAATCATTCACTTCAATTATTTTGCTTATAAATTATAAGCGTCAGAGTTACAATTTACAAACATTCACTGAAACATAAACATGATTGAAGAAGGGTTGATAAAGATAGAAAAAAACATGTTTGAAGATCAAGAGAAGAAGAAAAGGACCAACTATGGAGCCATAGTCTTGCTTTGTTTCTTTTGTTGTTTTTTCGCATTTCAATTCATGAAACCTTTAACAATAGTTTCATTGGCTCATAATGTTGTTTAGAGCAGTAAAACGCGGGTAATCACTTATTCTATCTTTTAATCTCTTCATTTAATGGATCCCATACATTGGACACTGAACTGTTCAAATTTCAAATTAGTTTCTGCTTATTGTTATAACCAAAATCCAATATTGCAAAATTGATAAATAATCAGAACTTGCTCAGGTAAACATCACAGACGATCAGAGACTCCGGAGGAGGCATGAAGCTCCTTGGTTTGTCTGGTGACAACATACAGTAACACAAAATATTGAAGCCTTTATGGTATAATTAACAAAACTCATGCATGCAGACCAAACGAGTTAATCTTTCTCTTTAGCTAGAGATCGTATTGTGGTTTGATTAATTTGTGACATATATCACAGCCTGGAAGCAAGGTGAAGTACCCGATAATCGCGACCCGAACAAAGAGATCATTCCTCAGCTTAACATGATTGATCCAATTGAGAACGGTTTGTCTCGTGCCCTTCATATCGTCAGTCCCGATAATAAGGTAACAAAATCACATATATATATATATATATATATATATAAGAATTCAATTGATTATTGCATGTATTAATTAGTTGATTTATAAATTTTTTTATAGATAAAGTTGAGAAGCACAAAAACAAAAATCGCAACTCCAATTAACTAGAAGCCAGATGAACTGGTTGTAATCTCACTTGCTATGTTAGACGAAGAGGTCAAGAAGATGTTTCCTCAAGGTTTCAAGACCGCCGATCTTCGGTCTAAGAAAGGCTATCTTCGTCTTACGAAATCTATTGAAGGACAAAAAGACTAATTATGTGATGAGTATGGTTAGGGATGTTGTTATTGGTTAAAACAACATGACTCGGCCCAAATCTAAAATAAACCCATCCAAAAAAAAAAACTCAAATCAGAAAAACCTAAGACTTAAAGTCTTATTAAGACTACCCAGACAAAATCCAGAAAAATATGGGTTTTTTATGGGTACCTATTTATTATTATTTATTATTTAAGTTTGTTTGTAGTTTTGAATATAATTTAAAAAATATGTATATTCAATATCTTAGATTTGTTAATAGAAAAAAAATCTTAACATTCATTTAAAATTAATTATATTAATTTATAGTGAAACAAAACTAATAAAATTTTTAATATCATTTACTAAATCATCAAATCTCTTAGAGAAACTAGTTTCATAAAAAAATTTAATCATCAAATATGTATATTTACATTAATTTCATTGCTAAAATTTCACAATATTTACACTTAAATGAAACAAAATATTACTTGGATCTCATATTCTTGAGCTACTTGTCATGGTTGTAGTGCTTCAATTTCATCATCAAAGTCATCTTCTATATCACCTAAAATTTCAAAATATGAATGAATCCATCAATCTAAATCAATAAATTACAAAATCTAAAATCAATTTTTTTACATGTAGGGTCGGAAAAACCACGTAACCAGTTTCTTGTACAAAGCAAAGCTTGAACATTTCTTGCAAAGAGGCGATTCCTATAAGAATTCAACACCTGGCCTCCTATGCTGAAAGCGGATTCTGATGCCACTGTGGTGATTGGAATGCTGAGAATATCGTAGGCTAGAGAAGCTAAATCACCAAACCGTTGTCCATTGTTTTTCCAATAAGTCAGGACCTCCATATCTATAAAAGACCTCAAATCTAATCTTGGTTCATCCAAACACATTTCTAGATTAGATTTGGTGTTATCTGAGTCAGGAATGATGCTTCTCTCAACTTCAAAGAGTTCCTGTAACATAGAAACATACTAAATATGATAAATTCTATAAAGTAAATGATAATGTGAGAATGAGAAAAGACACTTACAAAATTAGGATCATCTTCTGGTGACTCAGTAAGCAGTTCATCAAGAGTTGGGGTTGAAGTGAGAGTGGAAGAAGCTCGAGTTTTGGTGTGATATTCATCATAAAGATCCTTCAAGTTTTTCTTGACAATACTAATTCTTTCCTCTAAAGTACTCGGATCCACCTTGTCATAAGCAGATTTGAGGATTTGAAGCTTTAACCTTGGATCCAAAATAGCTCCCATGGCTAAAATGATATTGTACTCATCCTAATATTTTGCAAACTTGGACTGCATACCCTTAGCCATAAATTCCACTCTACTATCACCACAGTGAGCATATTTTATCAACAAACACTCAATTTTCCACACTTGTAGAAAATACACATTCGCTGTAGGATATTTGACCCCAGAAAAGTATGTAGTGATCACACTGAAAGGCTTCAATAGATCACAAATTTTCTCACCAAGATCCCACTCATCTTCTGAAGGCAACGACTTGTAATTTCTATCATACTCTTTCAAGCTGACAAATGCCTTACGAAACTTCAATGCTCTAGCAAGCAGATCATAAGTGAAGTTCCATTATGTAGGAACATCTAGTGATAATCCCTGCACTTTCAGCACAAACTGCAAATGCAAGTTTTCTTGAATTTGATCATTTGACAAACTTAACTCTATCTTTGATACTGTATGGTAGAGTACATAAATAAAACTTATTTTGTTTGTTTAATTTTACAAGGTGATTAAAAGAGAGAAAAAAATAATTCATATTATAAGATGTTTTACATTTTTCTATGCAAAACTAATTACATTTGAAGTGATTATTAAAATTTTGCAATGTGTTATATGATTGGTAAAATTATATTAAACTCAAATATTAAGTAATTTTATTGATAAACATATAAGTTTCTAATCTATGTGCTTTAAACTAAAATCTCTTCAATTTTGATATGAAAGGAGTATTTAAGTTTAACCAAATTGAATGACAACACTATATATGCAATCTTATTTTAACATTTGAATGTTAGAAAGTTAATCATACTTGTGATGGTATACTGTTTCAATTACTACGTACTTTTATAATTGTTTAATTTGAAGCATAAATCAGACGTTTCAATTTAATTTTAGAGAAATGATATATTAATATGAAAAACATAAAATAGTATATTGAAAATATAGTTACTATACTTTGTATTTTAACATTTGAATGTTAGAAAGTTAATCGTATTTGTGAATTATGATGGTATGTTGTTTCAATTATTTCATACTTTTGTTTTTCAAGAAAGAAAAAAATTATTATGTACTTTTATAATATTTTAATTTGAAAACTAAATTAATCCGATGTTTCCAATTTTATATTTAGAGAAATAATATATTAGTATGACAAAACATAAAATGGTAAAGTGAAAATATAGTTTAAATTTAATTCAGTAAAACCACTTTGAGTACAAACAAAATTTGAGTAAACTGATATATGAACAAAATTTGCACGCAAAAACAAACACAAGACTTATTATTCTTTAGGATGAAGAATTTATAATGAGTGTTGGTCTCATCAACTTCTACTCCATTTTAACTTAAATAATTTTTTTAATTTTATTTTAAACGACAATCTATATATATTAAAAAATTCTTTTATAAAGTTGATTATATCTACGAAAAACATATCTACCATGCCCTAATACTTGACTTAATTGTACTCTTTACATAGTTCATTATTCTTTAACCCTCATAACACATTCTGGTGACTAGGCTTGTAAACAAAACAAAGTTGATATTTATATAACTTATACTTCAACATTATGTTAGACAAAACAAGATCATGTTCTGGAGTTGATATTTATATAACTTATACTTCAACATCTGAGGAGAAACTTGACAAAGTGTTCAACCCACTCAACAGCAAGAAACCAACTCCCGACAATGAGAATAAGAAAGATGCTCCCGAGAATAAGAATAAGAAAGATGGGAAACGTAGGAAACTCTCTAAGAATAATAAAGACCCTGGGAAAGGCACATATATTGTGGTTGGTTCGGCTCAAATGCTTGGTGTTCTGATGGGTTATGGTGGTCCTCATGGTGCATTCTTGGCTACTCCAGAACATGATCTTGTTTTGTCTAACTTCCAACGGTGCTCAGTAGGGTGCCTTGGCTGAACTGTGGCACTTGGCTTTATCGTTGAGTCCCTCAACGAGACAGGAGTTACATGAATCTCGAAATCACCAAACTGAAAGCTTTTCCGGGGATTATTTTGCCACTTCTTTTTCCAATTAGGAAATTTAGCGTACTGTGTATGCTCATGGAAAAACATCCAGACAACATTTCCATCACTCTCTTTTTTTGGGAACATGGAGACATCCAAGTCCCAAGGGGCAGTCTTTAAGATACTGGAATCCTGTCGAAGAGACACACCAGTGCATCTGTCTTGTATCTTCAGAATAAGACACACAGAACAGAGTTTATCTCTGTATGTGTCTGATACTCCATCGACAATTGTTAATGCAGAAGTTCTAGTGGCCAGAGTGTTAGACAGATTGAAATGACCTTCACAGCAGAAATAGGAATTAGACTGCTTTGGGAAATTGCAACCGACAAGGGAACATGCTTTTTTGTAACTTGTAGGAGAGGGGTATATGAAGAGCGGTCCGAGGGGATTTGGTGCCTGTGAAATAGCAACCGGTGTCTCTACTGGATCTGATGGTGCGCGTTGAATTTCAAGAAGTGCTTCAGGTACTTCTATTTCAGATTCATTCTGTGAAATAAACAGAAATTTGGGCCTAATAAGCCATGGGCCAAGAAACAAAAAAAGTTGCAGTTGCAGTTAGGGTTTAGGGCTTGAATGGCGAGAAAGCAACCTAAATCCATCAAAATCCAATTCAAATCCAGTATCGCAAGAATGGATCGCATCAAGATTCTAAACCGAATCAAACCTAGTTTTGTATCGCACGATATGGCAAACGAAACCGTTCGAATTCCAGTTTAGGTATCGCAGAATTCTAAAACCATTCAACGAATTCGAATCAGAACACGCGAAAAAAGCAACCTAAATCCATCAAAATCCAATTCAAATCCAGTATCGCAAAAATGGATCGCATCAATATTCTAAACCGAATCAAACCTAGTTTTGTATCGCACGATATGGCAAACGAAACCGTTCGAATTCCAGTTTAGGTATCGCAGAATTCTAAAACCATTCAACGAATTCGAATCAGAACACGCGAAAAAAGCAACATAAATCCATCAAAATCCAATTCAAATCTAGTATCGCAAGAATGGATCGCATCAAGATTCTAAACCGAATCAAACCTAGTTTTGTATCGCACGATATGGCAAACGAAACCGTTCGAATTCCAGTTTAGGTATCGCAGAATTCTAAAACCATTCGACGAATTTGAATCACAACACGCGAAACGAAGAGTTTGAAGAGTTTGAAAGGATTACCATGGCTATGTTCTTCTGTTCTTCAGAGCGAGATAATCGTGGTGCGTTCTTTCTGTTCTTCAGAGCAAATTCTCAGAAATGAGAAGTTTTTGGGGAAAGGGGAAAATGTCTGTGTAGTTTTATTTTGACACTTGCTTGCGGTATTTATAATTCCAGGTGGTTGTGGATATTTGGAATGCTAATGAAAGGTTTCTTTTCATACTTTTTTATGATTCAGCAAACCGGCTCAAATTGTTTGCAAAACTGTAAATACTTAAGTAATTGCTTGTCTCTATGATAATGGCTTTTTATTTTCTTGTATAATTCATCTTCTAAAATTGAACTATAAGCTTAAAGTGGGAAAGGCATTGGTACCAAAAACATGTCCTGGATTTTAAATATCAATTTGTAGTACTTGTGATTCTTCATTATTACTAAATGTGTGGCAACTTATCTCCCCTTTGGTTGCCTCTGTCTCATTGCCTTTGTCTTGTCTTGAGTTTGTGGCCTCCTAGATCATTTTTATCAGCATTTAGTTTCTAACTTTATTTATTAAACTGTCATGTCAGTAAATTGACCAAACATTCGTTTAAAATCATGTTTAAATGACTTGATTAAATGAACAAAACAAAGAATTCCTACCATCTACTTCTTAATGGCAAACATAATAGCTATTTGCTTACATCAAAAATATAATCAATTCAATATGTTGAAAAACATTCATAGAAATTCAAAAGGTTTATTGGCCATAATTCTTTATTATTGAGAGGATATGTAAAGTCACTGAAATTTTAAAAAATTAATAAAAAGCTTGTGATACAATCTCAGTTTGACAAATAAATATTTAATAGCGTACAGAATGTCAAGGTAAAGAAACTCAAGACGAGGTGATCGATATTACATCATGAATTACAAAAAGAAAATGAGGAGGTTAAGCAGACAATCCTATAAGATGTAGAACAAAAATATATTTTCTCCATCATGCTTATGTGATAATGATATGAAACCAAAGGTACATTTTATGCTTCTACCAATCATAAGTTAGCTGTTGCTTTTGTCCTAAAATAATCTTTTACTTTTTCTATACAGAATTTTGTTTTAACTAGCAAAACATGAGGATGCAATACTCGAGATCATGCTTTTTAGTTTGTCTAATTCGCCAAATTTGGTAATAATATTCTCTATTTTATTTGATCATTTTTCATAGACATGACAGGATGGTGTTTAAGAATTTTAGTTAGGGACTAAGAACAAAATGTTTTTATTTTATTTTGTGTTGGTTTTTGATCTGATCACCATCTCAATCATGTAGTAGGAAAACATAAGCCATGATGTTTAAAATGCTCTTTTTTCATTACTGCAGGTCTAAAGTTTAACATGGAAGAAGATAATAGAAATATTTAGGAGATAGTAAAGAGAGGATCTAGGGTGATTGATAACGCTTCCAAATGAGGTACACATACATCTTAATCAAGCTCATTTCAAGGTATATATAACACTATCACATTATTGTTAATTAAACTGGCTAAAAATTTTTAAAAATATTTTCAAATACTTTCAAACAAAATAAATGAATATTATAAAGTCCAAAAGTTAACATTTCACTTTACAAATGAATATTGTAAAGTCCCAAAGTTAAAATAAAATATAATCTGATATCATTTTTGAAGATTTTTAGGAGTTTTATTGTAAACAAATATTTTTCAAAACTGTAGGAATATGATTTCTGAGATGATCGTTTTTTATTTGAATATATGTTTTCTAAAGATGTATGATGTAAAATAAAACTCAATTAATTGATTTTAGTACTGATTTTTAAAAAAATATCAGAAAATTTATCATATAAATATATTCCAAAAATTATGTATAATAAATTAAAATTTACAATTATGTAATTTTGTTACCTTATGACAGTTAGAGTTACTACCGCCGTTTACCGGGGCTTCCATTCAAAACTTATAACACTTCTCCTTCTGATTTTCCAGCACCAAGCAGGTGTCAGACTCTATACATCGTGTTACCACTCAGCAGAGTTCTGTGTTTTTAATAAATTTCTAGATAAAAATAGTTATTTGACGAAAATGTAATTTAATTTTCCATACATTTTTTAATTTTGTAGAAATGTTAATAAGTTACTAATATAATTTACAAAATAGGAATTGATTAATTAACATTAAATTTTAAATTTTGTGATATTGATAAAAATCTAACATCGATATAATATAAGACCGAGCATAGCATGGTATAATCTCTAGTACTTTAATAAAAGATGGTGAAAAAATGAATAGTTTCAACTAGTGTAACTTAAATAATTTCAGCATTCAGTTGGTACACCTGAGAAGACGTTGGAATACTTGAAGTTGATGATGGAGGAGACATGTGGACAGTCCACATCTAACCATGTCCACTATAGTGCTCGGATAACTTGAACAAATCTAACAAATCTCTTCGTAGTTTTCCAGTTGTGAAAGAAATACCGATAGCAGTAACCGAAACTTTAATCAATGCTATTCTCAACCGATGTACACCTCTTCCAATCAATCTCTTTTAAAAATTTTATTTTTCTTTTGCGATAAAATTTTAGTTGATTTGTTTTGTGTTTTTTTGGCAGAAAAAAATAAGAATTAAAAGAAACAAAGCAAGAAAATAAATGTTTATGGATTTCTAGTCTAATAAAAAAGTATAGTAAACAACTTTTTTACTATAACATTTTATGTTTGGTCATATAAATATACTATTTCTCTTAAAATAAAGTGAAAACTTTAGTAATTGAAACAACATACCATCACAAATATGATTTAACTTTGTAACATTCAAATGTTACAAAAAATGAGTACAGAGTTCTCATTCAATATGGTTAAACTTAAATGTGTTTTATTCATTTATAGAACACGCGATATTATTATTGTGAGTACAACACATTAACATCATCATTCATAAGTTACAAAACATAGATTTATGTCTTCCCCGACAAAGTTATAACACGTATTATTCTACGATACATAATTAGTGTTTATATTTTTCCTTCAAGAGACTTCGGTGTGACGAAGATAGCCTTTCTTTGACGGAAGATTGGCGGTCTTGAAACCTTGAGGAAACATCTTCTTGGCCTCTTCGTCTGACACAGAAGGTGAGATCACCACCGGTTCGTCTGGCTTCCAGTTAACCGGAGTTGCGATTTTGTTCTTGTGCTTCGAAGCCATCAACAATGAGTCTAAAGCTCTCAACACTTCGTCCATGTTACGTCCCGTGGTCGACGGATACAAGAAGCTCAATTTTATCTATAAGAAAATTTATAAGTCAACCAATTAGTACATGCAACAATCAATTAAATTCTTATATACATATGATTTTATTACCTTACTATCGGGACCGACGATATGAAGGGCACGAGACGGACCATTCTCAATTGGATCAATCATGTTAAGCTGAGGAATGATCTCTTTGTTCGGGTCAGCGATTATTGGGTACTTCACCTTGCTTCCAGGCTGTGATATATGTCACAAATTAATCCAAAACCAAAATAAAATCTCTAGCTAAAGAGAGAGATTAATTGGTTTGATTTGCATGCATGAGATTTAGTTAATTAATTGGTTCACTAACGGCTAAGCTTTTATTCTGATATTTGTAGTTTCAGAAGGCCTTTTTATCTTTTTTTGGGGCTTTAGAAACTAATTAGGAATGCTATCTTTAGCTTCTTTGTAATTAAACATTTTCCTTTTGGTTATAAATTCAAATTTTATCAAAAAATTTAGTTAATTATACCGTAAAGGCTTCAATATCTTTGATCCAATCTTTGTGTGATTGTATGTCGTCACAAGACAAACCAAGAAGCTTCACGCCTCTTTTCTCGAACTCATGAGCGTATTTGGCCATCGCACCGAGCTCTGTCGTACATACCGGAGTAAAATCCCCTGATAGAAACCAAAACAAATTAGAATTGTAACCAATTTCGGTTCAACTTGTGAAAACCGGAGATAACCGGATAAATCTAGAAACTAAAACATTAACGTTACCGGGATGAGAGAAGAGGACGGTCCATGAATCAGCGAAGTAGTCATGGAGCTTGAACTTGTCATGTGTTGTCTCTACTTCTAGGTTCGGCACAGTGTCTCCAAGTGTGATCCCTGGCATTTTGATCTTTTGGTATAACTATGTATTGATGTGAAAGATGAGTTCGTGATCACTTAAATAGAGATCACAAACTTATAGATTCAGAGATCAAAGTCAGAAAAAAAGAGAGATAGGTTCGATCCTGTTCAAACGAGGTACATGCAAAAGAGTACCACGTGGCGTCTTCACGATCTGGGTTCACGCCACGTGTCTTTTAGAATTTCCCAAGTTCAATTAACTAAAAGACTCAAGTGCTTTGTAATCGACAAAATTTCGAGTTTAAATAATATCAAAAGACGGAAAAAAAATCCCATTTGGGCCGAGATTATAACTAACGGGCCCATCAAATTTTATGTTAAAACGACGTCGTAATGAGAAAAGATGAGAACCTCGGACAGACCTAGAAGGATCAGAAGTTCTGAAACGTTTTCGCTAAGGGAAAGAAGGAAGCCGAAAACTTCTGGCGGATCTGGAAGCTCTCTCTTTCTCTCGTTTCATCTCTCTCCCGCTTAACGGCTTCTCAGCTTCTTCTTCTTCCTCTGGTTTTTCAAACGTCTTTTATTATTCCGTTATTGCTTTCTGTTGATCACGGACACTAAAATCTTTGGTACGGCTTCTGATTCTAATTACGTACACTAATTGTGCTTTCGTCGAAGTTTATCACCTTGTTCCTAATTGGTGTTTCTTGTTCCAATTCTTCATGTCTGTGTATAATAGTGATTTTTTGCTTGATTTATCTGAGGATGATTTGTCTTTCATACCTGTTTAGGGTTTGATGGGTTTAGATAATGATTCATACATTCCAGAATTAGTAATTCTCCTTTTGAGCTCTTATTTTTCCTTCCACGGTTTAGTTACTCATAGTTCGAGTTAAGGCTTCACAAGCTTGATAAATATTCTTCCTGGGTCTCAGTAACCTTGATGAATTAGTATGAAACTTTTGGAATTTTATTAGCTGCTAAGTTTGTTGACAGTAATAAATATTTCCTTTCTTTAAATTTTCGAAATATCAAATAGCTGAGTTTCATTTCCTTTCTTTTTTTGGGAGAAGATACTAGAGAAGTACGAGGATTTTTTTATTTTTCTTTATGTTGCATATTCACTGATCATTGTGCTTATGTCCTGTGATCTGTCATTCAGATGGAGGTGCAAAATTTATTAAACTTTGATTTGGATCCTGGCCCTGTTGATCAATCTATACTGGTGTGGCAACATGAACATAGATCAGCTGCCATATGGGAAGATGAGGTGTGCATTCTTTGTTTAGCTTCCGGTGTTAAATTATATTTCTTTTCTGTTATAAATCTGTGAGTCTTACTTCACATTCAGGTTCCTCCCCGTGAACTGACATGTCGGCACAAATTATTGGGCATGCGAGATTGGCCTCTGGATCCTCTTCTGTGTCAAAAGTTAATTGAGTTTGGGCTGTATGGTGTCTACAAGGTTGCCTTTATACAACTTGATTATGCTCTGATAACAGCTTTGGTTGAGAGATGGAGACCTGAAACGCATACGTTTCATCTTCCTGCTGGAGAGATCACAGTGACTTTACAAGATGTGAATATATTGTTGGGTCTCCGTGTAGATGGACCTGCCGTGACTGGTAGTACAAAATACACCTGGGCTGATTTATGTGAGGAACTGCTAGGTCGCAGACCAGGCCCCAAGGATCTACATGGTTCTCATGTGTCCTTAGCATGGCTGCGTGATAATTTCCGGAATTTACCTGCTGAACCTGATGAAGATACGTTGAAGTGTCACACTAGGGCTTTTGTATTAGCTTTGATGAGTGGTTTTCTATATGGAGATAAGTCTAAACATGATGTGGCTTTGACGTTTCTCCCTCTGCTAAGAGACTTCGATGAAGTGGCTCAACTTAGCTGGGGTAGTGCTACTTTAGCACTTCTTTACAGAGAGTTGTGCCGGGCAAGTAAGAGGACTGTGTCGACCATTTGTGGCCCTCTTGTTCTCCTGCAGTTATGGGCATGGGAAAGACTGCATGTTGGTCGTCCGGGAAGACTTAAAGATGTTGGTGCTTCGTATATGGATGGCATCGATGGTCCTTTACCAGATCCATTAGGCTGTAGGTAATTGATATTTATCATTCTGTCCAGTTTATTATTAGAAGTTTAATTTCAATTTGGTTTGCTTATGAAACTGCTTGAAAGCTAGGTGGAGGGCTTCTCTGAGTCATAAAGAGAATCCTCGCGGAGGACTGGACTTTTACAGGGATCAATTTGACCAGCAGAAAGATGAGCAGGTATAAAAGGGTGGCTTAGATTACACTTTTGTTGAGAGTTGATACAATTTGAAATAACTGTTGTTTGTCATTCGAAGACTTAAAAGTAGTGGAAACTTATTTTGTATATCTTTACTCAGAGTCACCTATCCTTTAATTAAACACTTACAGTAAGTACTGATCTCTTATAGCACTTCAAGCTATGATAGATTGTAGTAATGGGATATCCAAAAAGCCATTGTCCTAGTACTTTCCATAATTGAAAACTTCTTTATTTCTCATAGTTCCCTGATAACATTTTATCAAAAGATTTTTCATACGGTAATATGGAAACTACTCTGATGTGGATGTAGGTCATATGGCAGCCTTACACTCCGGATCTTCTAGCAAAGCTTCCTCTTATATGTCTTAATGGTCAGAACATATGGCGAACTGTCGCACCCTTAATTTGTTTTGATGTTGTTGAGTGGCATCGTCCTGATCGGGTACTCAGACAGTTTGGTCTTCGCCAAACAATTCCAGCACCATGTGATAATGAAAAAGCTCTTCATGCTATTGACAAAAGAGGCAAATCAGAATATGACTGGTCAGCACGTCATAGTCGCCATATTGAATTGTGGGGGGCACGTGAGTCATCTGTTGTCTTTGGCGAGCCAGAGTGTAACCCAATGGATTATAATGATCCTTATATGGAGTGGTACCGCAGAATTACTAGAAGAATTATTAGTCCTATGAACGAGAGGCGCCCTGGGCAATTTCTACCGACTGGTTTTGCTTTCCAAGTTCTTGTAAGTATTATGCTCAACATCATAAAATAATATGCTTTTTTGGGTTACTTAAATCTCATTACACAATATAAAATTACAGGTCCAGAGGGTTGCAGCCATTCATGCTCGATCTAAGGCTTCACTTGAGGAGGAACTTACTGTTGACACTGCTAGGCAAACATTACAAGATATTGTTGATATGTGTGCAGGCGCCCTTCAACTCAATGCGCCTTTAGGCTCATTATCTAATGGTAGGATTTTCATAAGAACTGTCAGAGTAGATTTTAAGCTACAATTTCCTTTCTTAGTGATTTCTACTTAAACGTTTAGTGACTTGGTGATCTCTTACAGTATTAGATTGTAAGAAAGAGACATACAGAATTGATTATAGTAGATGAAATATCCCTTTCTCTTTAGGTGATTAGATATTACTTTATTTAAATAATGCCTTCATGATATGAACATTCAAGTTAACTACATCTGCAAGTTATGTTACATGTTCATTTTCTTAACCTGTATTTTCGAGACTTATCTCTTTATTATTATTTAAAACCAGGACTTATCTTTTTGACTTTCGTAATTCCTTTTTTATAGGCTCTGTTGCTCAAGCCCCAACTTCAGAACCATTTTTAATGTTACCTGAAACTACTTCCACAATAATATCGCATAAGCCGATGTCTGGAGAAAGGGCATGCATACCTTTGAAAGATATGGGAATAGATGATGGTCTCTCAGCAGAACCCTTGGAAGTAATGCAACCTGTCCAGGATATTGGATGTGAGCAGTCTTTATCATCAGGATCCCAAAAACCTCTTTTCTGGCCATCAGGAGGAAAGCTTACTTTCAGTTGGATTTGTGATGTAATGCTGTGGTTTGATTGGTCGTCGAGGAATCTCCCACCTTGTGAATTTTCAAGTGTTCTACCTTTTCATGTCTTGGATGAGCTGGTTGCCTCAGCTTCCAAAATCCTGAAAAAAGAGCCAAACTGCGTTAGGATAGATAGTGACAAAGCAAAGGTCATTGTCGTTGGAGATCTACATGGGCAGCTACATGATTTGATGTTCCTTATGCAGGATGCAGGATTTCCGAATGGTGATGCTGGATTGCCGAATGGTGATCAGTTCTATGTGTTTAATGGGAATTATGTAGACAAAGGAGCGTGGGGTTTAGAAACCTTTTTGCTTCTATTATCATGGAAGGTAAGCTTACTCTCCTTTACTTTGTGTAGAATTGATATTGAGTCAGTGGAACATAGGAAAACGCGGAGACATACTCTGGTGTTATACGGCTATATTAGTCATGCCGCAACACATATTAATAGTAGGCACTTTATCTTTTTGCTAGGTTCTTCTACCAGAAAGGGTGTATCTACTACGTGGCAGTCACGAGAGTGAAAGTTGTACATCACTGTATGGATTCAAAAATGAAGTATTAACCAAGTATGGAGATAAAGGAGCAAATGTCTACAAGAAGTGCTTAGAATGCTTCCAGTATCTCCCTTTGGCTTCTGTGATTGCTGGGAAGGTATTTACATCTCATGGAGGTCTTTTTCGTGATGTATCTTGCTTTCTCTCAGACAAGCAAGAACGAAGCAGAAAACGCAAACGAACTCAGAAAAAGCAAGTGGACAATAGTGTCCTTGAGACTGAAAATAGATCTGAGTCCTTGCCGCTTGGCTCGTTGAAGGATTTATCCAAAGCGAAAAGGCGTGTTATGGATCCTTCCGCCGAAGGTTCAAACTTGATTCCTGGTGACATTCTTTGGTCAGATCCATCGAAGGACTCGGGACTCTTTCTTAACAAAGAGAGAGGCATTGGTTTGTTGTGGGGCCCTGATTGCACCGCAAAGTTCCTACAAGACAATGATCTAAAGGTTAGATTTATCAGTTTCGTTAAACTAAATTCTCCAAAGGATTGTACCTAGCATTTACACTCAGCTGCCTTTTATATTATTTCTTTGTATGGCAGTTGATCATTAGAGGGAAGGGAGCCCCTGAAGAAAGGGCAAAACGAGATGACCTTGCACCAATGATTGATGGATATGCAAAAGACCATGAAGGGCTTATAACTTTGTTCAGTGCTTCTGATCATCTTCAGTTTCAGGTATGCTCTGTAGGATATTCATATTGGCTATCTTCAACCGATACTAAGCTCTTGCAGTTTAACGAAAATAGTTAGATATATCGCTTGCCCGTCTGCAGATAATGTTAAAATTCTTGCTGGAAGAATAACTCATATACTGTAGATGTGGTCACTTATATTTGAGCCTTAACATAAGCCTGTGTACCTGGTCTCTTCTATGCAGGATACAGAGGAGAGACACAGCAGCAAAGGAGCCTACATGATTTTGCAAATTCCCGAGTATGAGGAGCCTAAAATTCAGGTGTTTGAAGCAGTATCTCCGAAACCAAAGGTGGTTCTACAGTTAATTATGAGAATCCTAATGTTGATATCTCTTAGTTTATTCTTGATATGCTCTAACATCCGCAGGCTGAAGCATACTATGACTATAGAAGCCTGATTCAGTCACCCAGAAATTTAGCTCACGATATTACTAATTCTGTTGATTCACCATCATCAGCGCCTGATGACAAAGATAGTTTGATATCTTCTGAGAATGTAGAATATAAGTCCATGGATCTCTCTGAACCGATAGAAGTTGATGAAAAAGACGATGTTAATTTCAAGTGCTCCGAAGCTATAAATGAAGTTACAGCTTTTGGAACTCTAGCATCTAGTGATAAAGATATGGTTGATTCTTCAGAGACGACTAAAAATGGTCCCAAAGAAGCTGACCATTCCGAAACTGCAGAGATTAGTAAAGAATTATCTGATTCGGTTGAAAGACAAGAATCGTGCAACAGAACAGGAAGTACATCTGAAGCTACAGTGACTGATGAAAAGCTAGAATCTGGGACTCCTAAAGCTATTGATCTGGAACCGCAGCAAGCTTGTGATCTGCATGTGCCTGATTCTGGAAAATCGAAAAAATCTCGGATAGAGAAAGCTGCGGACATTGATCCAATGGCAGTTGATAGAATTGCTGGTGAGTCTGAATCAAGAACTAGAGAAGAAGATGACGTAGAAGCTTCTAACATTACTATAATTTCAGAAGAGGAAGCAGAAGAAGAAAGAAAGAGAGACTCACTTGGGGCATTAAATAACGTAAGTAAAGAAGAGGCTCAGGATGCCAAATCAAGAGTAGATGATTATGGGACCACTGCTGATGCTGCATTGGAATTAGAAATAACATATGATGAAAAACTGGATAGTACAGATGAGTGTATGACAGCCGAAAACAGAGACATAGCCACCAATAGTTCTGAGAAGTTGGAACATTCAACCAGCAAACTCGATAATTCAGAGCCCGGTAAAGATATGGATGATTCTACCTTGAAGTTGAGACACACGGCTAACTGTGCTGCTGATCCTGATTTGGGGACTGTAATTGGTGAGGTCAACGCAAACAGTACCACTTTATCCAAATGTAGACTAACAAGCAAGCCAATGGTGGCTCATGACAAGTTTACAGATATTACGAAACCTTCTCATGATAAAGATCATGGAGAGTCTGCAGATAAGCCAGAGAGAGTAATCAAACTGGTTACTTATTCTAAGCGTAAGTCATCTGACAAAAAACACATGGTTGATTCTAATGAAGATCCCCAACAGAAGGTCAATGATGCTGTTGATTCTAAGACCAAGGGTCAATGATGTTGTCGAAACTAGAATAGTGTTTCTATTGAGTCTTCAAACTAAAGTAGTGTAAAATAAGTTTAAAATAAATAATAATTTAAGATGAAATGCAGAAGATTATGAGCTCGTTACAAACACTAATTTTTGTTTGTTCTTGCAAAATTTGACTAGCTTTTCACTATACCATTTTGTGTTTTGTCATGTTAATATATTATTATTTCTCTAAAACTAAATTGAAAACGTTTGATTTAATTTTCAAATTAGAATATTATAAAAGTGGTAATTGAAACAACATTCCATCACAAATATGATTAACTATGTAATATACAAATGTTAAAATAAAAATTGTACTATTCTCATTTAATTTAATTTAGTTATAGTCTCGGTTGCAAGAGATAAGGACTCGTGAAATTTAGTTTCACTAGTCTGCTTTACAACTGAAATAAATCTAATTTCTCTACTAAACCTTTCGAGGACTATTACAAACAACCATACTGTTTAAACTTTGGTGGTTCTGTTTGGTTATATTTTGGGGGTTTTGTGGGTAATTCTGCGGTTTAGAAGCTTACATAAACTCATTTAATCTCACATGTCTGAGTTTTCTCTTGCATGAATCGTAGATGATGAGCAACTAAATTTCTTTGGATGTCTCCTCAAAGCCAATGTACAGTCAGTCCTGTGTACAGTAGTCATAATAGCCTAGCTGATCCATCTTAACAGGATCCGGTTTGCTGATTTAAGTTAGATGTTAGAGAGTTCGATTCCTCGAGAGGGTGATGATGTAAACCGAAATTATTATCTTTAGCATGAATTTACTATTTCTCAGTCAAAGTTTGTGTAAGGTCTTTGTTGATACCAGACCTCGAATAGCTCGGCCCAATAAGATATTCAGCTCGTTAGGCCCGTAAAAGATAATAGGCCATTAATTGGACCACGAACTGAATCCTTTCATTGTAACTAGAAAACTGGAACATCGCGGGTGGAGAACGGTGAGCGAAAGAATAGGAAAAGAAGTTAGCAACGGAACCCGAGAAAAAAGGAGAGAAAAGCGGAGCAGGAGAGAAAGCAAGAGAACTATATAAGCAAAGTGCGATGGAGGAAAAAATGGACACCAGAAAAAACCCAAAAAAGCGACTCAAATCATTGAGAGAGAGAGAGAGTTCATTGTAAAGAGAAACGCCGTTTGCTGCTAATTGTCTATTTTGTTTGATTAATAAAAACTATAAATTAATTATCTCGAATCTTACATCTGTTAGCTCATTTTGATCCGCAATTCGGTTGATCGATTCAACATCATCATTCTTGGATTTTTTAACATATTTTTCTTGAATTAAGAAATAAGTTATCTTTTATACTTGACAATTTGGAATATTTAGGTCTTTTCAAGTTTTAACCTAGAACCAAAAGTAACTAACAAGAACTGAAATTAGTTTATTAACTAATTATATATACTAATTATTGTTAGTGTGTTATTTTGGTTACTATTATACTATTGTATTTTTGATAATATTATCTTATATATTAAAGTGGGAGACACTTTCATTTTGGACGTGTTATAAACTATAAGATAAAATTAACCTAAAGTTTATAACCGCCCTTAAAAATAGGATTAAGATGAGTTTTGTTACATATATATAAATTCAAAATTAATAATAATTTAATAGAAAAATTTAAAAAAGCTAAAATTAATAAAACTATATCTAATACAAATTCGGTTACTGATTCGGTTCTGTTTCGGGTTTGGTTTCAATTTTTTGGGTACATAGAGTTAGAACACATTCTGGTATTTTGTCGGGTTTGGTTTATCTAATTCAATATTTTAGTTATTTTAATTTAAGACTTATTCGAATATTTTTATTTCTCGGATATAGTTTGATTAGGTGTAGATCAAGTTCGGGTTCGAGTACTTTTATATAAAAATTCGAAATTAAAAAAGATTTAATAAAAAAATCTTTAAAATTTGGTTATTCATATGGTTCCAATACGGGTTTGGGTTTGACTTTTCAAATACATAGATTTATGATCCAATAAGGTATTTTGTCAGGTTTGGTTCAGATTACATTCTTCTAATTTGGGTTAATTTCGGTTCAGGTTTTTGGCCAGTAAAAAAACATTTCGAAAACAATATTCAAAATGTCAACACATATCTAAAAACTAAATGAATCGGGTTAAAATACGAAGTGAATTCTAGTTATTTATTATTTTTGGTTCCAAGTATGCATTCAAAAGCTGAAATTGAGGAGTCTAACGGCAAATTTTAGTTAGTCTTTACATAGTTATTATGTTTTCAAAACTAAAATAACCAACATGTAAGATATTTGAGACTAGTTACTAGTTCTGAACCGAAGTAGCATAACCCTAGCAAATAAAACATATATAATGGACCGAAAATAATAAGCCCATCGAGACAACATATATTTATCATAAAAATCTCATCGCACATATAAGGCTTTAACTAAAAGGCCCTACAAGGGATGGCCCATATACAACAACTAAAGGGCAATCTTATCCGTCCACGTGGCACATTCACAACCATCCAGATTCACCGCAAATCAACAATTATACTTCGGATCATACGATTGTGCCATCACCGGAGATCCATCTAGCAAACAATCAATCGGCGGAATCGTCAACGTCTCTTGTGTTCCATAAGCGTTCCAACAAAATGGATCGTCGACAAGATGACCTTCCTCCGGTAAAAGCTCGACCTCCGACATCGTGATATTCGTGCAAGCGACGGTGTCACTACAAGCGAAATGAATTGGTGGACTTCTGACGTCGTAAGTGCCTTTGATGTTACGATACTCGACATCGAAGACTCGAACCGCTGATGTTTCGTTGCGGCAAGCTTTACTTTGACAGTAGTATTGATCGACGATGATGCAATTGAGGACGTTTTCCATTTGAATGTTCTCGAATCGAAGATTTGAGACGGATCCAGTTCCGCCTTGCCAGGTTTTGACTCGTAGGCCGTTATCAGAATCGCGAATTACAGTGTTACGAACGGTAATGTTTGAAACGCATGCTTGAGAATTGTGCACGCCTAAGCTCCCGATACTGCGTTTTGAGTTTTTTAACAAGATTTTTAGCGGTTAGAAATCAAATCGCGTTTTCAATAGCTATTTTTTGTATAAAAATTAGCTAAAAGAACTAAAACACACGCAACATACACTCATAAGTTCTTATTAGCTAATAAAATACGTAAATCAGAAAAAAAATTAATTTAATTTCCAGATTTATTAATTTATCAATATATTAATAAAATCAAAAAAAAAATTGAAACTAAACAATATAATTGTATTGTAGTATTCTACTTTTTGGCCTAAGAAAAATAGTATAAAAATGAAGAATTTTAAAAATGTTTTCTTGATATGTTTATTTTCAAAAAATTTCCTTTCATACTTATTTCTCTCTTCCAATTTCTAAAGAAAATTGTAAGTTTTGAAAATAAGCATGTCAAAAAGAAGATTTTTGAAATTCCTCAAAAAAAAAAAAATTTGGTTATCATTTATAAACTTGTACAAAAATAATTAAAGCAACTTTGAAAATAATATATAATTCTAAAAAGTAAGGAGTGATGTAGATATGGATATGAATATAAATGCATTAAATTCTAACTCTTAAGTTCAATCAGTTTTGTCAACTAGTAGTTCAGTTTCCCAGTGATCATTCAGCTAGCATCCGTGATCCATATAAAAACAGATTTCATAATCGAATCAATTCGAGAAATCAAAATTATCATTAATTATTAGAGAAAATCTAAAAAAATTATATGAAATGAGAGAAACCTGATCCCGTGACTAGGTCCACAAGTGACACCTTGAATATCAATGTCTGAGCAACCAGTTCCAATAGAAATACAATCGTCTCCTGTTTCAGTTTTCATTCCCAATTAATATTATTTCAAATTAATTTTATTATGGAATTTGTTGTCGCATTCACAATATATTCCATTTAATAAATTAACATAAAATCAGTACCATTGCTAACTAGAGAATTGTAGATGCCAACAGATCTTGTGTTTCCCAAATGAATACCATCTGTGTTTGGACTAAGTTTTGGTGATGATATTTGGATTTCGTTTACTAGAACTCCTTCACATCCATCGAATTTCATGTGAAATTGTGGACTGTTTTGTATTCTTAATCCTTTTACTTCTATATTATTGCTCATGAAAAATCGTATCATCTGTCAAAAAGAAAAAAGAAAAAAAAAATCATTACTAAACCGAAATCAAACCGGTTTTATATTCATTGTAATTAATCGGTTTAATTAAGAATAGTTACAGTCGGGCTTTCACATGGTCCGTATGATGTTGTTCCGTCTGGACCCTGAAAAAGAGAATGAAATACACTATTATCCAAATTATTATTATTATTAATATAATTTTAGAAATAAATAACAATAGTACGATTTTTTTGTCGTGTTTTCTTTTTTGGCACGGCCATAGATTTAAATATTTTAATAATTAGTAGTGGTAAATGACCCCGTAAATTCAAATTAGGAAAAAAAGTCTAATAATAATCTTTTTTGTTTGGTTTTAATATAGTCTAATAATAATCTTATACAAATATTTTAAAAATTTTAAAATTACCCTGTGAGGCTTGCAGGGAAGGTCCCACCATTTTTGACCATTGCCTTCAACGGTGCCTTTGCCTGAAAATGAGAAACTGTCGAGACGGTAAAAAACCAGCCACTGGTTTTTACTGTCTTTCTCTGGCCATTCCTCTGGTCCGTCCGGTGGCATCAACATTCCGTCCAACTTCACAATCCCATAAAAACTTATTAGATTTTACTTTTACTACTTTAAAATTTAACATTTCTTATAAGCATGGTTTATTATTGTTTCTTTTAGTTTATTTGATAATATTTTGTGATTAATGTTGATTTTACTTGAAGATCAATATGGGGTTCAAAAATATAAAAATGTTAAACTTATATATTGTAAAGTATGTCTTTTTTACTCTTGGAAGAATTGTTTTTTTTTTGGCTGACCTGAAATACGAGACCCGGTTTACATGGACCGGAAAAAATAGTGGAGGTGATTTTGAAAACGCCACCTTCGGGAGCTAAAAGGACGCCGTTTTCAACAGCACAAGCAGCTTTCCACGCATCTCTAAACGCTGTCGTATCATCGCAAGAACCATCACCCACTGCCCCAAACGAAGTCACATCGAAGATGCATCCTGTGTCTGAATCTCCCGGAGCCGGTTCTGGATTCGGGTCTGGATTCGGGTTTGGATTCGGGTCTGGATTCGGGTTTGGATTCGGGTCTGGATTCGGGTTTGGATTCGGGTACGGGTCAGAGGGAACAGTAGGTGGATTGGCTGTTTCAAGAGGAGGAGACGGAGTAGGAGAAGGAGGAGGAAGAAGAGGATGCGAGAGGCCACGACGACTCTTGTGGTAATGATATCTTCCTTGAGCCACGTTAGTAAAATGACTGAAGAAAACAATGGAGATTATGTAAATCAGGAGAATGCCACTGAGATTACGCATTGTAAGCTCTGTGATAAGAGAGAAATTTAGGAGAAAGAGATGAAGAGAGAGAGAATGTTGAGAGAGTGAGAGGAGCTTTGAATGTGTTATATAGGAAGCAATGAACACAGAGACAATGGAGTTTGAAGTCTGTGAAGACGACACGTGTTTATATTTCGTTGGTTTTGGAGTTCTATCTCTGTTTTGTTGAGCATGAGGTTTTATGAGACTTGGGTTTTAGTTAGCAAATAAAAAAGCAAATTTTTTTTTGTTTTTTTGTGAAAAGCAAAATTTATTTTTACCAATTAGAACGTTCATATTTCTTTTCTTTTTCCGAAACTGAGAATGTTCATATTTCTTTTCGTTCATAATAATAATAAGAATAGTTTCTAATTTATTATCAGCAAAAATTTCGTTCATAAAAAATTAAATAAAATTTATAAAATGTTTACGAGTTTCTATATAAAATTAAATATATTTTATATGTTTACTATCAGTATTGGTTGAATTATATTAACGTAAAATATTAAAAAAAATTTAAATACGTGTTTTTGTTAAAACAATTTATATTTTGAAACATATGTAACCAAAGTGTATGCTTTGATTAAATATATCCATGCAATAATGAATATATGGTATTAAAAAGTACTAATGATTGACATTAGAAATGTTCAAATAGCACAAATCTATTAATAGGATTAATCAAGAATTTTGTTGAGATCAAACAAGATCACTACATTATATTATATTCTATGCCAACTCTGAACTAAAACAGTTTACCAAAAAAGAAAAAAGAATTATCTTGAGAAAATAAAATATTTCTTAAAGCATTGATAAAATCCATAACTTTTTTTTGTTTGTTTGTAAAAGGCTTTAAAATCCATAACTTGATCAGTTGATAAAATAAATTCTTAATTTCACTATTTTCGATCTCACATTTATTTTAATTGGAAGAAGGATGTAGAAATTTTAAAATTTTTGCTTTAGTTTGAGGTATTGATCCGTCATTGTTTAATTGGTACGTGTATATGTTTCCAATGTGAGAGATGTGATTATAAACACTTAAGTAGAGAAATACATTAATTGTAGCCAAAAAAGTTGATCGTTATTAAAAAGTTTATCAAAAAAAATAAAAAAAATAATTGATCGTTATTCATGCATGGGTCAAGGAGAGAATACACCATCAGTTTCTTGATTATGTTTTCTTTTACCAAAACATATATTTTGGACAAAAGGTAAATAAAGTTTCGGAAACTGGTACTTGTAATTAACACATGAAAAAATAATTGTAAAAGACGTGTAATCAGTCCGACAATTGTTTTATGTTGTATAATGTTTTTACAACTTGTCTTTTTCTCCATTCCATTTTTTAGTTTAAAAATAAAATAAAATTCTATATATTACTAAAAAGATATGATTTTTTGTATCGACAAAACTCAATTCATAAGCTAAAATCAATTTTTACTCTATTATATGTAGCAAAAAGGGTTCAAACTCTTATTTCCAAAAAAAAAAGGTTCAAACTATATCAAAATTATTAGTTAGATCATCTTAATCCCCAGAAAATAAGTCGATAAATAATAAAAATGTATAATTCAAAAATATTTTTAATTATTTTAAACAACTATTAGGGAAGACGGGTAGAAGAGTGGAAGATTACCACAGTTTTATTAAAAATAAAAAAAAACTTGTCATAGTACATTAAAATAGAGCTTATGCAGTCCAATTATCAGAAAAAACTTTATGGATCCAATTATCAGAAAAAAAACTTATGCAGTCCAAAAGATTTCATGTTTTCTGTGCCATACATACCAAATTTTATTAGCATATTTATTGTTAGATTCAAAGTCCTCTTACTCTCCAGCCTAATTTTTCAGATCCTATATTAAATTAAAGTTTAAATTAACAGGCTTTTCCAGCAACACAGTCCAAGTTTCATTTGTAACGTTGTTACTCATCTCCAATCCCCATGCAAAATATTGCCACGTCAAATTGATAC
Organism: Lepidium africanum; assembly: GCA_900406405.1. Taxonomy (NCBI): domain Eukaryota; kingdom Viridiplantae; phylum Streptophyta; class Magnoliopsida; order Brassicales; family Brassicaceae; genus Lepidium; species Lepidium africanum. The sequence goes on from OVAX01000030.1 coordinate 64,694, forward strand.
AACAAATTTCTGATATATTAATAGTAGTTCTCAGAAAATAACGTAAAGGAGACAAAATAAATAGATAAGTAAAGAATTACAGGTTATTTACGTACGGATTAACAGCGAACATCATTCCACTTATGTTCTCCTATTATCTTAATATATTTCTAACTAGTAATAGCTGTCTTTTTTATTTTATTGCCACTTTGTATATCTATGTTATATCACAGATTAGGTTATACGTAATTATCTTACAATCCTAATTTTTAATAACAGAGTCACCAACATATATATTCCATATTCGGCTGCTATAACTTATATATATATATATATATGTGTGTGATTTTAGATCTTTAGTTGGACAACAACTGAATTATGATTTTGTTAAAGACAACTACTAAATTTTATTGGTAAAATAGTGGGTTTGATAGATCACATAAGTATGACGATCCCATCGATATAAGATAATAAATAGATGTAAATACAAATATTGATACCAAATGATTGAAACACATAATGTTGAAAGGATTAAATTGAAATCTTCTGCTTACATTCGTGATGCGTGTGTCTATAATTATTCAATCATTCCAATGACGCTTATGATTTAGGGCAAAGGAAGATCATGCCAAAATATAGTGAAGGAACATAGAAGCAATTGCACATGTACATATCTACCAAATCATGATCATGAGATCTGATTAGAGACGATAGGATCTGTCATCTTCGTATATATAATTTTCACTTTTCTTTGTATTTATTGAACTTAAACAAGACTGTATTGTACTCGTGTTCGAAATACAAGACATAATTATATTCAAACTCATAATTGGGACTTAGTAAAATGTACGTAAATGTAAATCTTTTGTCAATACTTACAGCTTTCTTATTCAGTCGTAAGCTCATTAGAGCAAACAATTAACCTTGTGATCACAACTAACGATTTATCTATCCTAACATATATGCAAGTATGCAACAATAAACACTACCGACACATTTTATTTTTAAAAGATTCTAATTTGTTTCTTCTGTTTTTTTTTTTACATCTTTGATTTTTAATGCGCAACACTAACAATGCCGACGTGTGACAAAGAGAAAAAAAATTACACAAATTTAGGAAAATAATATGGGCGTTCATTTGTATATAGTTTTATAAATTATAAATAATGTGAAATGAATAATAGAGAAGCAAAAGTGTGGAAATAGACAAATCTCGTGACACTTTGTTGTATTGTAGTTGAATATATATCTTGTGGATGTTGAAGATAGAGAAAAAGTTGGTGCGGGCTCCGTAAATTTATCCTTGGTTCCTAATGTCTCTAACGAGCTGTATTTCCAAATTACTATATTTTCTTTTGTTTTTTTTAATGAAATAGAATCATTTAATGTCGGCCAAAATCACCTAACTTCATAAACAATATACCAATACATGTATATGAGTATTAGAAATTTGATATTGGATGTAATCATGTAAAAATAAACGTAGACAGTGACATTATTATTCAAACGTACAAAGTAGTTTGTCTGTTAATTTATTGTTTGTATTCTAATGTTTCCTTTTCGGTCGTTATACATTATTTTTCGGATATGGCATGTGTCTATCTATCCTCATCTCTCAACAATGCCGATAAGTATAATGTTTTTTTTTTATTTTTTGATAAATTTATATGTTTTAATCATCATCGTCGGATAAGTTTTATGTTTCTTGTGATTTTTGGTATCATCCAGCCAAATCCGACTATTCTTATTCATTAAACATTTACATATCAATATTAGACTACTAAATTTGAGAGTAAGAATCTCTATTACCATATTAATTGGCACACATCATCACTAGTAAATTATGGGTTTTTTTAAACTTAAAATTAATTGACAATAAATAAAATAGTTCATATATCATATATGTTAAATTATAATATCTTAACTTCAAGATAATCTATCACATTCTAATAATCATCAAAACAAATTTTAAACCGAATAATCTAGAAGCAATACTCTAATATCTAGACGAAAACCAAATATGAAGCTATATGAATTTACGTTATGAGATCTAGAATATTATTGTTTAATTTAGCCACACTGCTCAGATAAATTTATATATATATATATATATATATATTGACAAACACAATCCATTAATTAAGTTATCAAAGTATAAATTATGACTCTTCTCAAATATATATAGTAATCTATATAAAACTATAAATATTAGTGTTTTGTAATTGACGAATGTTCAATCAAAGAAAGAAAAGACATTAAAGATCGAAGCGATTATTCATGAAAAAGTTGTTTGTTCTTTTAGTTATGAGATTTGAAGGAGTTGAATACGATAAAGAGAAACAGAAAATACAAAGCGTGATAAGTCTCTACTTTAAAGTTCGGCTCTATATGTCACGTGTATCTCTCACGGGTCCAGGTTAAAGGATTGTGTTGGCTCTTGTGGCTCAAACGTAATGCCTCGTGGAGACTTTTTGTTCCACGCGCCGCACGCTCTCTGTTAGTGGCTCTTTTCTTCTCACCGGAACTATCTCCAATTCACGACACGTGTTGATTCCATATCTGTATGCCGCAAACTCTGAGAGATCTTCCAACTCATCAAACTTTATGTGTGTGTCGGCATTTATGTCTTTCTGACAGAATTAGATATTAAGGTTTGCATATTATGTTCTGTTTAGGTAGAACCGGGTTGTATTATGATATATAAATAAATTGTACAGCTATTTTACATTTAACAGAGAATAAATATTTTATTTCAATTTCTTTTTTTTCTCTGAACTTCATCGGTCATCTTCTTCCTAGAGATTGATTCTTTGTTCATCATCCAATTCTCAATTATGGATATGGTATCAGAGCGTTGAGAATTAAACCTCACCAGATTCTGTTGTTCTTCCGCTTTCTTCGATTGAGATTTGGTTTCTACAACTTAGATTTTACCAGTTCCAATTGATCTCATGGGAAAACGAAAGTGTATTGGTGAATTGTAAGTCAGTTCTCCAGATCTGCCAGGCGAGTCATCAATTTTCATTAACTAATATACTTGATTTCACCGATTGAAGTCTCGTAACAGCTTCCATGGTGATTGTTTGGCGAGTTTCAATATCCAATTCGTCAGCCTCGAGGAGAAGCTCGTCTGTTGTTATCGCTTCTGGTCCTGAAGCCTCAACAGAAAATTCTGATCTCCTTGATTTTCCTGACATCGTTGTTTATCCAACTTTGATTTGGTTTTCTCCCGAGATGTTTAGATCCGCTTCCCATTGTTTTGAGACAGATTCGTGTCACTCGACTGATTTCACCGCCTCAAAAAGTTTTTCTATGTCTTCCCCTCTGGTTGTTATTGATCAGGTTTATGGAGCATTAGAAGCTGTCAATTATGTGGAATCTTTGGAACTAGTCCATATGCATCTCTTCAAGCACTATTTGGATTATTCAGCTTGCATAGAGGGGGAGCTAAGAATATACATGAAGTTGGTTTCATGTTTTTAATGATTTGTTCCTACTAAATTTTGGTCTCATTGCCATGATTTGAAGGAACTCAATGTTATATTTCAAAGCTTTTGAACTACTTCACTTCCTTGCTTATATTGTGGAACCAAGCCTTCTTTACTTCATATCCAAAACATGCTTGGAGATTAGTTTGATGTTGGCCATTGGAGCGTTGTTATACCTTTACTTTGTATCTTTGAAGCCTTCTATTGCTTCATGATTTCATTTTGTTACTGATGATGTTGCTGGCCTACGATATTTGGAGAGTATATATTCTCGTATGCAGGTTTGAATGTTTTTCACATCCTCAGACCATTGGATTTTCTCGGAGATGGTTATCATTGTGGCTAGCTTATCCTGTTTTCACACTCCAAGTATCTTGTTTGATGTTGTCTTCTCATCTTGTTCCGGTTTGGATTCAAACGTTGATGTTGCTGCACCATTGTCAGGAAGCAAACTCTGGATGTCACTTATGTCTCGCGTTTTGTTGATACACAAGGCTGTATTCCAGCTACATCTCTGCCTCAGTGCCAAGAGTATGGTTTCGTTAGCAGTCTGATTGTGGCTTGTTCTTCTTGGTGTGGCTCAATATTTCAGTTTCTTTATGGCTCACAACCAAGACCACCAGATTTCTTCAATTGATTTTCATGTCCAAGATGAAAGTTCACTTCATTCCCTTTCATCTTGAAGGGGAGTATTAGATATTAAGGTTTTCATATTATGTTCGGTTTAGGTATAACCGGTTTGTATTATGATATATAAACAAATTGTACATCTACTTTACACTTAACAAACAGAGAATAAACATTTTATTCCAATTTCTTCTTTCTCTCTGAACTTCATCGATCATCTTCTTCCTAGAGATTGATTCTCTGTTCATCATCCAATTCTCAATTATGGATAGACAGCATGTATAAATGTTTTTCTTATTAATGTTTTTGTGAATGTTTGTTACTTCGTTACCAAAAACTGAATAATTGTTTATTAGTCAAATGGCCTTGTGATATGTTCTTGTTCTAACTATATATTTTTAAAAACATACATACTCATACGATTTTCTTAAAAAGTATATCTTGAGTTTAATAATAAAAAATTAAATGTTTGCATGTATTTAAAAAATATATTTCTTACTAGATTCATGATAGCTCAATTGTCATGGACGTAGAGTATGGTAAGTTGGTAACAGAGATATAGATATGATGTGCCGTTTTTTTTCAAAAAAGTTATAACAAAAAAAAACAGGGAGATCAATATAATATTAAATAGAATTGAAGAAAATGGTGAATCGACACGTGTTATTATTAAAGCTCACGGGATTGTGTATGTTGCCCCAGAGATGCGTCACGGGTTGGTGTATTTTTAGGTTGATCATGATCTTCTACGTCATAACGTTGAGATTTGATCTGATGCTTACTTAGTAATGGCATAAAATTAATTATGGTGTTTATTATTATTTTTCATAATTGTGATTTGGCACGGCTTGACAACAATGTTCACGTTTGGTCTCGGTATAAGACAATGAAGGAAACTCAAAGGTTCTTGTCTGCTTCGTGGATGTTTAGTTCAAGTTCTTACATTATTTGCTTATACTTATTACTAGTTAACATGCTTGTTAGAAAGTTAATAATAACTAAACTGCATCACAATATGCTCGTTGTCATGCAATCAAAACTCAAAAATATTGATCTAGATCTCACGTTCGAACATGATTGCATCGAACTAAACTTATATAAAAAAGTGATTTTATTATTGTCGAACTAATAGAGACAATAACTAAGAAGTTATAAGTCTAAGTCCATGTTTTTTGCCTAATCATTTTGCCTAACTCTTTTGTTTTATATAGCTAAGCTTTGTAACTTCTTAATTTTCTTGGTATTTGAAACTTATACATTCAGATTCATTTAGCGTTAATGAGCCTGATACATACATATGTACAAACGCATGTTTCACATATTTTTTTTTTCCAAATAAGTCAGTTTGTACATATGCATATATTTATACAGCATGTTCATAACTTTGTTTAAAAAAAAAAAACAAATTTCGATTCACTGCTAGTCAAAAGAACTTTAGATAATGGGCCTATATTGGCTTGATGTATCCAAATGTTGGGCTTGTATCCACCTAAAAATATTTTTCATCTTGGTTCAATATCTATATTGGGCCTATTGGCTAATGATATAAAGTTGTACTATCTTTCAAGTTTCAATAACATGCTACAGATACGTGTCCAATTCGCATGGGTGACACAACAATGCCGATTTCACAAGCTATTAAGAATAAAGTTGCAAAAATAGAATCTCTCAAAACTAGTATTGCAAACTTCACAAATACTTGCTAACATAATCAAAATTACTTGGCTAAAACCAGTTAATTTACTTGTTGTGTTGTCCAGCTCGAATTCAAAATTACTTGGTTAAAACAAGTTGATTTATTGTACCGCATATCGATCGATGGCCAGCCCAAATTCAAAATCTAGATGATTATATAAATATAAAAAGTTTGTGGGTAATTGTGAGATATTAAGAAATATTAGGGGACAAAAGTTAATTTACGTGTTGTGTTGTCTTTTGAAAATGATTAAAATTGATAAACAAACTGTATTTGACCAAAAAAAAAAGTACGAAAATACAAAAGAGAAGGAAATTGCTTAGGACCGGCACGTATATTACCTGAAATTCATCCCTGAGTTTCGTTCTTCTCTCTCTCACAAACCGTCTCTCTCTCTCCTTCTCGACTCTCTTTGCTTCTTCTCTCTTTCGCGCTAGATCGATTTTTGGCATTTGACGAACCCTTGTTTGATTTTGAATTTGAGATCGTGCTTCCCCCTTCGATGTTGAGTCGGTTCATTTCTCGGATCTCGATGATCCTCGATTTCCTCAACCAAACTTGAAGGAAACCTTTCCATTTTCGCTTTCAACTAATTTCTTGTCGCCGCCATGTTCGAAGCTCATGTAAGCCCTATTTCTTGTTTATTTTGGGGATTGCGAGGAGTTGTTCTTTACTAGCAATCTCTTCTGTGTAGTTTAGTAGTTATCTTTGGTCTTCTTCAATGTTGCGATGCTTGGTGATTGATTAGTTTATGTGTTCATATAAGAATGTTTGGAATTAGCTCTGGAAAGAAGAAGATATACGTAAATATAGGAAACGAAACGGGTCATTAGTATCTGAGAGAGCAGCTAATTAGTTGATAGTGCATTAATATTAGAGTAGAAATGAGGAAACGTAACAGTTTAGCTCGGTTTGGTTTGAAGGACTCTCTAAGTTAGTGATTTGGGCGGTTAATTGGATAAGTTGAGATTGTTTACTCTCTATGCTACTCTTTTGAATTCTAGTGATATGTTCTGTAGAACATCTTTGCTCCTACGTAGAGTTTTTTCTTTTTTAAAAAAAAAATTTGAAAAGTTAGTTTCTTGATCACCTTTTTTTGATGAAATGGAGTGTCTATTAATTGCGACTTGGTATCAGGTACTACATCTGCTTCGGAGGTATTTGGGTGAATATGTGCATGGACTCTCGACAGAGGCTCTGAGAATTAGTGTCTGGAAAGGTTGGCTTTTCTTATATGTATAAAATTTATAGGCTGTAGTCTTGTCTGCAAACACTGCACATCATTAATGAGAAGTGACATGTGTAGAGATGTTATCCCTTGGGTATCTAGTCAATTGTTTAATTGATTTCTTCCCCTTCTTGATATTGGATTCTTGCTTTTCAGGGGATGTTGTTCTTAAAGATTTGAAGTTAAAGGCGGAGGCTCTGAATTCGCTTAAACTTCCAGTAGCTGTCAAATCCGGTTTTGTTGGAACCATCACTTTAAAGGTTGCTATTTTTTTTCTTCTCTTGTTGGGATTTTGATGATTTCCTTCGAGACCACTGTTTCTGTTCTATATATTTGAAAGATAAAGCATATTTCTTCTTTCTCAATAGTTTGCCTACTTAAGCTGTCGAAAACTATATGTTGGACTGGTAATGCTTGCCGTAGTAACTTGTAGCATCATTCTTCACATACTAATTCCTATGTATCCTACCAAACTCAGAGTGAAGAAACATCACTTAGTGATTACATAGACCAGAACTTTACACCTGTTGCACTTATGTGATAATGCACAATAGCAGTGCTGGAGATTGACTTAGTTTAGATTATGAATAACGACTTTAAAAGTGATCAGAGTGAAAACTTTTACGTCATTGTTCATACCTATATATATATATGGATACAAATTTGCATGTTGTTAATTGAACAATGTCTGTACTTCAAATAAAGATGCGTGGGATTCTGGTCGTTGCATACTTGATACGTAGTCAACTGTCATGGAAATTGCTAGTCAGGGTGATACTCTGATCCAAAACTTGGACTTCTATTAAATGCAGTATATGCTAATTTTTTCAGGAAACTCCCATTGGCTAGGTAGCATACATAGGTATAGAAAATGACTCATGTAAACCTTTGTTTCAGGTTCCTTGGAAAAGTCTAGGGAAAGAGCCAGTCATTGTTCTGATTGACCGTGTCTTCGTTCTCGCATATCCTGCCCCTGATGACCGTACACTTAAGGTATTTTGTTGAAAGTGTTAGTTTTGCTTGGATTGTCTCGTCTTTAAGCTTTTAACTTCGTTTGGTACTGAATTTTCGTTCATTGATTATATACTAGGAGGAAGACAGGGAAAAGCTTCTAGAAACGAAGCTTCAGCAGATTGAGGTACTAAATATCTGCACGCTTCTGAATATCTGCAAGCTTCAGCAGATGCAGCTTCATGCACGCTTCTGAATATTATCGTTACATGAGACTTGAGATTTCCATTTCATCTACAAGATAAACTTTGATTTTATTCTGAGTTATCATTCTCGTGTTTGTTACATATAGGAAGCAGAATCAGCAACTCTTGAAGCAAGAGCAAAATCTAAGCTAGGAAGTGTATGCCCCTGTACTTGAGAACTTAATTTTTAGTTTTTATCTTTCTGATTTTTTTTGGGTATCTGTTTGAGTGACCATGGAATCTTCCTGATCCAATTAGAGGATTCCTTATGATCTTTTACGAAAAATATATGCACTCTTCGCTAACTACTAGTTAAAAGAACTCCCATATGCTAAGCATGTTATAATTTGTAGTTCTTTTGTGGTTGGTTCTTTGCAGCCCCCACCAGGAAATTCATGGCTAGGTTCGCTTATTGCTACAATTATTGGTAATCTGAAAGTATCCATCAGCAATGTACATATTAGATACGAGGATTCTACCAGGTTTGTGGCCATATTAGCTTTTGTCTTCAGTATTTTAGTATCTTTCTTGTTGGTGTTTATTCGAGACGAGTCCGAAGTACTTGTTTAGCATTTTTCTTATTACAACAATATTTGATTTAGTAATCCAGGGCACCCCTTTGCCGCGGGCATCACCTTGGCCAAGCTTGCAGCTGTTACAATGGATGAGGAAGGAAATGAGACCTTTGACACAAGTGGTGCTTTGGATAAACTGCGTAAGGTGAGCATTGTTTTCTTTCTTTTCTTTTCTCAATTGGGCGAAGCATTTGACAAATACTACTCCTAAACTACGAAGTTCATGGGCTCTTCTACCAGAGGTTTCAAATACAACAGAACATTATTGAACTCTAACGGACATGTTATTTGTTTTTTTTCCTACCATAATTGACATGGAAAAATTAGGTTGCAGTTCTAGATATTGTTCCAGATTCTTATACCAGAATGATCTGGAGTTAAAATAAATTTATGTTTATTTTGTCTCTCTCCAATTAGTTATATTCTCTAATGTTCTTCTTTCCTTTCCAGTGCTAGTTGTAGTTTAACTCAATTAGTGATATGCTGATATGTCATCTAAAATGTGCTTTGTTACGAGGTCTGTTTGTGTATTTGAAATGTGATGAATGATGATGCTGCTACTTATTGACGAACCAAAAATTAAGGCTAATACATTGTCTCTGTAACAGTCATTGCAGCTTGAAAGGCTTGCTCTCTATCATGATTCCAATAGCTTTCCTTGGGAAATAGAGAAGCAATGGGATGATATTAGTCCTAATGAATGGGCTGAGGTTTGTGTACAATTGTTTTGTGTTTTTCTTGATTGGTTATTTAGTCACAAGAAATTTCTTTTAACTAATGGATATTTAATTCTTGACTGTCTTCCTTCAGATGTTTGAAGATGGGATAAAGGAGCAGACAGAGCAGAAAATAAAGTCGAAATGGGCCATGAATCGTCGATATTTATTGTCTCCTATCAATGGATCTCTTAAGTATCACCGGTTAGGAAATCAGGAGAGAAATAATCCGGAGATTCCATTTGAAAGGGCATCTGTTACGTTGACTGATGTAAATGTGATGATCACAGAGGTACCACGTTCTATACTTGTTATAGTTGGTTTTATTGTTTCTACATAAGATCCCTTATTTTCTTCCACTATAGCTGCCAGTTTTTTCCTGTGTGAGTTCTGATTCCTTCTGTCAGTATTCTGATTTCCCGAGATCCGGTAGAGGTTAATAGACTGCATCTGCTTAGTGATATCTTTTTCCTTGAGGTACTGGACTTAAGTCTCTTGTATATTGTTTTTCCCCTTTTTCTTAACAGGAGCAATATCATGATTGGATAAAGCTAGTCGAAGTTGTTTCCAGATACAAAACATATATAGAAATTTCACATCTAAGGCCCATGGTTCCTGTTTCAGAGGCTCCACGTTTGTGGTGGCGGTTTGCTGCTCAAGCTAGTTTGCAACAAAAGAGATTATGGTACATGCTAATTTCATTTTACTCTCTCCCATGTAGGATCTTATTGACATAATAGCAAAAGAAACAGCATTTATTTGGTGAAGCTATTTGCTTTTAGTTTTGCATAGATTTTGAGCATGACTGCGCCCAGTACGTGTCGTATATTTTTTATATATCTGATTTAGCATGTATTGACCCCATTTCAGCTATCGATTTTCCTGGGATAGCATTCATCATCTTTGCCAGTTACGTCGGCGCTATATTCAGCTGTATGCCAATTTCCTGCAGCAGTCATCTGATGCTAATTATCCAGAGATGAGAGAAATCGAGAAGGATCTTGATTCCAAAGTAATTCTTCTGTGGAGGTAATAATCATATCCCCACATTTTGAGTGGGAAGCATGCGGTTTCTTAACATGGTTAAATACCACCTTTTTGTTGTTGTGCTTGTTATGCGTGATTTAGAATGCCATGTAGACTAACCGCCACTTTTTCCCTGGATTGATGAAAATTTACAGACATAATTGTAACTTAGACTGTGGCTTAAACTCACCACATTTTTGCTCATAAGAAGTTCAAGATCTGCCATTTTTTCCTGTTATATTCATGGCGATCTTCAAAGACACTGTTCTGTCTATGTGCTTTTTTCTTCTTCTTCTAACTTAACTTATCATTTATTATGTTGTATTGGTGCAATAGGTTGCTTGCACATGCAAAGGTAGAATCTGTAAGGTCAAAAGAAGCAGCTGAACAGAGGAAGCTGAAAAAGGGGGGTTGGTTCTCATTCAAATGGTTAGCAGAGCTTGTTACTTCCATTTCAAATTCTTTTTTTTTGCTTTTTTAGCTCTTCAATTTTTGTTGCTTGTCCAAGCCATGAATGCATCACAGGGGGAAACCAATTAATTTCTTAACTTTTGTGGTTACCATATCAATGAAGGCGGACAGAAGCTGAAGATGATCCTGAGGTCGATAGTGTGGCTGACGGACCGAAAGGGATGGAGGAAGGCTTGACTAAAGAAGAGTGGAAGGCTATAAACAAGTTACTGAGTCATCAGCCAGACGAAGAGATGAATTTGTATTCAGGAAAAGACATGCAGAACATGACTCACTTTCTTGTAACGGTATCAATTGGTCAAGGTGCAGCTAGGATTGTTGATATAAATCAGACTGAGGTTCTGTGTGGTAGGTTTGAGCAGCTTGATGTGACGACCAAGTTCAGATATCGCAGTACTCAGTGCGATGTATCACTGAGGTTCTATGGCTTATCTGCACCAGAAGGTTCAATAGCTCAGGTTTGTTTTCACATTCCACCTTATGATGAGGGTCAGCTTTCTCTTTGATAAGGTTCTCTATATATCTGCCCATAAAATGAAGTTTGACCGTCCCCCTTTACCTGTCTGTTTCATGCTGGCTTCCAGAGTGTATCCAGTGAGAGAAAGACCAATGCCTTGATGGCTAGTTTTGTGAATGCACCAATTGGAGAGAACATTGATTGGAGGCTATCAGCCACGATATCCCCTTGTCATGCTACGGTAATCTCTTCATTTTACATGCTCACAATCTTTTTGATAATCAAATAATTGTAAGATACGTCGGAGACTATAATAGCGTCATCTTCATCTAATTATTAGCTGGTCGCTTTGAATAAAAAGTGCATGGTTTCCTGAAGAGTGGGGGTTTTCAGTTCTTAGGGCCTTGGAGAGAATTGAAAGCTCCTATATACTGCTTGCTTCACTTTTGGAAATTATGGAAGGAAAAATTATATGTTGCTAAAATTATATTGAAATTAAGTACTTGTTACTCACATGGTCCTAGTAATTCTAAGTTTAGAATTCAGTTATTTGTATGTAGAGGCTAAAGAAAGTCTATCTAATACTGTGAGAGATACGCTTCATAATACTTGCACCAGCTATGGGAGCTTCATTGTTACCAAATTCAGCTATTTTCAAGGAGCACTAACACTCCATTCAGAATGGATAAAGATTTGTAGGATTAGCTAACTTGGTGTTTGGTTATAGGAAGAATCTTTTTCTTCAATGTACAATTTTGATCCTAAACACGTCTTAATTATGTTGCCACGTAACCAAATTGTTTGATTATCTTGAATATGTGATTCAATGGCCCTTATATGTGTTTATTATATTCTGTCGAATTATTTTTTCTGCATAATTTTCCATTCCCATGTATTGTTATGTTCTTTTGTATTTTTATCTGTTACCACTGCTTTAAGTACAATTAGAGGTTTTACGTATCTGTAGATCTGGACTGAAAGTTTTGATCGAGTATTGGAGTTTGTGAAGCGGAGTAATGCAGTTAGCCCTACTGTTGCACTGGAAACTGCTGCTGTCCTTCAGGTACTGGTGTAATGCTCAGTAGCAATTTTCCTATTCTTACCCTGTTTCTCATACTGTTTTTTTTTATTTTTTTATTTTTTTTATTTTTATTTTATTTTAAATTTCATGGAAAAATAAGACATATATGGCAAAATTTTCTGCTTTCATATGGCCTGAGCATTTAATCTTATTTTCACCGTTAATTACAGATGAAGCTAGAGGAAGTAACTCGACGGGCCCAAGAGCAACTTCAAATAGTGTTGGAGGAGCAAAGCAGGTTAGAACAATTAAACTTGGCTTTATATGTCCTTTTCGTTTGTTTATATGATCGGAGATGGAGCTATTGTTAGTGGAAAAAGTGAAATGTTTGTGCATGAACAAAAGCTATCGTCCTTGTAGCCTGTTAGAAATTAGATCTTATTATCTTATCATCTCTTACAAGTAGAAAACATTCTCACCGGCTTCTATATTCTATTCCTTTGGTTTCTCAGATTTGCTCTCGACATTGATCTTGATGCTCCAAAGGTGAGAATTCCTTTGAGGGCTTCAGGATCATCCAAGTGCAGTAGCCATTTCCTACTGGACTTTGGTAACTTTACATTAACCACCATGGTAAGTTTCTAGACTGGCCCTTCTATATTAGTACTGTTACTATTTTTTCTGATATCTCTTGTACGATTGCAGGATACTCGGTCTGAGGAGCAAAGGCAAAACTTATATTCTCGGTTCTGCATTTCGGGAAGAGATATTGCTGCTTTCTTTACAGACTGTGGATCTGAGAACCAAGTTTGCAGTTTACTCATGGAAGATTTCACCAATCAACCAATTCTGTCTCCCATTCTAGAGAATGCGGACAACGTTTATTCTCTTATTGATAGGTGTGGAATGGCAGTTATTGTTGATCAGGTATTACTTTCTTTGACACTTATTTTAATTGTGTGTCAATTGCTATAAAGAGGCATGTCTACTTGACACGGATTTATCTCTTGTTAAAGATTAAAGTACCTCACCCAAGTTGCCCATCCACAAGAATTTCCATCCAAGTGCCAAATATTGGTGTTCATTTCTCGCCAACAAGATATATGAGAATCATGCAATTGCTCGATATCTTATACAGTGCTATGAAAACCTATAGTCAAACTCCTGTTGATCACGTCCCAGATGGAATCCAACCTTGGAGTCCTGCAGATCTTGTTTGTGATGCTAGAATCTTAGTTTGGAAGGTATGAATTATAATGTATATGTAGTTTTTAAGCTTTATTGATCTGTATGAGCTTGAATTTTACGGAATTTATTGTTTCAGGGAATTGGGAACTCTGTTGCCACTTGGCAACCTTGTCGCCTTGTTCTCTCTGGTTTATATCTGTATACATTCGAATCAGAGAGATCACTTGATTACCAGCGTTATTTATGGTTTGTGCTATTCTTCATTCAATATTTTCTTTCATTTATTCCTTTTTATTTATTTTTCCAAGTACTCTTTTACACTACATAGACTTTTGCATGTGTTAATATAAGTGTTTTAAGTATAAACTTGTTGTATTCAGCATGGCTGGTAGGCAAGTGTTCGAGGTTCCACCTGCAAATGTTGGTGGTTCCCTTTACTGTCTTGCAGTCGGTATAAGGGGAATAGATCTTAAAAAGGTATGATTAGATGCTTTATCGTAAACAAAGTAATGTTAAATCCGACAAAATTTAGAAGTTGTCCAGGCAGGTGATAAATATACACTCTTGGTGAATATAGTATACTTGCTAAATCTTGGAATAACGACCTACCTCAACTATTAGATGGTTGATAGTGTCGATGGTTCTATGTATCTTACTTTTATTAAAGTTGCTTTCAAGGCTACATACTGAAGGAAAAGCCAGCTCAGATATATTTCTTTACAGTCTCACTATGTTAATAATGTTTTCATTTTTGTTTTTCTATTAAAGATGATAGATTTTGTGCATTATTCAGGCTTTGGAATCTTCGAGCACATGGATCATAGAGTTTCAGAAGGAGGAGAAGGCAGCTTGGTTGAGAGGACTTGTCCAAGCCACCTATCAAGCTTCTGTATATCTTGAATATCCCATTTCGTCTTTTCTCTGGGTTTTCTAATTCCAACAGTCGTGTTTGGTTAATGCTGAAAAATCTTGCAATTTGTAGGCTCCTCTGTCGGGGGATGTACTTGGTCAAACAAGTGATGGTGATTTCCATGAAACTCAGACCAGGAATATGAAAGCCGCTGATCTTGTTATTACTGGTGCTTTGGTTGAGACGAAGTTGTACTTGTACGGAAAGGTTAGCTCTGATTTGTGTTGTGCATATTTCTCTGTGTGTGCTATTTGTATGCCATGTCGTATTGATTAGGAACTTTCATGGGTTCTTGACAACTCATTTAGATTCTGTGAAAGAATCTTCTCCTGAATTTTTTTGTTTTTGACTTATCAAAATCTTATGTATCCTGCAGATCAAGGATGAATGTGATAAACAAGTTGAAGAGATTTTGCTTCTTAAAGTTCTTGCGTCTGGAGGAAAGGTTTGTTTTTAGACATCTTTCATTGCATTAAGTTTATATTAAGGTAGTGAAGTTTTTGTGTGGGTTTTATGTCGTGGGTTCGAGGGAGAGAATAAGAAATGGACAATCTACTCCCATGATATTTGGGTTCTGTTTAAAATATTACCATTTCATCAAGCCTAGCAAGCTAGTGAGTAATCTTAACTAAGGATTACTAAATGATATATTTCTTAGCGTATTGTTTGTTAAATCATGTTGCACACCTTGGGAGCACCATTTTACAAGTTTTCCATTGCTTGGATTTATGATATTTCTTCCACTTATAGGGTTCCCTTTTCTGACATACCTTGTAAGGTTTTCCTATTTGTTTTTATTCCTCTGTAAGTTCTATACAGTACACTAGTTTTGATGGATGCAAATTGTGTTTGCAGGTGCACGTGATAAGTTCTGAGAGTGGCTTAACTGTTCGGACAAAGTTGCACTCTCTGAAAATCAAAGATGAACTTCAGCAGCAGCAGTCAGGAAGTGCTCAATATTTGGCGTACTCTGTTCTGAAAAACGAAAACCTACAAGACTCGTTAGCAACATGTGATTCTTTTGACAAGGAGATGCCTGTAGGACATGCGGATGATGAAGATGCCTTCACAGATGCTTTGCCAGAGTTTCTGTCTCCTACAGAACCAGGTACTCCGGATATGGATATGATTCAATGCAGCATGATGATAGACTCTGATGAACATGTGGGACACGAGGAAACTGAAGGAGTATTACATGAAAAAGATACTTCTCAGGGAAAAGGTCTTTGCGATGAGGTATTTTATGAGGTGCAGGGTGGTGAATTTTCTGATTTTGTATCAGTTGTTTTCTTGACGAGGAGCTCCAGTTCCCACGATTATAATGGAATCGACACACAGGTATGTAATCTAAGACTGTGAGAGGACATCGTAGTGCAGTAAATATAAGCTTTACTAAGTTTTGTTCAATCCATTCCAGATGAGCATTCGCATGTCAAAACTGGAGTTCTTTTGCAGCAGACCAACTGTAGTTGCGCTAATTGGTTTTGGATTTGACTTGAGCACTGCTTCATATGTCGAAAATGATAAAAACGCCAGCACTTTGGCATCTGAGAAGTCTGATAGTGAGAAAGTAACAAATGATGAAAGTGGACGTATTGAAGGCCTCCTTGGATATGGCAAGGATCGTGTTGTGTTTTACCTAAACATGAATGTGGATAGTGTGACTGTGTTTCTCAACAAGGAGGATGGTTCTCAGCTTGCTATGTTTGTGCAGGAACGGTTTGTGTTGGACATTAAGGTAAGATATGTGGCCTGGGGTATCTTATTTGACATAGTTGATTTTGTTTTAAGTTCTATCTTAATATTCGCGGCCTGTGCATTAGTACAAGAAAACCAAATTTGTTCATGATACTATTATTGCTGGTTCTCTAGTTGTACATTTTATTGACAGAGTATAAGTATCCTTGAGAATCTGTTTTGGTTAACTGATATTTTGGCTAAATTTGTTTACTTTTTCAAGGTTCACCCGAGTACTGTTTCAATTGAAGGGACTCTAGGAAATTTTAAACTCTGTGACAAGTCGTTAGACTCTGGAAACTGTTGGAGTTGGCTCTGCGACATTCGTGATCCTGGTGTTGAGTCTCTTATCAAGGTATTGAATACTTCTTATAAGTTTCTGATGGTATAATTTCAGTTTCTGCCATATTGTTGATTCTTGCATGATGTAGTTGTGCATCTTCTTAATTTTTGTTTTACTCTGCAGTTTAAATTCAATTCATATAGTGCTGGAGATGACGACTATGAAGGATATGATTATAGCTTATCTGGTAAACTATCGGCTGTTCGCATTGTATTCCTCTACAGATTTGTTCAAGAGGTACCGTACTTTTGAACCTGCCTGTTACCTAGTTGACTTTAAATGCAACCCAAACTTATACAAATGCTTTTCTTTGGACATTATTATATGTTGAATAACCCCAATGAATGGTTTCAGGTTACAGCGTATTTCATGGGACTTGCCACTCCTCATACTGAAGAAGTCATTAAACTTGTTGACAAAGTTGGAGGCTTAGAGTGGTTAATCCAGAAAGATGAAATGGATGGTGCTACTGCGCTAAAACTGGATCTTTCGTTAGATACTCCAATAATTGTTGTCCCTAGAGATTCTCTGAGCAAAGAGTAAGTACAGTTAGTGTGTGTGTTAATTCTTAATATATGTTATGCTATCAACTTCTTCTAAGGTTTTAGATAACACTCAAGTTTTCATGGCTCTCTATGGCTTTTGACACCTTATTATTTTATTAATTATTGCATCCTACTAGATGCCTTCAAAATAGTTTATGTAGATTCTGGCCTTTATGCTATGATATCCGAAAGCTTAAGATCTGCAACATGATACATTTTTATATGCTGAAACTCCAAAAGGTCTACTTCAAATTATTGTCTGAATCTTGGTAAAATCTCAACACATTTCTATTTGCTGTAGATACATTCAACTTGACCTTGGCCAGTTGGAGGTATCAAATGAAATACGCTGGCATGGGTGTCCGGAAAAGGATCCCAGTGCTGTACGTGTAGATGTTCTTCATGCGAAGGTACATATATATTAATTGTATTTAACATGTGGATTGAATACACTAGCCTGATGCTATTCGTTTCTCTTGTAAAGATCCTTGGACTAAATATGTCAGTAGGCATAAACGGTTCAATTGGTAAACCAATGATACGTGAAGGCCAGGGATTGGACATCGTTGTGCGGCGCAGCCTCAGAGATGTTTTCAAGAAAGTCCCAACACTTTCGGTTGAGGTTAAGGTACTAGTTTACTTCTGTTTAGTATATTGACTTACTTAAATATTTCCTTCGGGTGCCAAGAACCTAGACTCTAAACAAAGTAAGTTTCATTTTTGTCTTTGTGATATTGCTGGAGTAGGGATGACTATACTTGTAAGCATTACTTATTTAAAAGATTTGCCTTAGTATCTGATTGGGACTAATTATATTCTCTATATGTTGTGCAGATTGATTTCTTGCATGCTGTGATGTCTGACGAAGAATATGATATTATTGTAAGTTGCACATCCATGAATTTGTTTGAGGAGCCAAAGCTACCTCAAGATTTCCGTGGCAGCAGTTCTGGTCCCAAAGCTAAAATGCGTCTGCTGGCAGACAAAGTTAACTTGAATAGTCAGATGATAATGTCACGTACGGTTACAATATTGGCTGTTGATATCAATTTTGCTCTTCTTGAGTTACGTAATAGTGTTAATGAAGAGTCACCATTAGCTCATGTAGCGGTATGTGTTTTTGTGCCTAATTTTATTATTTCCTTGTACATTTTGTCCTCTAAGAACTTTCCCTGATATCGAAGATACCAATTTGTTATTGACTTTGATAAACAGCTTGAAGGATTATGGGTATCCTACAGGATGACGTCACTATCCGAGACAGACTTGTATGTGTCAGTTCCTAAAGTTTCTGTTCTTGATATCCGTCCTAACACGAAACCTGAAATGCGACTGATGCTTGGCTCGTCGGTCGATGCTTCCAAGCAAGCTTCTTCTGGATCTTTTCCATTTTCCCTTGATAAGGGAAGCTTTAAGCGAGCTAACTCAAGGGCTGTTCTTGATGTTGATGCACCATGTTCAACGATGTTACTGATGGATTATAGATGGCGAGCATCCTCTCAGTCATGTGTTTTACGGGTTCAGCAACCTCGTATCCTTGCTGTTCCTGATTTCCTTCTTGCGGTTGGTGAGTTTTTTGTACCTGCTTTGCGTGCAATAACAGGAAGAGACGAAACATTGGATCCAACAAATGATCCAATCACCAAAAGTAGTGGCATAGTTCTCTCTGAGCCTCTTTATAATCAGACAGAAGATGTTGTGCACTTGTCACCATGTAGACAGTTAGTAGCAGATTCACTGGGCGTTGATGAGTATATTTATGACGGATGCGGAAAGGTAATCTCGTTGAGTGAGCAAGGAGAGAAGGATATAAATTTGGGAAGATTAGAACCAATAATAATCGTTGGGCATGGAAAGAAGTTGCGGTTTGTCAATGTGAAAATTAAGGTTGAGACTCTTTTCTCTCTTAAATAATTAGACATTAAATTCGTACTTATGTAATCTACGTAGTCACTTGGCGTGCTCAGAGAAAATTTCTATTCTTAGCTCTTATAGCCTGAAGAGGAGGATAAACTTTCTTGTTTAATTATTGCTCAACACTCCCCTTTTTCTAAGATTCTTGATTTCCAGTAGCTGATTATTTCCGGTGTTTCCTTCTATGTGGCAGAATGTATCGCTTCTCAACAAGTGCATTTACTTGAGTAATGATAGTAGCTGTTTATTTTCTCCGGAAGATGGTGTTGATATTTCAATGTTAGACAATGCATCATCTAGTCCAGAGAATGCGCTTAGCAATGCGCACAAATCATCAGACGTTTCAGACACTTGTCAATCTGATTCGAAGTCTGGTCAGAGTTTTACCTTTGAAGCTCAGGTAGGTCTACTGGACGTTTTTTTTTCTTGATTGGCTTACTTAAGTTTTGAGTGCTTACTTTATAGTTATCTTTATTTCCTATCTATTTAACATAAAACTAATAAATGATACATGGTTTCTCTCTTTACTTGTTACCTTTCATGACTGCCTGATTTTGGTGTTTCTTTCATTTTCTCTTTTGACTTGTAATAATTGGTTATATTGAGGTCCTTTCCTCAACCTGCTTCCTCTTCCTCAAAGTCAGGGATTTCAGGCCTATTTGATTGATGAAACATTCTTGTTATGCTGTATTTTTCAAATTCATAACTTGGTTTTGTGCAGGTTGTTTCTCCTGAGTTCACATTTTTTGATGGTACAAAATCATCTCTGGATGACTCCTCTGCTGTTGAAAAGCTTTTGCGAGTGAAGTTGGATTTTAATTTCATGTGAGTGCAGTGTTCTCTAAACCTTATTTATCAGTGATATATCTATCAACATTATTTCATACATAAAAGTTGTGGAAAGTTAGGTCAGCGCAACAACCAAAAATGCTTATTTCCCCCTATCCACAACAATTTCACTATATCCTGCTCATGGCAATGAAAACAAGCATTTTCTTTTCTAGCTGCATATGAAACTAAAGCATCATGTTACATTGTTGATGCATTTTTTAAAATTGTTTCCAACAGGTACGCCTCAAAAGAAAATGATATCTGGGTCCGAGCCTTACTAAAGAACCTGGTGGTTGAAACTGGTTCTGGTCTTATCATTCTTGATCCAGTTGATATATCTGGGGGATACACCTCTGTCAAAGAGAAAACAAATATGTCATTAACCTCCACTGACATATACATGCACCTGTCCTTGAGTGCACTTTCTCTCCTTCTGAATCTGCAGAGCCAAGTAACTGGAGCTTTACAATCTGGAAATGCTATTCCTTTAGCTTCCTGCACCAACTTCAACAGGATTTGGGTTTCACCAAAAGGTATGGTATCAGTTATGTTATGTGGCATCGTTTAACTTTAAAAGCTGAGCTTTTGGTCTAGCCACATGGTCCATCTCCTCAAGCAACTGCATCAGACAATTACACTGTTGATTGTTTCTTTTTGTGGACGGTGAGCAGAAAATGGACCCAGGAATAACCTCACAATATGGAGGCCTCAAGCTCCTTCAAACTATGTCATATTGGGAGACTGTGTGACGTCAAGGTATGATATAATTAATGGCTCATTTGGTTACTTGTCTTTTTTGTTGTTATGTACCTTTTGCTTTTATTGTTTCTGCATGACATATATATTCAGACTCATTAATAGCATTGAATTGCGTCCATAATATTCATATTAAAGCATTTCCGTAACAGAAATACACTAGCCCTTGTCCTGTTTGTATTGTTAGCTTAATCGGTAGTTGAGTGTAACATGTGTCAGTCTCTCTTTTATTACACTGCTATCAGTGCTTATAATTGTTTAACAAGAGATTGGTCCAGCTTACATATGTGTTCTACATTATATTATTAATTCCCTAATTTTTTTCTAACAGGGCGATTCCTCCTACACAAGCAGTAATGGCAGTTAGTAATACATATGGGCGTGTGAGGAAGCCAATTGGGTTTAACTGCATTGGCCTATTCTCTGTTATTCAAGGTGTAGGAGGGGCAAATGTTCAGCATTCTTCTGATAGCAACGAATGCTCCCTCTGGATGCCTGTAGCTCCTGTAGGGTACACTGCTATGGGCTGTGTTGCAAATATAGGAAGTGCGCCACCACCTGATCACATTGTTTATTGTCTAAGGTCTGACCTTGTATCTTCCAGTTGTTTCTCTGAGAGCATATACAATGTGCCTTCCAGTCCATCATTTGAGTCTGGATTCAGCATATGGCGTGTTGATAATGTTCTTGGATCATTCTATGCTCACAATTCAACTGCGGCTCCTTCCAAACAATATAGTCCTGGCCTTAGTCATTGTCTTCTCTGGAATCCCCTTCAGTCGAAGACATCTCCACTCCCTGACCCAACATCTAAAAGTGGGTCTCGGGGCAAGCAAACAAGTGGTCAGACTGACACTTCATCTGGATGGGACATTCTCAGGTCAGTTTCTAAGGCAACTAGTTATCATGTTTCAACTCCTAATTTTGAGAGAATCTGGTGGGACAAGGGTGGTGATCTTCGCCGACCCGTCTCAATATGGAGGCCTGTACCACGTCCTGGTTTTGCGATATTGGGTGATAGCATAACGGAAGGGTTAGTAAATTTTTGACTTTTATTTTCTCTCTAGATGAGCGATCGGGAAGGGACCTATTTTTTCTTATACAGATTTCATAACCTTTGAGTTCTTCTCTCATTAGATTGGAGCCACCAGCACTGGGAATACTTTTCAAAGCAGATGACTCTGAGATTGCTGCAAAACCTGTGCAGTTCACAAAAGTCGCACATATTGTTGGGAAAGGTCTGGATGAAGTTTTTTGCTGGTTTCCTGTTGCACCTCCTGGTTATGTCTCTCTAGGATGTGTTTTATCTAAATTTGATGAGGCGCCACATGTGGATTCATTTTGCTGTCCAAGGATCGATCTTGTTAACCAGGCCAACATTTATGAGACTTCTGTCTCAAGATCTTCAAGTTCAAAGTCTTCTCAATGCTGGAGCATTTGGAAAGTTGACAATCAGGTTTGAAACCCCATTTGACTTTTGATGCTGTGTCTCTTTTTCTATGATGGTTACCCATATCCCTCATTGAATCCCAGGACTTTCTGTTTCTATAAATCAGCTACCATCCCTTTTAGATTTAACTACCCTCATATTAAAAAGTATTTGCGTGTCTTGATAGCTGTTGATGTTTTGTGTAGGCATGCACTTTTCTTGCACGTTCTGATCTTAAAAGGCCTCCCAGTCGGTTGGCTTTCGCTGTTGGAGAATCTGTAAGGCCAAAAACACAGGAAAATGTAAATGCTGAAATTAAGCTGAGATGCTTCTCTCTGACACTTCTAGATGGCTTACATGGAATGGTATGTTATATTTTCAAAATTATTGGCCAATTTGTTGGAACCAGGTGTTTACATTTTGATCATATCTTAATGCTTATAGATGACTCCTCTCTTTGACACAACTGTCACGAATATCAAGCTAGCAACTCATGGTCGTCCTGAGGCCATGAGTGCTGTCCTTGTTTCTTCAATCGCTGCTTCAACATTCAACCCACAGTTGGAAGCGTGGGAGCCTCTTGTGGAACCATTTGATGGAATTTTTAAGTAAGGATAGTAGTGTTTCTTAATTTATAGTGTGACTTAACCTGGAACGTAAAACTGCATTTATTCATAGCATTTGGAGCAATAGATTTTTAATCTCTCACTTTCTTTTTGAAGGTTGGAAACATATCATACTGCTTTGAATCAATCACCAAAGCCAGGGAAACGGCTGAGAATTGCTGCTACTAACATTTTGAACATAAATGTTAGTGCTGCAAACCTTGAAACTCTTAGTGATGCCGTTGTTTCCTGGAGAAGGCAATTAGAACTTGAAGAAAGAGCAGCCAAAATGAAAGAGGTAAAGTATTCTTTATTACATTTTTTTTTAATCTTCGTGGAAGTTAAAATTTTCATAATTTGTTACTTACTAGTCTACTGTGATACAGGAATCAAATAACTCTCGTGAGAGTGGGGATCTTTCAGCTTTTTCAGCTCTTGACGAAGATGATTTTCAGACTATAGTGGTAGCGAATAAACTTGGCCGTGACATATATCTGAAAAAGCTCGAGGAGAACTCAGATGTAGTTGTAAAATTGGGTCATGATGAAAACACTTCTGTTTGGGTTCCACCTCCGAGGTTCTCTAATAGGTTAAATATTGCAGACAGTTCTAGAGAAGCACGGAATTACTTGACTGTACAAATTCTTGAGGCTAAGGTTTCTGTTACGAATATATTACTATCATATGATATGTACAGTGACCCATTAGAATGTGTATAATTAAGATGAGGCACATTCATTTTTCTTTGTGTGCAGGGTTTACATATTATTGATGATGGCAACAGTCACAATTTCTTTTGCACCCTACGGCTTGTTGTAGATAGTCAGGGTGCAGAGCCACAAAAGCTTTTTCCTCAAAGTGCTAGAACAAAGTGCGTGAAGCCGTCCACTACAGTTGTCAATGACCTGATGGAGTGTACTTCCAAGTGGAATGAACTATTCATTTTTGAAATTCCTAGGAAGGTAGTATATAAACATTTAATTTAATGTTTTCTTTTTATATATATTATGTCCCTTCAGTTACATGTAATTTTAAGCGATTAAACCTGTATTTAGCTCTGGACTGGAACAGTTTTCGACAATTACTCTTGTGCTGTTCACTCTGATTTAGATTATTAGCGGAACAACTTAGATTGATACTTTTGTGTGCAATATTTCTTTTGAACTGGGAACAATTGTCATGATTTTGGAAATTATCTTATATGATTGCCTTTTATTATTTACTTGTTTTAGGGATTGGCGAGATTGGAGGTTGAGGTAACAAACCTGGCTGCTAAAGCTGGAAAAGGTTCCACCTTATGACCTCTTAGTCATTTTTTTTTTTACCAGTTATTCATGCATAACCGTGTTTTGAAATGTTCTTTCGTGTCTGTGTGTGAGTGCGTGTGATTTCATCCTCTTCTTGAGATGGAATTGACATTTTTTTTTTCGTTTGAGTCCTTGGATTTTCTGTCTATACGTGCATAATATGTGACTAGACATTTTTCCAAGAGTTCAGTGAGCTGGGACTGTGCCTATGTTACATGATAGTAATCTCTTGATTTATTCAGGGGAGGTCGTCGGATCGCTTTCATTTCCTGTTGGACATGGAAAAAATACTCTTAGAAAGGTAGCATCAGTAAGAATGATACATCAATCAAGTGATGCTGATAAGATAAGTTCTTATATGCTTCAGAGAAAGGTTTGTTATTTTTCATTTATATCACGGTGTGTTTATGTATTTCTAAAGACTTAATAACATACATCGTCAATTCTTCTTACTTTACGAAATGAAGAATGCTGAAGATAGTCATGAAAACGGCTGCTTGCTTGTCTCCACATCTTACTTCGAAAAGACCACAATCCCCAACACTCTAAGAAATATGGAAAGTAAAGAATTTGATGACGGAGACACTGGTTTCTGGATTGGACTTCGCCCTGATGATTCATGGCATAGCATTCGGTCACTGCTTCCACTCTGTATTGCTCCGAAATCACTGCAAAATGATTATATTGCAATGGAAGTTTCTATGAGAAATGGAAGAAAGCATGCAACATTCAGATGCTTGGCTACTGTTGTAAATGAATCAGATGTCAGTTTAGAGATATCCATATCTTCTGAACAGAATGTCTCTTCTGGAGCAAGCAATCATAATGCTGTGATTGCCTCTAGATCTTCCCATGTTTTACCATGGGGATGTTTATCAAAGGATAATGAACAATGCCTACATGTAAGGCCAACGGTTGAGAACCCTCATCATTCTTATGCATGGGGTTCTTGCATTGCAATGAGTTCTGGTTGCGGAAAAGATCAACCATTTGTTGATCAAGGTTTGCTTACTCGGCAGCATACTCTTAAGCAAAGCTGCAGGGCATCTGCTTTTTCTTTGAAATTAAATCAGCTTGAAAAAAAGGATATGCTCTTCTGCTGCCAGCCCTCTACTGGGAGTAAGCCATTATGGCTTAGCATAGGAACAGATGCGTCAGTTCTTCATACAGACCTCAATACACCTGTCTATGATTGGCAAATTACCATTAATTCTCCTTTGAAGTTAGAAAATCGACTTCCTTGTCCAGTCAAATTCACAGTTTGGGAAAGGACAAAAGAAGGTACATATCTTGAGAGACAACATGGCGTAGTATCCTCAAGGAAGAGTGCTCACGTATATTCAGCAGATATTCAGAGGCCTGTTTATCTTACGTTAGCTGTCCATGGTGGTTGGGCATTAGAGAAGGTTGGCCTTGATCTTCTGCAGAAGAAACTATCCGCATTTTATTACATTACTGAATTTTTGATTTCCTTTTGTAGGATCCTATTCCTGTTTTAGATCTATCTTCAAGTGACAGCGTGTCATCCTTTTGGTTCGTCCATCAACAGAGCAAAAGGTTTGTCACTCTTTCTTTTACGTGGAATTATTAGGCTTTTATCTCTTATAATCCCAAATGTTTGAATATATGAATTTGTGAATAAATGTGGTCAATGTTATCATTGGTTGAGGCTGTAATAATTCTATCAGTATCTCTTCTCGACTACACAATATCCGTAGGAGGAGCTGCTCCGTATCTGAATCTTATTATGGATGGAACTTTAGTATGTCGAGAATTATGAAATGAGATGTTTCTTTTCTTTATTTTCCTTACATAACCTGACACCATATTCCATTAAATTAACTTTGTTCTACATCATATTCTTATTTTGGAATTTCAGGAGATTGCGTGTAAGCATAGAACGTGATGTGGGAGAAACAGGGGCAGCACCAAAGACTATAAGATTCTTTGTCCCTTACTGGATTACAAATGACTCGTATGTTCCTCTAGGGTATAGAGTGGTGGAGATTGAACCTTCAGAAAATGTGGAAGCTGGCTCCCCCTGTCTATCTAGGGCTTCCAAATCTTTCAAGAAAAATCCTGTATTTTCAATGGAGAGGAGACAGCAGAGGAAAAATGTCCGAGTGCTCGAGGTTATTGAGGATACTAGTCCTATGCCTAGCATGCTTTCTCCACAGGAATCAGCTGGCCGGAGTGGAGTTGTGCTGTTCCCATCTCAGAAGGATTCTTATGTCTCCCCACGGATTGGTATTGCTATCGCATCTCGGGATTCTGACATTTACAGTCCTGGAATTTCTCTTCTTGAGCTTGAGAAGAAGGTGACTAGCTAAAAGGCTAAAATGATTTGCTTAGAGCTAATGGCTTGAATTTGCTGGACTGTCTATATTTCTTAAACCATTTTCTAACTTTGACTGAGTCACCATTTTCTTTATTTGGTTGGGTGATCTTGCAATATTCTTTCTTTGATAAACCATTTCAGGAACGCATAGATGTAAAGGCATTCTGCAAAGACGCCTCCTACTACATGCTCTCAGCAGTATTGAATATGACATCGGATAGAACAAAGGTTAGTTAATACTCACATAAGACATTTTTTCCCCTCATGTTTGGCTTTATTTGTGTGAATTACCTGTCTGAAATCAAATGTGTGCTCTAGTACAGTGTTCTCGTTGGTGTTGATATATCAAAGTTGTTATTGGGCTTTGGAGACTCTTAAGGATTGAATACTTAGTTTTAGCCTCCATTTCATCTCGCCCCTTTCTGAGAAAAGTATACATGTGGTTGCGATGTGTTAAATTATTATCCGGGTTATATTATAACAAGATGAGTTAGCGGCAGATCAATGCTTAATAGTAACTTGAAGCTTAGCATTTTTTGGGTCCAAATATCAAGCTAAACTTGTATAATCTGACTCTCAGTTTAATGTTCGATGACTATCTTTTTGTTCAGGTTATACATCTCCAGCCACAAACCTTATTAATCAACAGGGTGGGCGTGAGCATCTGTCTTCAACAGTGCGACTGTCAGACAGAAGACTGGATTAGTCCTTCTGATCCTCCGAAACTCTTTAGGTGGCAATCTTCCACCCGGCTTGAGTTGCTGAAAGTACGTAATATAACTTCAGATTTCCGTACCTTCTTTTAATTATTAATAATGTGCTTATGGTGGATGGGACTTTGTTCAGTTACGAGTTAAGGGATATAGATGGAGCATGCCATTCAGTGTCTTTAGTGAAGGTTGGATGCGTGTTCCTATTGCAAGAGAAGATGGAACTGATTATCTGCAACTAAGAATACAGGTCAGAAGCGGGACAAAAC
Organism: Lepidium africanum; assembly: GCA_900406405.1. Lineage (NCBI taxonomy): Eukaryota > Viridiplantae > Streptophyta > Magnoliopsida > Brassicales > Brassicaceae > Lepidium > Lepidium africanum. Next base: position 92,056 of record OVAX01000030.1, read on the forward strand.
ACTCACGTTACGAAGTTGTTTTCAGGCCGAACTCTATCTCTGGTCCTTACAGGTATAACATACATGCTTCTAATGATTTCTTTCGTCTGACGTAACTGCACTGTCTTTTGTTGGATTCTTTTAGATGGGAACATATTGTTGCCACTTCTGTTCCTCACAAAATTGTTATCAGTTTGGTGAATAAACATGTTTGTGGAAGAACCTACCTGAACATATTTTTATACAACGATGCATCATGTTAGCTGACTCGAAGTGCGCATTCCCTCTCTTATAGTTATGTCTTTCACTACTATATCTGACTTTATAGTTTTTGTGTTTGCTATGATGTGAAATAAAATCTACTAGGATCGAGAACCGTTCCATGTTTCTTCCTATTCGCTATCGTCAAGTGGATGGTGTCAGCGAGTCTTGGCAATTTCTTCCTCCAAATGCCGCTGCTTCATTTTATTGGGAAGATCTTGGTAGACGACATCTATTTGAACTCCTTGTTGATGGAAACGACCCTTCTAAATCAGAAAAATACGATATTGATAAGATAGGTGACCATCCACCACGAAATGAAAATGGACCTACCAGACCCATTCGAGTTACTATTGTAAGGGAAGACAAGAGAAAAATAGTCAGAATCAGTGACTGGATGCCAGCAATTGAGCCAACTTCAAGCATAAGCAGAAGACTTCCGGCATCATCTCTATCAGAATTATCTGGAAATGAGTCTCAGCAATCTCATCTTTTGGCCTCTGAAGATTCTGAGTTTCATGTCATTCTTGAGCTTGCTGAACTTGGAATCTCTGTAATCGATAATGCTCCTGAAGAAATACTGTACATGTCAGTCCAAAACCTCTTTGTGGCATATTCAACCGGCTTGGGCTCTGGGCTTAGCAGGTTGGTAAATAAGGTTCTTTAGATGTAGCATTATTTTAGAAATGCAAGGGGCATAGAAATCATCTATGCAGCTATATGAAATGGCCATACTGTTTTCTATTTAATTCGATAAATGTGAGTACTGTCTCTATGCATTCAGTGGTTAGCGTGTAAAGTTCCAAATATCTATGATGCATATTTTCTTGAGATTTCCAACGAAAAGCATTTGCTAAGATCATGCATTAGCATATGTTACTTAGTATACAAAGAAAACACGCTGAGCTATTTATTGTTTTACAGGTTCAAATTGAGGATGCAAGGAATACAAGTGGATAACCAATTGCCATTGGCTCCAATGCCAGTTCTGTTCAGACCACAGAGAAGTGGAGATAAGTCTGACTACATTCTGAAGTTTTCTGTCACTTTGCAATCAAATGCTGGCCTTGATCTCCGTGTCTACCCGTATATAGGTTTCCAAGTAAGTTTACAGTTTCTATTTTCGACCTGAACAATTCTTTATTGCATTTTTATGATTTGCTCACATTATCTCTGTACCAGGGTCGTGAAAATACTGCCTTTCTAATAAATATTCATGAACCTATTATCTGGCGCATTCATGAGATGATCCAGCAAGCGAACTTCAGTAGACTATCCGATTCTAAGTCGACTGCTGTATCAGTTGATCCATTCATTCAAATCGGGTATGCATGGGTTTTTCTATATATATATATGCTGTTTATGGAATGATTATTCCAATGACAAAACGTACCTTAATGGCTACTCTCCTCCAAATATGCAGGGTTCTTAACATCTCAGAAGTTAGATTTAAAGTATCCATGGCCATGTCCCCCAGTCAAAGGCCGAGGGGAGTGCTTGGATTTTGGTCATCCCTGATGACTGCTCTTGGGAATACAGAAAACATGCCAGTACGTATTCTATAGTAATTCATTTGTGAGAACAAACAATAAGGCTTCTGTGTTGCACGTGAATAGCTTCTTAAGATACCAATTAACAAAAGTTGGCATACTAATACATAGGTTGATAGGGGAATTATTAATATTTGGCTATTCTTTTCTTTTTTTCTTTCCAGTATCAGCGCTTCTTTGGACGACCATGATTTTGATGTAGCTAATAAATTGAATACCACTTTTGTGCATTTTATTAGCCAACGGTCAATAAGTCATTTATGACCATCAATCTTTAGTCGCAGTCGACATGTTTTTCAGCAATTATAATTTGATTCGTCAGTGTCCTACTTACAACACTTTCTGCCCATGGAGCTGAACACTCATATATTTTTCTTTTTTAATTTCTTCCCATCTCAAACAGGTACGCATAAGTGAGAGAATTAATGAAAACATATCCATGCGTCAAAGTACTATGATCAATAGTGCAATCAGGAGCGTAAAGAAAGACCTCCTTGGCCAGCCTCTTCAGTTGCTTTCAGGTGTTGACATTCTTGGCAATGCAAGCAGTGCACTTGGACATATGAGTCAAGGCATAGCTGCATTATCCATGGATAAAAAATTCATCCAAAGTCGGCAAAGACAGGTTCACTCCTGGCTTTTATATATGCTGTTTCCTGTAGTTACAACATAAACAATTCAAGTTACCTTTTCACTAATATGTAGAAAATTGTCTTCTTAACATTTGATTGGTCTTTAATTTTGCTAGTACATGCTCATGTGTTTTTCACATTTGGCAGGAGAACAAAGGTGTTGAGGACTTTGGCGATATTATCAGAGAAGGAGGTGGAGCTCTAGCAAAAGGCCTGTTTAGAGGAGTCACAGGCATATTGACAAAGCCTTTAGAAGGTGCAAAGTCTTCTGGGGTCGAAGGCTTTGTCTCAGGGTTTGGGAAAGGAATCATTGGTGCTGCTGCCCAGCCTGTGAGTGGAGTTCTGGATCTTCTGTCAAAGACAACTGAAGGTGCAAATGCCATGAGGATGAAGATCGCAGCTGCCATCACTTCAGATGAACAACTTCTTCGCCGGAGACTCCCAAGAGCCGTTGGTGCTGATAGCTTGCTTCGTCCTTACAATGAATACAGAGCACAGGGACAGGTACAATTTGTACTCATGAATCTGTATAAAGATGTAATCCACTGATCGTTGTTCTGTTGTTTAGCTGATGAGGAATGGATTTACTCAGAGCTGATTATATATTGGTTTGATTCACCTAGCATATAATTGTTCTCATGTGAAGTCCAATTCTCTTATATTTTGTATTTGCAGGTCATATTGCAGTTAGCAGAATCCGGATCATTCCTTGGCCAGGTTGATCTATTTAAAGTACGTGGGAAGTTTGCATTAACAGATGCCTACGAAAGTCATTTCATTCTACCAAAAGGAAAAGTTCTGATGATCACCCATCGAAGAGTGATATTGCTACAAGTGAGTTAGATGATACCTTTTTGCTCTCTATGTGTCCATAAGGTTTAATTGGTCTAGTATGGGTCTTCTTTATCTCTTTAAGAAATCCCCTTGACATTCGCAAAATTTTAATGTTTCTAGCAACCAAACAACATAATGGGCCAAAGGAAGTTTATCCCGGCCAAAGATGCATGTTCTATACAGTGGGACATTCTATGGAATGATCTGGGAACCATGGAACTGACTGACGGGAAAAATGATCAACCTAATTCTCCACCTTCACGGCTTATTCTCTATCTGAAAGCAAAGCCATATGATTCGAAGGAACAAGTCCGTGTAGTCAAATGCAGTCCCAACACCAAGCAGGCTTTTGAGGTTTACTCAGCTATCGATCAAGCCATTAACTTGTACGGGCAGGATGCTTTAAAGGTAAAAAGAGCTTCTTCATTCAAATTTAATTGCAATAATACCGCCCCTTTTAATATGTGGCCTATTAACATGCTATTAGTGATATTATAGTGAGGCAAATTATATGCTGAACAAGGAACCAAACTAAAACATGTTTTTTATTTTATTTTAATTATTGTGTTCTTCTTAGGGAATGTTGAAAAACAAAGTGACAAGGCCATATTCCCCACTTTCTGAGAGTTCTTGGGCTGAAGGAGCTTCTCAACAAATGCCAGCTTCAGTTACACCATCTTCAACCTTTGGCACAAGCCCTACGACCACCTCAAGTTAAAACTTGATGCTATTCGAATTTTTGAGCTCTGTTACCTTCTAATGTCCCCTCTTACCTCCCTGGTAAAGACTCTTTCCTCTTCGTCTCTGATAATTTCTCCATTTGCTTGAACAAAGCTGTGTCTTTTTTCTCTCCATCTGCGATTTCCCAACTGCTTAATGGTTGATGGCTAGATAATGTCTGGTGTTTTTGCATTCCCTGTCCAATCTCTAAACGTAACGCAAACACAAATATCAGTTACTGTTCAATACTTGTAATTTAATGGTTTATAGCATTTAGCGTTTGCGTTCTAATGTCATTATGAAACTCCCGAGTGGTAGCGTTTGCGTTTGGTATCTGATGGTCATGTTTCTTTTTTGGTTCAGGTTGGGGAGATGAAACACAGCTTTGGCGGAAATTGTCAAATTCATTTTGTTCAAAATTTTCTGGTGTAGGTTATTCTAATAATCAACAATATGATCGTAGGAATATATGAATGTGTATATATTATATCATAAACGTCTGTAGATCTGGTACTGTACAGACTCTTCTCCGACGTTAGACTCGTTGTGTATCACAATCACTTTGTATACAGGCTTACCTACCATATATAATTCTATTTATTTTTTACATCTCTTTCCAAATAATAAAGTTTAGAACAATATTATCTTAGATTATCAATATCTAATCTCGTAGCATGCGATATTATTAGGTCTATTGTTCTTTTTAATGAATTTAAAACGAGGTAAAAAGTTTGTAAAAAGTACATTGTAAACGCCCACCGTGGGGCTCGAACCCACGACCACAAGGTTAAGAGCCTTGCGCTCTACCAACTGAGCTAGACGGGCTGGTTGTATGCTTATCTAATATATAGTAATTATTATATATGTTTACCTTAAGCAAAAGAAAATATCTAAATCTTTTCCATATTTGACAACTTGTTCACTTACAACTAAAACTGTACTCGGTCGCTATTTCCGAAAGATTTATAGAATCTAATTAGTTATTCAATTTTTCATTTGAGAAGTATTTTTAGTCATCGCAGGAGGTTTCACTTCCATTCAAGCCTAGTCTTTGTCATGTGGTGGTTTAGTTCTACTAGTTGGGGACTGTACTTATACGAATTTTTATCCTTTGTTTCTCTTGTTTTTTCCCCTACCTATTTTGTTATTAATAAAATAAATACAACGTACAAATTTACATAAATCGGTAAAAAACGAGATATCCACATAATTTAAAGGTTAAATATCTTCGGAGATTTAATTGGTGGAAACAAGATATCTCTGAAATTTAATTGACACATACCTAATTCCCCGAAATTTTTTTAAAAATTATAATTTAGAAAAAACTAAAAAGACAGAAGTATTCCAATCACAAGAAAACTAAATCACTGTAAAACAAACACAATTAAAACAGCTGATGTAATTTTCTATAATGAATTTATGCATTTTATAGTAAAAAATTAGGATTCTAGACCGGTAAAAAATAACTCATACTATTTTCCAGAAATTACTCTATTTCAATTTTTATTATTTAGTTTTTTTTTAATTTCTTTTGGGTGATGTTTTATGGATATTATGTGGTGTATAATTCTACCTTGGATTTTAATATAACAAGTTTTATAGTGAAAAAATATTTTTTTTAATTGAACTCATTAATATATGGAATCTTTGTTTTAATGATACATTTTACTTTTATATTTTTTTTTGTCAATATTGAGACACAACTGGGCAGTTTATTAGCCAAATTCTTACATAATACGGGCGGTGAGACTCAATCTCTCGACATTCAAATGCACTTACTTTTAGTGGACTTATCACCTGCCATTAGACTAAAGACCACTTACCATTTTACTTTTATTTAAATATCAATTTTATTATAAAAACATTTTCTCTAAGATGTTTAAATTCTGGTGATGTGCAATCCAGTTCCTTCAATAGTATCCACAATCTCCAAATCGAACGACCAACCTAATATTTTAAATAGATAAGAAAATTGAGACAAAGAAAAGATAAGAATTTAGATAATAAAGAATAGATGATGTCAAAACAAAAAAAAAGATAAGATAAGAATTTATTACATTATTTAAAAAATTATTATCGAACTCTCTCGTTTTTTTGGTTCCATATGGGAATTGGACTTAGAAAATATATATTAATTAGTTAAATACAAATATACAATTAAGGCATCTGTCAACACAGATATTTGCAAATAAACATCCAACACAGAAAACCAAACCCTAATTTCTCTTTTCCTCTGTTCTTTATTCTTTTTGGCGAATTTCAATTGCGTCCAAGCAAAGCGCCACTATATCCAATTTTTCACGGATTTATTCGTCGATTTACCTTTCGGTGGAATTCTTGCAATTGGATCTGTACGATTGAATTATAAAGAAGTTTAAGAAGTCATGATTTTGAGTCAAACAATGGTTGCTGAAGCTGAGATCAGGGTTCTCGACGTTAAGTGCCATATCTCTGCTGCGAAAGAGCAGAAGAATTTTCAGATCGAAGAAGTTCGAGTATCTGACTCGGTTCGTGCTGAGATTCCAGGTTCCGCTGAAACGCCTCGATTTGGATCGGTATGTCTTTAGGGTTCTTGATCTGAATCTCTATTAAAATTTATTTGATGGGTTTCCTTGTTTTAAGAATTTCCTTTGAAATTGCAATTGGGATCAAATTAAAGTTGGTTCTTCTTCCTCATAATTGAGTTTGTTTTTTCCTGTTTAGATTACGAGTTATGTAATTAAGGTTTGGGATTAGATCGTGGCCTGAAATTCTGCTAATGATCAATTTTTCAGGGCTTAGATTAGTCTTTCTTTTCTATGTAGCATAATAATGTTGAATCCTCATAACCCTTGTCTCAAAGAATCGTCTTGTATGGCTTTAAAGGGAAGAGTTATGCTGTTTATGAATCAATTAAAAATTGTTACTGAAACGACTTAAATGCCCTTTGAATTGTTACTCATGCTGTTTTTTTTGTCGAAGTTATTGTTGATTCTCTGAAATTTTGAACAGTGGTATTAAAGAATTTTGTTTTCCTGTATATCTCTTAATAGGGCTTGAATTGTGTAACTACTACTATTGAAGAACCAACCACTGAATTTATGCCAACTATACGCTCAGGGAGTTTTGCTGACATTCGGTGCCGAGAAACCATGGAAGATGAACACATTTGCATAGATGACTTATCAGCTCATCTTGGATCCTTCAACATTTCGGTACCAAGTGCTTTCTATGGTGTGTTTGATGGTCATGGTGGAGCTGAGGCAGCACTTTACATGAAGGAGAACTTGACAAGATTGTTTTTTCAAGATGCTGTATTTCCAGTGATGCCTTCTATTGTGAACGCCTTTTTCTTAGAAGAACTGGAGAACTCTCACCGAAAAGCTTTTGCTTTGGCTGATCTTGCCATGGCTGATGAAAGCATTGTCAGTGGTTCATGCGGGACAACTGCCTTAACTGCTCTTATATTTGGACGACATCTTCTTGTTGCCAACGCTGGAGATTGCCGTGCAGTGCTGTGCCGGAAAGGAGTGGCTGTTGATATGTCTTTCGATCACAGATCAACATATGAGCCAGAACGAAAACGGATTGAGGAGTTAGGAGGGTTCTTCGAGGATGGATACCTCAATGGGGTCCTTGCTGTCACACGTGCCATTGGGGATTGGGAATTGAAGAATCCTTTCACTGGCTCCTCATCACCACTGATTTCAGAACCAGAGATTCAACAGATTATTCTAACAGAAGACGATGAGTTCTTAATTTTGGCATGTGATGGTATATGGGATGTGTTGTCAAGCCAGAATGCAGTGAGTAATGTAAGGCAAGGACTGAGGAGGCATGGTGACCCGAGACAATGTGCAATGGAACTTGGCAAAGAAGCAGCAAGGCTAAACTCATCGGATAATATGACAGTTGTAGTCATCTGCTTTTCCTCAGTCCCATCATCACCTCAACAGTCGCAGAGGAGAAGATTCAGATTCTGTGTTTCTGATGAAGCTCGAGCTCGGTTACAAGCAATGCTTGGAGGCGACTAAAACACCCTTTTTGGCAGTATATATAACAATAGAGATCAGCATTATACTGATCAAACGATTATTTCTCTAATTTGAGATCCGGATTCGATGCAATAAAACAAGAGACATAGTGAGTGATAGAGAGGAAAGAACATGTTTGTAATGTGGTTACTCATTTTTTTGATTTTTCTGTTTGATTGTTTCAGAAGAGAGATAGACAGGTATAGCAGCCTGAAGTTTTGTTAGGATTATTGAAACTGATAATGAGGATTTTCAACTTTGTTCTTGAGGATTAGTGATGTTGTAGTCATTATTGATTATTGGTAAGGATATTTAGTTCAACTATCTGAATCTGATTTTGTCTGAAGTTCATTAATCTAGTCCAGGAACCTCACTCCCATATCTGTGGAGTTTAAGAGTTTCTGTGGACTGTGAAAGGTTTGGAGTTTTATCTCAAAAGCTTCAATCCTAACCTTGTGATCATTGCTTTCTCATCTCTATCTTTATCTCTTTATCTTCTTCTCATCTATAATTCTTTCATGTCCATATATTTCTTATTCATATTTGTTTTTATAAAATAATAGTAGGATACTTGATTTTGCAAAGAAAAGCTGATATTATATTTGATAAACTCTGAAATTCAGTACTTTTTGGTAGTTTTTCTATATGCATACACTAATAGTGTGAGCTATTTCTAGGAATTAGGTATTAATAAAATCGCTACTGTAGTTTTTTTAATCCCAAATCTGATTATGCACAATTATACAATTTTTTAAAGGGACAAATGACCACATATACTCTCAAAATTGGTGGAATAATTATAACAAATTTTGTAGGATACTGTTTACTAAGAATTGCCATTTTTGCTTTTATACCTAATTGCCAATTGCCATTTTTACTGTTAACTATATTATTAATTATGTTATATGTTTATTTTAATAGTTAGCGTTACAAATAATGAAAACCTTCTGATTCATCATCATTCTCCTTATTCTTTATATAAATTGAACTTGTTATACGTATAAACAAAACATTATAGTGCTAATTATAATATTATACGTATAAACAAAATATAAGATTATTAATTTAGAAAAGTAAAATGGAAAGTAAAAGTTAGATTCCATATTATTTGTGTGCTATTATCATTTTTTTAATTACTAAAGTATTTGTGTATATTCAGCAAATTCACCATTTTTAAATTGTATTCTGATAGAAAAAACTGTACAAATCCAATATTTTTAGTCAACAAACAGGGAAAGTGTATATATATATGTATATATATATAAAAGAAATATTTTTAAATGCTAACATTGATTTCTATAAATGTTCAGGGACAAAAACATGACATAAATGTGGATTTAGATAACATTGTAATGAAACTTCAATTATTTGGTGGACATACCTTGAACATAATTGAGATTTTAATAGAAAGAAAAATATATAATTGGTCAATTAGGGAAATATTAATATTTGCGATTAAAGAGAAAAAAAGGTCTTTAAGAGCCTCTCTTACAATTGCCGGGCTCTGTTCGTCTCTACAAGTAGCCAAGTCTTTCTTCCTCTCTCTCTCTAAAGGCAACAATGGCGATGGCGAATTTAGCCAGGAGGAAGGCGTACTTTCTCACCAGAAACTTATCCAACTCTCCCACTGACGCTCTCAGATTCTCTTTCTCTCTTTCACGTAGCTTCGCGTCATCGGGATCTGATGAAAACGACGTCGTCATCATCGGCGGCGGTCCCGGCGGTTACGTGGCGGCTATCAAGGCGGCGCAGCTTGGTCTTAAAACCACCTGTATTGAGAAGCGAGGCGCTCTGGGTGGTACTTGTCTAAACGTCGGATGCATTCCCTCGAAGGTCAATTTCGAATAATCTTCTCTCGTTTTTATTTGTCTTGTTGATCAATCATTAAGATTTGATCTGATTTATTTTGTGGATGAATCAATTGGAGAGTTAATCACTGTTTTTGTGATGATTATCATGGTTTGATCCCATTTGATTGGGGCACTTATTTCATGATTACTAAATTCTGGATTTTCGTCTCCTTGATTCCATGGAAATGAAATGGAAGTTACTAATGGAAACTTTGGCTGTTAATTTTCTTGTATTTAGATTGTGACTTAAGTATTTGTATCATAGCTCAGTCAGAGAAACTATAATCTGTGATATAGTAACATTGGCTATTTGTGTCAGATTCTCTAATTGTATTGCTTTTTTGTTCGAAATGAAATGTTGTTATGAGACTTTAGCTCTGATAAGTCTATGATGATGTTATTTGCTTCTGTTGAAGGTAGATGTTAATCCATTCTTTTTCTTTTGTTGTCATTTTTTTGGATATATTAGGCTCTTCTTCACTCTTCACATATGTACCATGAGGCAAAGCATGCTTTTGCCAACCACGGTATTAAGCTCACTTCGGTTGAGGTAGATCTTCCTGCTATGTTGGCTCAGAAAGATACTGCAGTTAAGAACCTCACTCGTGGTATTGAGGGTTTGTTCAAGAAGAACAAGGTCACATATGTTAAGGGCTATGGTAAGTTTCTTTCCCCCAATGAAGTCTCTGTGGACACAATCGATGGAGGAAACACCGTTGTGAAAGGCAAACACATCATTGTTGCTACTGGCTCTGACGTCAAATCTTTGCCTGGCATTACAATTGATGAAAAGAAGATTGTTTCGTCGACTGGAGCATTGTCTCTATCAGAAGTCCCCAAGAAACTTATTGTGATTGGTGCGGGATATATTGGGCTTGAGATGGGTTCTGTTTGGGGTCGACTCGGATCTGAGGTCACGGTAGTTGAGTTTGCTGGGGATATTGTACCTTCTATGGATGGTGAAATCCGTAAGCAGTTTCAACGTTCACTCGAGAAGCAAAAGATGAAGTTCATGCTCAAGACTAAAGTTGTATCCGTGGATTCCTCCTCTGATGGTGTGAAGCTCACAGTGGAACCGTCAGAAGGAGGAGAGCAGACCACTCTTGAAGCTGATGTGGTCCTTGTCTCAGCGGGAAGAAATCCTTTCACATCTGGACTTGATCTGGAGAAAATTGGAGTGGAAACTGACAAAGGTGGGAGAATTCTGGTGAATGAGAGATTCTCTACCAATGTCCCAGGTGTGTATGCTATTGGAGATGTGATTCCAGGACCAATGCTTGCTCACAAAGCCGAAGAAGATGGTGTTGCTTGTGTGGAGTTCATAGCTGGCAAACACGGACATGTAGATTATGACAAGGTTCCTGGTGTTGTCTACACGCATCCTGAGGTTGCTTCGGTTGGTAAAACCGAAGAACAATTGAAAAAAGACGGTGTAAGCTACAAGGTTGGGAAATTCCCGTTTATGGCTAATAGCAGAGCTAAGGCCATAGATAATGCAGAAGGATTGGTTAAAATTTTGGCTGATAAGGAGACTGATAAGATCTTGGGCGTTCACATTATGTCACCAAACGCTGGAGAGCTAATTCATGAGGCGGTTCTTGCCATTAACTATGATGCATCAAGTGAAGACATTGCTCGAGTCTGTCACGCTCATCCCACTATGAGCGAGGCTCTGAAGGAAGCTGCAATGGCCACTTATGACAAGCCTATTCACATCTAAGCGAGTCAAGGTATGTCTCGCTTTGGTTTGGTTTGGTTTGGTTTTCTTTGGTTTTGGTTTGCGTTTTAATTTCTTATATCACTTCCTACAATAGGAGGACGTTCAAGGAGAGAGCCACACCTATGACAAGTCAAATCAAATACCATAACCGGGTTGTATTTTGGTTACATTTGGTTCGGTTTTCTGTGGTTTAGCCTTCTATTTTTCACGTGGATTCAGAATGAGGTGTGAAAGAAGATGATACTATACAGTTTTTATTCGTTAAAAGTTCTTCATATGTTCAGATTCGGGTTAAGCCTGATGTTTAATAAACATTCAACATTCACTCAACCCATTTCGGTTTCCTGGTTTTGGTTTATTGAGTAAACCAATTTGGCACAACTTTTATTGCTACGGTTCGCTTTCCTAGTTCTGGTTTACACGAACCCCAATTTTTATTTTACTAGATCAACCTGATCCACAGTACAAAACTCATTTTACAAAATTTTTTTTTTGATATTTTATTTTTAATGGGAGAGAGGTTGAACACGAACCATTAGCTAGGTTATATTGACAAGAGCGAAATCATTAATAAACTAAAATTAACCCAATTAGCTTTATAATTAATTGAGCACATAAATTAATAGATAATAATGAATGATGCATAATTGTTTACTATTTTTGCAGTTCTTCTAACAATGGTAATAACTTTCTTCATCGCTCATATTAACTTCTATTCTTGATTTTGTTATTGACCATTGCATTGTACATACATCACTCTATATAAACACTCAATTGCTTACTGTATTTTTTTTAATCAAAACCTTGTAAAAAAAATAAAAATAAAAAATAAATAATAATAATACGAAGAGAAAACAAGAATGGCTACCAATCAAAGGAACAATGTTACGTTCTTGTCTTCTCTCATGTTTTTTGTCTTAATCGGTTCCTCTTACGCAATCACAAGTGCAGAACTGAGCACAATCTGTAGCAAAACCGTAAACCCATCTTTCTGTAATACCTTCCTCAATCCTCATTTATCATCTCCTAACCTTCAAGCTTTGGCAAAAACCACACTTGATGCTACACAGAAAAAAACAACAGAAACATTGACAAAACTCCAATCTCTCGGAGGACCCGATTACAAGTCATGTTTAGAGGAATTCGAAAGAGCGGAAGGAAGTCTTGAGGAAGCTTTGGGGCATTTAGCTTCAGGAGATGGTCAAGGAATGAACATGAAAGTTTCTGCTGCTTTAGATGGAGCTGATGGATGTTTAAGTAATGTGAAGAAATTGGGATCAGGAGATGCTTTGGTTTCGAATAATTGTCAAGAAATTAAGAATCTTTGTGGTATTGCTCTTGTTATCTCTAACATATTACCTAAAGCTTAATTCTAAATCATCATCATCATGATGATCGTCTTGTGTGTTTTGCTGTAATTATTTGTATATATTGTTTGTAAGAAGACAACTACATAATTATAATAATAATAATAATAATAATTTTTTTTTTTTCTTAAGTATTCTCAATATTTCTTTTTGGGTAATGATTTTTTTTATAAAAAACATTTTCTTCCCATCGAAGAAATTTATTTACAGAGACTAAAATCTGAATTCTTAGATTCTCAAATAGGTACTTCTGTAGTTCTGTGTTCTTCTTCTTCTTTGAGATGATCAACAACTGCAACATCTTTCATACATATTTTTTATAAGGTAAATAGTCATCATTTTTATTTGAACAAACGCATGCTTATTTCATTGATATCTCGAATTTTGAAACAAAAATAGTAGAGGAATCGTAAGAAATGCTTCCGTCTCTCTACCCCTTTGATTTAACATTGATCGTTTCGAGACAATAATATTTATAATCACTTATATTAATCAATTATAGTATATATCAAACGTAATTTCATTAATTAACACAAATAGCACTTGTAAACTCCCTCCATTTTAAAATATAAGATACCAAAATTAAATCAATTAGCTTATAAAGTAATCAATTTCTGTAGTATTTCTATCTAAGTTCGATTATATGGAATTGCATTACCCACATACTATTATTGTAATTCTGTAGAAGAGGTTTTAGAATATGAATTGAGTTTTATCGATTTGTTGACTCAAGGAGATAATTATACATTACGCATAACTGGTTACTATTTTTGCAATTCTTCTAATGGTAAAAACTTTCTTCATCGTTCATATCAGTTTTCTATTCTTGATTTTGTTTTGACCAATGCATTGTACGTAAATCACTCTACTATATAAATACTCAATTGCTTAAACTTTTTTTTCTTTTCAAAACCTTATAAAATAAATCAAAATAATAAACAATAACAATAAAACGAGAAATCAAGAATGGCTGCGAATCAAAGGAACAATGCTGCGTTCTTGTCTTCTCTCATGTTTCTTCTTATCTTAATTGATTCCTCATACGCAATAACAAGTTCAGAAATGAGCTCAATATGTGACAAAACCGTAAACTCATCTTTCTGTCTTAACTTCCTCAATCCTCAATTCTCATCTCCTAACCTTCAAGCTTTGGCAAAAACCACACTTGATGCTACACAAACAAAAACAACAGAAACATTGACAAAACTTCAATCTATTATCGATGGAGGAGTTGATCCTCGATCTAAATTAGCTTATCGATCATGTTTAGATGAATTCGAAAGCGCGAAAGGGAATCTTGAAGAAGCTTTTGAGCATTTAGCTTCAGGAGATGGTCAAGGGATGAACATGAAAGTTTCTGCTGCTTTGGATGGAGCTGATGGATGTTTAGATTATGTGAAGAGATTGCAATCAGTAGATGATTTGGTTTCGAATAATAGTCAAGGAATTAAGAATCTTTGTGGTATTGCGCTTGTTATCTCTAACATGTTACCTAAAGCTTAATTCTAAATCATCATCATGATCATCTTGTGTGTTTTTCTCTAATTATTTGTATCGTTTGTAAGAGGACAATTACATAATTATAATTCTATTTCTTATTATTTAAATATTCTCAATATTTATTTTTGGGTAATGAATTCTTTTAACAAAACATTTTCTTCCCATCCAAGAAATTTTCTTATAGAGACAAAAAATCTGAATTCTCATATAGAATTATAATAAAAAGTCTGATTGGCTCTAGAAAGTAATTTTTTTTAGAGTGTACTGAAATTAAACCAATTGGACTCTAAATTTATTTTTTTTGCTTTCTTTGGTTATGGAAAACCAAAAACATATAGTCAAAATTTATGAACTTTACAAAAGTAAATTTCTACAGCAAAAATATCTATTGTCAATATACATACACTAAACAAAATCTACACCAAAAAAACCTAAATCCTAAATTCTGCAGCAAGAAACTCAAACATATACCTCTTACCTATCGGCCCAGAGTATATAGTTATCATTTTTATTTGAACAATTGCATGCATGCTTCATCGATATCTCAAAAATAAAATAGACATTATCCAATATCGATATAGGTCACTACGTAAACTAAAATTTAAATTCAAAATAGAACTTGAATGTTTAAACACAATGCTATTGGATTTTTTTTTTTTTTTGGCAACATAACACTAACTTGACTAGATCATCCTATTATGGTACATAATAATTACCCTTATTAAAGACCCCTAGCAAATCAATTTGGTAATATAGTTAAAAATCAATCATCTTACTATCTTACTATAATAAATAATCTAAAACTTTGACCAAAATTGATTACTTTAATTGAGATACGGTTCATTTGGGTCTATATAAATCTCACAACAATTCTCCAAAAACATAAAATCAAAGTCTTCAAAATAAAGATACATAAATAAACATGGTTGTCAAAAGCAAGTCTTTATTGGTCCCTTTTCTGATGCTTTTTCTTCTTGTAGCCTCATCATATGCAAACTTAAGCATGAAAATTTCAGAAGATGAGGTCAAAACCATCTGCTCAAAAGCTACAGATCAGGCATTCTGTTTCAACTTCTTCAAATCGAATCCTCAAACCAAAACATTGAATCTTTCTGGTGTTGGAGAGCTTCTAATCAAGTATGGTTCAACAGATGCCAAAGATGTGAGCAACCAATTCAAATCACTTGCAGAAACCACAACAAATCCTCGTTATAAGGAAGTTTATAATGAATGTTCAGAAGTTTATAATAATGCAGTTACAAGCTTTGGTAAAGCTCTCAAAGCATTGGCAGCAAAAGACTATGGCAGTCTCAACAATGATGCTTCAACAGTGATAACAGATGGAGACACATGTAAAGATGATTCAACCGGTACTCCTATACCTAGTCCACAACTCATGAAGAAGATATCTGATATTCATAATGTGGCAGATATTCTTTTGGTGATTTCTGGATTAATGTAAAATATAATAAAATGCTATAAAATAATTTCAGCTTTGGAATTTTAATATCAATAAAGTTAATAACTATATTATATGCAAAATGGCCAAAAATTTATTGTCAAAAGAGATGAAATATAAAAAGTAAACTTCTATCTCAATTAAGATAAATTATCAATGAATTAAGCGAGGGTAAGAATGGTCAGTAACTGAATTTCCAACTATAAAAATTATTAAATAATTGGTATAAACATACGAACTTATGAGAAATTTTAATAAATGCCTTTTTTTAGTGCATTCCTTTGTAAAAATGTTTCTTGAAATTTGACTTTACAAAAATACCCCTCACTAATAAAAAATGACGAAAATATCTGTAAATTTTTGTGATGACTTTTCACATAAAAAAAATTTTCCCGCCAAAATTTTTTTCCGGACAAAAAAAAAATTTCTCTCCAAAAAATTTTAGAAAAATCTTATAAATCTTTATAAACACCTTATAAACACCTTATAACCACCTTATAAAAATTTAGAAAAATCTTATAAATCTTTATAAACACCTTATAAATTTTTTATAAACACCTTATAAATTTTTTATAAACACCTTATAAATTTTTTATAAACACCTTATAAATTTATAAGATACCTTACAAATTTTATAAGCTCTCTTGTAAAACTTTTTGGCGGAAAAAAAAATTTAGCAGGATAAAATTTTGAAAAAATATAAAAAAATTATAATCTAAGGGTATTTTGGTCATTTTCTATATAGGTAGTTTTTGAAAATATCCCAAAAAATAGAGCCAGTGATGAAAATATCTTCCTTTGAAGTGCATTTTTGCAATTCTCCCTGAACTTATTATGTTAACTTACATAAACCTTTATATAAACACGTTAATGCACGACACATGCCCTGTTCTTTTCGTGGTCGCTAACGACAACAACAATGACCAACGACTAGCGACAGCAACCAGCAACTTGATTTCATGTTCTTTTCTCAGTCGCTGCGATCAGTCGTTGCGACTGGTCGCTGGTCCAACGACTGATAAAAGAACAGTCGCAACTACCAATTTTTTTTTCTTAAACTTTTTAAAAAAAACTAAATAAACAAAACTAAAAATAAAAATATAATACAAAATATAATTAGTAAAATAAAAGTAAAGTAAATTAACAGCAATATATTATATTATATATCAAAAATCAAAACAATATATTTTTATTTTTATTTGAAATTTTTAATTAATATTTTTCTTAACTATATAATTTTATTTATTTTTTAGTTGATATATATATATTTAAAAATTATATATGAATATTTGTACAAATTTATTAGTAACTACCAAATTTTAACACAATAATTATGCTTTTCAAATTTTGTTTATTTTATTTTTGTTTACATTAGTTTTGTTTAAATTAATTAATTTAATTTATTTTTGTTGTTTTTATATATAATTTTTATTTATTTAAAAGTTAGGAAAACTTTTTTATATATTACAAAGATATTTCTGAAAAAATATTTGAAAAAAAAAAATAGGTCGCTAAATTTTTTAGCGACTGAAAAAAATGGTTGCTGGTTGCTGGCGACTAGTTGCTTATGACTGGTCGCTGCGACTAATTGTTGAACCATCGACTACCGAAAAAACATGATTTGGTGGTTGTCACTAGAGACTGCCAGAAAAACAAAGCCATAATTACAGCATAGTTAAGACAAATTTATAATTACATGTAGGCATATAGCTTTTATGAATACGTGATATTTCTATTATTAATTTATCTCATATAGGTAAAAATATAAATTCATTAAGTTTTTTAGCTATTCATAGTTTATGTTCTAAGCGAAAAATTTTAAAACTTTAAATTCTTTATCCTAAACTTTTCTTCTTTTAGAGGGATTGATTGGAAGTATAATTTAGAAATCTATGTAGAAAAATTTGATTTTAAAATCATATAAAAATCTCGATTTTTAAAATCAACTCAAAATAACAAGTATTGAGTAAGGATTTGAGTTTTTGTATTTTATAGAGAAATTAACAATCAAATCCATTATAAAAACAATACATACTCAAATCTGTAATGTTAAATAAAAGGTGATTTTAATTAAGATTTTATAAATGATAGAACCAATAAGAGGTGCTTTTAAAGACGATTGACAAATGATAGAACCAATGACAAATGACTTAGAGTGAGTGTGTTGAAAATAAAATTTTAAAAAATTTGATAAGATTTAGATTTTTAAAGATTTAATGAGCTTTCGGTTGATTTGGAGAGATTTAAATTGATTTTTTTTTGTCAACAAGTAACCATTGGATCGACAACAACCCGATCCATTGTCTAAGTTCTCCAATTGGAGCTGGGTGGGAATCGAACTCCCCACCTGGTACCTAGCTGAATCAGGGGCAAGCTAACTGGATCACCTGTTGAATAACAACAGATATGATATGATTTTGATAAATTATTGATTGAATTGCAAGAGATTGTGTATTATTTTAAGTGATTTTGTTGAAGTTCATGTTCAATAACACATGATTTAAGAAGTGATTTAGAATCATAATCACTTAAAATTTTAGTTTCAATACACCCTCTAAGTAGAACTTGAAAATCATTGATTGCATAACTGCTAAACCCATTAAAATACTACCTTGAATTATATAACATGTTTTCGGGCTTTTTGGTTATTAATATTAAGTAACAATTATAAATTGTATAGTTTTCTGATAATTACAATTGTATCTTATCTTATGATTATATAAATATTGATATTCTTATCATAAATTCTCTTATATGGGTTAAGAAAATTAATTTTTAGTTTGAAAAAACAACCATACTAACAATCAATTTGTTGATTACCTTATGGTACATAAGTATTAGTTACCTTATTAATGCCTTCAAAAAAATCAATATTTTAGTATGAAAAAAAATAGTCATCTTAATCTCTTACCATAATCAAACACTTTGACCAAAAATTTATGGCTTTTAATTGCAGATATGGTTCATTTAGGTCTATATAAATCTCAAAATAATTCTCATAAAACATCAAAACAATAAAAATCATATTATAAATAAATAAATGAAATAAAAAATGGTTGTCAAAAGCAAATCTTTAATGGTCCCTTTAATCATGCATATTTTTTTTCTTGTTGCCTCATATGCAAGATTGAGTATAAAAACCATTTGTTCAAAAGCTACAGACCATTCATTCTGTTTCAACTTCTTTAAATCAACTCCTCAAACTAAAACATTAAATCTTTCTGGTATTGGAGAGCTTCTGGTTAAGTATGGATCAAGAGATTCCAAATATGTGAGAAACAAATTCAAATCACTTGCAAAAACCACACCAAATCCTCATTATAAGGCAGATTATAATGAATGTTCAGAACTTTTCGATGAAGCACTTAAAAGCTTTGGTAAAGCCCTCAAAGCATTGGCAGCAAAAGACTATGACAGTCTGAACAATGATGTTTCAGCAGTAATAACAGATGGAGACACATGTAAAGACGATTCAACTAGTACTCCTATAAGTAGTCCATAACCCATAAAGAAGATTTCTGATATTCATAGTGTAGCAGATATTCTTTTGGTGATTTCTAAATTACTTGTAAAATAATAAAATAATGTCTTCAGGTTTTGAATTTAATATCAATAAAGTTGATAATTATATTTTATGCAGAATGGCCAAAATTTTATTATCAAAAGAGATGAAATTTACAAAGTAAACCTCTGTATAAGTTAAGATAAATTTATAATTATGGTATAGACATACGAACTCATTATATTAACTTACATAAACCTCTATATATCAACACGTTACGTCATTAATGCAAGACATAATTATGGTATATAGTTACGATAAATTTATAAATATGTATTAGTTTTATGTTTTTGTGAATATTTGATATTCTTATTATAAATCTATCTCATATGGTTTAAAAAAGTAATTTTATTAAGTTTTTATTCATTCATAGTTAAGATCTTAGTGCAACTTTTTACAACTTTAAAGTCTTCATCCTAAATGTTTCCTCTTTTAATATAAAAGATGCTTTCAGGTTTTTGTTGTTGTTTATATTATGTAACAATTATGAATTGTATAGTTTTCTGATAATTACAATTGTATTGTTTTTATGTTTTTATAAACATTGATATTCGTATCATAAATTTCTCTTAGATGGGTTAACAAGTAAATTTACTAAGAATTTTAATTATTTATAGTTTACCAATGGCTTAAAGTGCGACTTTTACCAATGGCTTAAAGTGCGATTATTTTACAACTTTGAAATCGTTGTCCTAAATGGATTTTCTTTTAATATATACTATATTTTATTTCATTTCTCTCATAGAATTTGAGTTTTGTAGTTTTTGTTAATGTTTTAGTTGATTTTCATTTACCTTTTATATATAATACAATAACAGAATTCAACTATTAATCCTATAATGGTTTATAAAGTTTAATATAAATTAAAATTTTTTTAATATAATTTATAAATGACTTGAAAACTTGAAATCTAGTGAAACAAAAATTATGTAATAACAATTAACTGGTTTTAATTATTTGGGGAAAATATATTATCTATAGGAAACATGTATTGTAATCACTTAAGTAAATAATGCAAAAATTTTCATAGATGATCGAGCTATAATATTTACAATCACTTATTTTCATACAATCACCTATTATTTTAACTTTATTTTATACATCTAATACAAGATAACATTAATTGCTTAAATTAAACAAAACGCATTTGAGTATCCATTTCCCAAGTCAATTATATAAATGATGTGACTTCATTTGTATCAATAAAAAATTGACATAAATATATAAAGAGGAGCTTTTCTGTCTGGCATAGTAATTGAGACATCTTTCACCTATCCTTGCTCCGATGCCGGCGATGTCAGAAGAGGCAGTTTTCGCCGGCATCAAACAAATCTTGTTATGATTATGACTTTTCTCTTGTTGCTTCTTTTGTTTTTTCTCTCTTCTCTTCTTCTGGTTGAGTATATAGTCATGGACAGTCTTTATCGAAACTCTATCTTTCGAGGACAAAGATACCTTCGAAAAAACCATCACCACTACTCTTCGCCGGAGTCGAGACTCACTTTGAGTCTCACCCAACTTTCATTTCCATTGGCCTGGTCCTGGTGTGATCACCACCATCTCTGTTCTTGTACCTGGATTCTCAAAGACTCGTTGTGGGGCCATAGTCGAGCCCATCTTCCTTCTTCTCTGTAGCTGTGTTACTCGTTTAACACGGCAACGTGTGGTTGGCACTTCAACCCCAGTGTCTCCCTGGGATCTAGAGCTGGTGACAACCTCTTCTCTGTAAGCGGCGGCCATTACTGTTTCAACGGCAAATCTCAGGTAATGTCACTTCAAAACCCGGCGGCGCTCAATCCCAAACTAGGGTTTTAGTCCCTTGTTTCTTCAGATCCAGTTCAATTTAGATTTGGACTTGAGATATTCTTTTTTTTTTGGTCTGAAATTCATTATCATTGAAACTTAAGTGTCCAATACAAGGTGGGCCTCCATTAAGGCCTGTTTGGTAGGCCCATCAGCCATTGTGTTTTGGTTACGATTAATGTGAGAGTGGGTAACCGAATTAAACACTTTGGAGAGTTCAGTAATGTCGAAAGCTAATCCATAAATGTCTTTGTGCTCCACTTTTCCATTGATGACTTGAATCAGTTGGAGGGAGTCCGAATAAATGTTGATGTTGCGAAAACCTCTTTCAATAGCATGATAGATTGCTGCTTGAAGAGCCAATCCTTCAGCCATTAAAGGTGATTTGATTTCTCTTATACAGGTTGATTCACAGATCCGATTTTGATCTTGTGGTAGATTGCGGCACCACCGAATCCCGCCAATCGTGTTTTAGGATCCCAACTGCATCCGTTTGTAGTTTTACCTCCCTTTCAGTTTGTTGGATCAGGGCTTCCCATCGAGATTGCTCTCTGTTATCTAAGGTACTCTCTTGAGCTTCTCTCCATTCATGTGCCTCTGATATGGCTTTTGTTGCTGTGTCTTTTGGATTAATAATCCGATTGTCAAATATGTGTTTGTTCCTTGTAGTCCAAATCGCCCACATCACCCATGTTGCTATTGGTTTCTCAGTTCCCATATGAGGTAAGCAGAATTCTGATTTGAATGGAGGAACTTACTCACCGAGTTTGTTGTCTCTTCTTCTACTGGATTTTTCAGAGGTATGTAATTCCAAACTTCCTTTGCATAAGGACAAGAGAATATGCAGTGTTCAATGGTTTCTGTTTCATTGCATCTCTTGCACTTGTTGTTGTCTGTGATTTGCGTTTTGAATAGTGCATCTCCTGTGGGTAAAGCTCCATTGATTGTCTTCCATAGAAACAATTTGATCTTTTGGGAACATGGGGCTAGCCATACTGACTTGTTCCAGTATATTAATGGTTCTGTTTGAGTCTGGCTTTCCTCCAGCCTGGAGAGATACAGGTGGTACCCAGTTTTGACATATATTGTACATCCAAACTTGTGAGCCAGATGAAAGTATCCTTTGCACCGAAGTCACTAGGCTTAATTTGTAATATGTTGCCTAATTTTATCGATGCTCCATTGTGTGGAGTTATCTTCAAAAAGGTCTGCAACCTTGAGGTCGACTTGGTTTTATTTGGTGGGCCGTACGGTGCGATTTGCTTCTCTATGGATAGCCAGAAATCCTTCCAGACTAAGGTTTCTCTTCCGTCTCCAATGATTTTGCCAGTGCTTTCACTGATGAGTTCTCTTCACATCATTGTGCTCCGCCATCCCTGCGAAATATTACCAGATAGGCAACAATCCATAAAAGGTGTATCAGGTGAGTATTTGCCCATTAGTACTTTTGCAAATAAACTCTCTGGTTTCTTCAATAGTCTCCAGCTCAGTTTTGCTAGTAATGATGTATTGAAAGCTTGGATATCTCGGAACCCTAAGCCTCAATCTTTTTTCTTTTTTGCGAGCTTTTTCCAAGACATCCAGCATATGCTCTTATGCTCTGGGTTTGCATCCCACCAGAACCTGGTCAGAGCCGACTGGATCTTTGCTAAGAGGGACTGCAGTATTTTGAACCAGCTCATCGCATAAGCCGAAATAGCTGTGAGTACCGATTGTAACATCACTAGTTTCCCAGCCTGTGAGAGCCTTTTAGTTGACCAACTTTGGGCCTTTTGTTTGATTCTTTCTACTATTTGAGTGAATATATCTCTCTTTTTCCTTCCAAAATGCTCTAGAAGCCCAATATATTTGTCATTTCCTTCTTCTTTTGTGATTCCCAACATGGCTTTCATCTTTGCTTTAATTCCATGTGGTGTTTTTGCTGAGAATGTTATTGTTGACTTTTCCTTGTTTTTTTTTCTGGCCCGACATTGTCTCGTAATCAGTTAGTTTATCTTTCAAATTTTTGCAGCTGCTGTCTTTTGTTTGGCAAAAGAACATTGTGTCGTCTGTGAACAGGAGGTGGTTGATGCATGGACTTTGTTTGGACACTCTTAGTCCTTGTAAGGTATCATCTTCATTAGCTTTTTTGCATAGTCCCGAAAGGACTTCACTACATAATACGAAGATGTATGGGGATAAGGGATCCCCTTGTCTAATGCCTCTTTGTGGGTGCACTAGTCCTTAAGCTGAGCCATTTCTGAGAAAATAATATGAGACTGTAGTGATGCAGATCGTAATCCAACCTATCCATTTCGGATGAAAACCTAGAGCCTTTAGGACATCTTATATAAAGAGCCATTCCAGCATGTCGTAGGCCTTTGTCATATCCATCTTAATTACCATTACACAATTCTTTTTTGCTTGTGAGGTCTTTAGGTAGTGTAGTGTTTCGTGGGTAATGAGGACATTATCTTGAATTGCTCTTCCCGGTACAAACACTGATTGATTCTCCGAGATTAGCTCACCCATCATGTTTCGTAGCCGCTTTGTTAGGATTTTTGAGATTATTTTATACCTTACATTGCAAAGAGCAATAGGTCTAAAGTCCGCCACAGCTCTTGGATTCTCTTTGTTTTAGTATTAACCTCACATAGATGTGGTTTAGATTTCTTGGCATTTCTCCCATATCAAACATCAGCTTAATTTCCTTTGTGATTTCTTTGCTTATGTTTTCCCAGTTCTCGTGGAAGAAACCTGCTGAGATTCCATCTGGTCCAGGAGCTTTCTCTTTGTGTATTGCAAAGACTGCAGCTTTGATTTCCTGATTTGAAGGTACAACTATTAATATCTCATTCAACTCGTTTGTCACCACTTGAGATATAACTCTATTCAGTACTTCTCTGCCTTGTATTTGTTGGGATGTAGATAATTCTGAGAAGTATTATGTGATTACTGTAGTTATTTCCTCTTCTTCATAACCCATTGTCCCTTCTTTATTTTTGATTACAGAAAACCAGTTTCTAGCTCTTCTACCCTTGGTTATGGAGTGGAAATTACTTGAGTTTTTGTCTCCCATTTGCAGCCAGAGCACTCTGCTGTGTTGCTGCCAATATTCATCCTCCTTCCTATATGCGCTTTTAAGTTCTAAGGTAATTTTTTCAATCATTTCCTCTGGGTTTTTGGGATCGCGTAGTGCCTCATCGAGATCCTTGTTATACGAGTCAATCAGCTGTTTGTTGTTTCTGCGATTTTCTTTCTTCCAATCTATTATTGCTCTACGACAAGCTGATATTCTTTGCTCCACTGTTTTAACCTTTTGCTTTTGCCAGGTTTCCTTGATCGGTTTTTGGACGTCTGTATTTTTCAAAGGCTTCTATCAAATCGGAATGTACCAACTTGTTTCTTTCTTGCATCCGAGAAGAATGAGATAACAAGTCTGTGGTTTGAACCTCTGAACATTAAATATTGGCACCTAGCTTTTGGAAACTTTTTGAACCAGCAGCCATTTGCTAACGCTCTATCTAGCCTGCAGTATGTTAAGTGTTGATGTCTCTTTCCTCTCCACGATAGAGGATTCCCCGAGTGAGGTAGATCAAACAGGTCATTTTTTACCAAAAATTGGCGAAAATCTGAGAAGGACTCTTCAGATCGTCTTGGACCTCCCTCCTTTTCTGCATCACAGCTGATTTCATTGAAACCACCGGTTAGATACCACGGTTTTTCCTTTTCTCCAAAGGTATTTGTGATTTTCAGCCAGGTTTCCTTTCTTTTTGCCTTCTCTGGAGCTCCATAAATGAATGTGGCAAAGAAACTAACTCCTTTCTCTATTATTTTTGTGTCTATATAGTGGTCATCCGTGTGAATGATTTGGACATTATGCTCTTTGTTCCAAAAGAGAGCCAATCCGCCTCCATTGCTCGCTGATGGTAGTATGAACTCATAGTTTTCATACGCTAGACTGTCAAGGGCTCTTAGAACAAACTCAGTAGAATTTCTAGTTTCCATGAGGAAGAGAAAGTCAGGACAGAACTCCGTTACCATGTCCTTGACTCGACGAATTGTCGGGGGATTCCCCAACCCTTGACAATTCCAGCTACAAACGGCTAAGGAACATGATCCCAAAAATCCATTGAGCTTTTGTTTATGCCTGGAGTTCTCATTTTTGCTGATCTTCTAATTGGGTTAGGCAAGTTATAACCCTCATTACTAACTGGTATACTTATAAGATTGCTGTTTGAGAGATTATCCAAGTTTTGAGTGTGGCCTGGTACAGATGGTGACGGAGTTACACAAGGTGTACTGCGAATTTGCAAAGCTAATCTTTTCTTTGAGCTGATACCTGGGAGTATTCTTGGGCTAGCTTGAATTCTTTTCTTTGCTGATGGTCTACCAGGCTTCCTACGGTTAGCTGCAAGTTTTTCCTTCGGAGCCTTGTTTCCTTGCTGAGTAGGTTCAGATGGTCCAGTCCCCGTTGGCCCCAGTCTAAGACTAACTGGGATTTCTTCTTGCTCAACTGTCGAGTCTAAATTTACCACAGCTTTGTTAGCATGTCTCATGTTTGTTCTTGCTAGGTCTACAGCCGATTGTTCAAATTCTCCATTTTCTTGAGTTATTCTCAATTGTGCTTTGTGGACAGTAGACTCATTTGGGTCTGCACATGTAGAGTATTGGATCATCACCTCTCGGAGATTCTCTCTTGCATCTTCAAAAATCTCTTTAGGGATTTCATGAGGTGATGTGGTGGCTGATTTCTCCTTACTTCTTGATTTTGCATTCAACTCATGTCGCAGGTCTTGGTCAGGTGGGGTGAATTCTCTCCTTTGGGGTTGATCATGTGTGATTGGAGTACTTTCCATCTGCCTCACTGCCTGCCAGATTTTATTAGAGGTTTCTCCATACTTTCTTGATGAGATAGTATCTCTTTTATATGGGTTGTATCTGTAAGTCGATGCATTATGGTACCTTTTCCCAGTAACCTCTTCCCTGTAATTATTTGTTCTTGATATGTAGCTTGTTCTCTCCATCAAATCAGAGGATCTGTTTGTAGTTCGAGCATCTCTATTGGCATAGTAATAATTCCTGTCACGAGTTTCTTTATACTGTGAGACCCTCCTTTCCGGGCAGCTATAGATATCGTGACATAGACTGTTACATTCGTAACAGTGATTCTCTAGTTTCTCGTACACTAGTCTCACCACAACTTCTTCTCCAGATGGGAATTTAAGTACTGATTTGTTATGATGGGTAGCAGCCCATTTATGTGGATTCTCATCTTAACTGTAAGGGTTGAGATTTCCACTTTTTTTACCTCACCTATGTTCTCTCCAATTTTCCTAACTGTATCTTTTGTCCATAAATGAAGTGAAAGACCTTGGTTCTTGATCCAAAAGGGTATTTGAGATGGAAAGGAACTTGAGATCGTTGGTTCCCACCTTTGGAAAATGAGCATCCATTTTGTAAAATGGTAATGCTGATTTTGATTTGGATTGTAGAGGACAAAATGAATCCTTTGGGCTTTAGAAAACTAAGTTTTAGAAAATCCATATTTAACAGCCCAATGGTTAGGAGAGTTTCTCCTAGAAGACTCTTAAACCTAATTACATATCTCTCTGTGAAGAGAATAGTTCAATATTTTTTCTCCGTTTCAGAGAATTTATTTCAAAGCTTGACACGAACGTCAATTTCGATGAGTGTTTCTATGTGTTCGACTGTTTTCCATGGCAACAAAACCAGGAATGTTTCAAGAACCTCACCCGAGGCAAAAACACAATTCCAAACTCTATCCAAGAACTCTAATGTGTTTGAGTTTCTCCACATGGATGCATTCTACCATTTATTATTAGCTAATTTGGAATTTTGTTTTGTATCGATTTCATTTCTGTTGGTGTTTGTAGTCCCGATTGTTTAATGAATGAAATCAGTTTGTTTGGAAAAAAAAATGATACACGACCTTATTTCTTATATAATTCTAACTGACATACATATAAATTTTAAATTAGCTTTTAATTCGTATGAAAAATGCTATTAATACATACATATAATTGATACAATGCTATTAATATTTATTTTTTTTTGTGGTAAAATAACACGATATATGTTGACTATATCATCATATTATGTTACATAATCATTAACTACCTTATTGATGCCTTCAAAAGCTCAATTTCTTAGTATGGAAAAATAATCATCTTAATCACTTAGTATAATCATACACTTTGACTAAAAATTTATTGCGATTAATTGCAGATATGTTTCATTTGGGTTTATATAAATCTCACAACAATTCTCAGATACATAGAAAGAAAGTCTTCATAATAAAAATATATAAATAAATAAACATGGTTGTCAAAAACAAGTCTTTATTGGTTCTTTTTATAATGATTTTTCTTCTTGATACCTCATCATATGCAAGATTAAGCATGAAAATTTCAGAAGATGAGGTCAAAAACATCTGTTCAAAAGTTACAGACCCTTCATTCTGTTTCAACTTCTTTAAATCGAATCCGCAAACGAAAACAATGAATCTTTGTGGTGTTGGAGAGCTTTTGGCCAATTACGGTTCAAGAGATGCTGAAGATGTGGGAAATCAATTCAAATTACTTGCAGAAACCACAACAAATCCTCAATATAAGGAGGATTATAATGAATGTTCAGAACTTTATGATGATGCATCTACAAGCTTTGATAATGCCCTCACAGCTTTGGTAATTAAAGACTATAAAAGCTTCAATGTCGATGTTTCAGAAGTGGTGACTGATGGAGCAATGTGTAAAGGCGATACAACTGGTACCCCTATACCTAGTCCACAACTCAATAAGAAGATATCTGATATCAATAGTGTAGCAGATATTCTTTTGGTGATTTATGAATTACTTGTAAATATTAATAAAATGTGAATACAGGTTTTGAATATAACATGAAAAAATCTAATATATTTTCTTTAATAACGATATCATATGAGAGTTATGGACTAGGTATAGGGGTACCAGTTTACAGAGTAAACCTCCATATAAGTTAAGACAAATTTAAAATTATACTAAAGACATACGATGTCATTATAATAACTTACATAAACCGGAGTTTTTCTCCGTGTAGTGGTTAGGATGATCTCTCTATTGACTCTACCATCAAAAGTTCGGACATTCTCCATTACAGTTGGTAGATTATAAAAGGATTTTAAAATATGGATCAGTCTTGTCAATCCAATAGTTGACAAAAAGAATAATCTATATAAATATGTTAATACAAGACATGATTATGGTATAGTTAGGATAAATTATGATTACGTATAGTTTCATGTTTTTATATATTTGATATTTGAATTACAAATTTATCTCATATGGATTTATTAAAATGTAAACTTGTTATGCTTTTATTATTATTTGTAATTTTTTTGTCTTTTGAATAACTAACACGTTTCGGATCGAGCCCCATAATACCTCAGGGCCCAAGAATAGCCATGCGAATAATAGAAATAATACATTTATTGCTCTTTTTTTTTGTCAACAATGGATCACAATTGGCCGGCTCAATAGCCAAATTACTACATAATATAGGCGGTGAGATTCGATCCATAGATATGCAAATGCGCCTGCCATTTAGTAGACTTACCGCCGGCTACTGAACTAAATGCTACTTGCATTTATTGCTTAAACTAACAAAAAGCACATGAGTCACTCTTTCTCAAGTAAATTATATAAAATGATGTAAATTCGATTGTATTAATCAAAAATTGACATATATATAAAATAGATGATACGAACTAACATATATAAAATTAAACTAGCTTTCACTATATACAACAAACGCATGCACATTACTTTCATTTTGCAACATATGGTTTTAAAATTATGTTAGTTTCAATTAATTTTAAATTTTCACATACCCATATATATATATATATATATATATGAATTTTTATGTTGTAATTTATAATAAAAATGAGTTTCTTATGCAAATATTAAAGTAGTAATGTTCATGTAAACATCTCTTAAATTATCTACTAGATAAATATTGATCAACCACCCATCTCCGGTTCGAACAATTTGACTACGGATCGAGGATTGTCGATCCAATTTTTGTTGACAAAACAAAAATTATTAATAAAACTTTTGTATTCTGAATGCATATGACTCTATGAGCATGTATATATCTTAATATCTAGATAGTTTTATATTTTCATAACATTATAATATTTCGAAGCTACGAATGTCCCACATATTGTGTAGATAATATTAACTAGTTTACTATATATGGGAAAAAATAGAGGATTATTTTTGCCGTTTATAATAATTTAAGAGTGAGTTATTTTTGAAATTTTTTGCATTGATGAAATATGATTTATAAACTGCCATATTAAATGTTGAATATGAACTGAATATTGAATGTTGTGACACATTATTCCTTAAAAAAAAAAAATTTTGAATGCTCTGATACAATGCTGTTAATTTTTTTTTGGTAACATAACAGTATGTTGACAATTTTTTCTCTGTAACAAGACTGTCTTCTCTTGTAGTCAAGCTTCTTCTTTCCTATCTCCCTTTCCGGCAGTCCGATTTTTTCACTGTCGCCGGAAAATGGACCCCCATAACTCAGGCTCTCTTTCCTATTTAGCATTATCCCAAAAGTCTTATCTATGCTCGCTCTCTCATCCGTTTTCCTCCTTCGGATTTCTTCATCAACAAAGGTCTTGTAGAGTCAGAAACCTCCCTTTTTACCCTTTGCTTCTCGGGGACGGTGGTTATAAGTTTTTGGGAGTGAGATTTGTTCCCTCATGACCTTGTTGATTGTGAATCACTAGAGCTTCGTTAGTGTATTTTGGATATGACCAGGGAGTATAGCCCGAGTGTGGCCGGCTAAGGTAGGTGTTTACTTTGGTGTTCTCTTCCTTTATTTTGCGAGAGGATACTGAGGAGTTGTTTGAGTCCACTAGAATTCTCAACCGCTTTTCCTCCATGCCAGAAAAGTTTCACACTCGTGGTTTTGGGTATATTCTCTTTTTCTCTTTTCCATTGCTTGTGGTAGAATAAGACCTAGCCGTACATTGATGACTGTTTCGGCACTAGGTTTAGTTCCTCGTGTTGGGTTCTGGTTAAATAGATGAGGGGGTATTTAAAATAGCTTTCTCGAAAGAAGGTATCGGTTTTGCTTGCACCGTGTCAGCTTTTGGTGTAGTGTATGTCTTGCTAGCTATCTTCAGGTCTTGGTAGCTTGTCGGTTTCGCAGCTCATTCTGGATGGGTCCTCTCTCCGGTGTTGTTTTAATGCGTTTCTCTCTTGAGGTTGGTTCTAGCTGTGAAGAGGTTTGTGTTTGCTCTCTATCTCTACAATCAAGATATGATCTAGGTTTAGTCATTTTAAGGTCTTTACTTAGCCCTCTGAGTATGCCATTTTCCAGCAGAAGTTTCGTGTGTATGGTTTCAGTCTTCCAACTCCGTCATGCAGGGTTAGAACTGTCGTTTTTTACATATAGATGTATATCTAATTTGCTATGGGAGAATTTGATCCGCAGGACAATTAGAAGGAATTCTGCTTTATGCTCAACTAGTTCGTCTTATGCGTCACCAGACATTTTATGTCTTTTAGTAGCTAATTTGCAAGTTATTCTATGTCTCTGTGTGAGATTAGCATTCCAAGTTTTTGTTGTTTCTTGCATGTTATTGTACTCAAACTCGTTTCTTTAAAATAATTATCAGATGACAGTATGTTGACTAAATCATTTTATTATGGTACATAACACTTACCTTAGTATGAAAAAATAATCTTATAATTTGACCAAAATGTAATTGCTTTTAATTGCAGATATGGTTCATTTGAGTCTATATAAATCTCACAACAATTCTCATAAAACATCAAAACAATAAAAATCATATTAAAAAACAAATAAATAAAATAAACATGGTTTTCAAAAGCAAGTCTTTATTGGCTCCCTTTGTAATGCTTTTTTTGCTTGTCTCCTCATCGTATGCAAGATTGAGCATAAAAATCACAGAAGACCAGGTCAAAAGCATCTGCTCACAAGCTTCAGATCATTCATTCTGTTTTAACTTCTTTAAATCGAATCCTCAAACCGAAAGATTGACTCTTTCTGGTCTTGGAGAGCTTCTAATCAAGTATGGTTCAAAAGGTGCTACAGATGTGAGAAACCAATTCAAATCACTTGCAGCAACCACAACAAATCCTCAATATAAGGCGAATTATAATGAATGTTCAGAACTTTATGATGATGCAATTTCAAACTTTGATTCAGCCCTCAAAGATTTGGCAGAAAAAGACTATGACGGTCTCAACGCCGAAGCCTCAACAGTTGTGACTAATGGAGTCATTTGTTCAGACGATACAACTAGTACTCCTATACCTAGTCAACTCAATAAGAAGATATCTGATGTTCATAATATAACAGATATTCTTTTGGTAGTTTCTGAATTATTCGTAATAAATTTCAGGTTTTAAATATAATATCAATAATTTTTTATATTGTTCAACTAATATCAATAAAATTAATATATATATATATATATATTTAATAACTATATTACATGCAGAATGACCAAAAAAAATTATTATCAAAAAAGATGAAAGTTGTTTTCATATTACAAAGACATTTATTTTTATATAGAAAATATTATATAATGGAAAGATAAAAAGTAATTTTTTATTTTTTGAAATTGAAGAATTTTAGACTATTGATCGAATTTTACTGATCCACCTATTTGTAAAAGAAAATAAAAACGAAAGTTTGTGACAATCCGCTTAGTACCAATTGATTTGAATTGGAATTCTATGAACCTTAACATGGTATTAGTACTCCAATATCCATTAATCAAGCCTAGATATTGGTTCGACCATTTTTGATTCATATATATATTTAAATATCATATCTAGATGACATATTATTTACAGGTCTTTTGTTATTTCTAACATTGTGTGGTACTGCATTTTGTATTTGTGATGTTTGGTAATTATCAAATTATATATATACCACTAAATATTTAGTAGTAAATTAGATGATAATCCATACTATATTATATCAAAAAAATTATGAATTATATATTGTCCGAAAATATTTCAAAGCAAAGAATGTCCCACATGATTTGTGAATAATTACCTAGTTTATTAGTGTGGAGAAAGAGAGAAATTCAAGGTATTGGTTTTAGGTTATGGATCGATTTTTAGCCGATCTAATTGCTGACAAAAAAAAAAAAAAAAAAATTGTGTTTATAAAAAAGGTTTGCATTAATGAAATATGATTTACAAAGTGTCCTATCTACACTTCTTAGATAAAAGAAGAATATTGAATGCGAAGACACATTGTTCTTTATCAAATGTATTAAAGGTATGCATCAGATTTTGGTGATCCAATTGATGATAATATAAAATAATAAAATTTAATGTTTTGACACAATGCCATTGGCTTTCTCTTTTTGGTAACATAACTATGTTCACTACACAAATGACCTTTAGCCTTGTGGCAGATAGTAAATCCACTAAAGACAGGCGCACTTGCACGTCGAGGGATCAGTCCCGTCACCTGCATTATGCAAGAACTTGGCTAATGAGGCAGTCAGTTGTGCCCCAATATTGACAAAAAAAAACTATGTTGACTACATATCTTATTATGGTACACTATTCACCTTATTAATGTCCTAAAGAGAAATTACCTTACTATAGTAGTACATAATCATATGTTCACCTAATCAAAACCTAGATATGGTTTAGTTAGGTCAATATAAATCTCACAAAAATCCTTAAAAACATGTAAACGGAGTCCACAATTGAAAACACTTAAATAAAATAAAAATGGATGTCAAAAATAAGAATTCATTAGTTCCTTTTGTAATGCTTTTTATTTTTATTGGCTCATCATATGCAAACTTCAGTATGAAATTATCAGAAAATGAGGTGAGAACCATCTGCTCAAAAGTAACGGATCTTTTTTTTTTTTGTCAAACCAGATTTCATCAAATCGTTTCCACAAAAGTGGTTGAAGAAACACTGAGTGCTACTTTAGCTATGACGGTAGCGTTAGCAGTTGTGACTTTTGGAGTCACTTGTACAGACGATACAACTGGTACTCCTATGCCTAGTCCACAACTCAATAAGAAGATATCTGATGTTCATAATGTAGCAGATATACTTTTGGTTATGTTCAATGAAGTTAATATATTTTTGAATAACTACCAAATTATATGCAGAACGACCAAAAAAATTATTATCAAAAGAGATGAAAGTTGTTTTAATATTACAAAGACATTTATTTTTATAGAAAAAAATATTATACAGGGAAAAGATAAAAGTAATTATATTACTTTACGAGAAATAGAGGATTTTAGACTATTGATCTCACATTTGGAACTGTTAGTTAAAAAAGAAAAAGAAAAATGAAAGAATGTAACAATCCACTTATTACCAATTGATTTCATTTAGAATCCTATAAACCTTATGTATGTATTAGAACTCCAAAATCAATTAATCAGGCCTAAATATTGGTTGGTTGGATCACCAAAAAATATTTGATTTATGTATCTATATATATATATATGTAGAGTTTTTTTTAACGAGTATATATATATATATTGTGAAATCTAAAACCTAGATTTTTTTACTTGATTAAAGAATATGAAATGAATTCGAACTTGAAAAGAAATGGAGCACACGAAAAATTTAACGAGTTCATAATTCAATGTGAGACCCTACATCTCGTCAGAGCTTTGCTCCGGAATCCACTATCACGATTGTCAATCTCAGCTCTGAACTCGAGCTTACAACAATCTCTTTCTCGCTCTTTCAATCTCTCTTTCTCTCTGTAATCACAAAGAGCTTCGCTCTCCACCTAACTAAGACTCACCTTCTTGATTTTTGAAAGTTCTAGGAGTCGCCAAGCTCTAGTTCTGATTAAATCCGATCGTTATTTGCTTCTTTCATTGATCATTTTTTTTAAAAAATTTGTTTTGCTTTCTTTTCTTGTGTTCTTCACGTGTTCTTCATGTTTTTCACTATCCGATTTTTGATCCAAATATTTTTCGTTTGTTTCCCTTCATTGTGTTGGTTCCTTTCTTTACGCACCTCATTTAGTTCCACAATTTTGTTTCTTTGTTTGCAATTGATTTGAAATTTTGAATTTGAATTTTCAAATTTATTTCCTTAATTTTTGCTTTCCAATTGCATTTTTTTGATAAAAAATCATTTGGGTTTGGTTCATTTCTTTTGGACCAAGGTTTCCTTTTTTTGAAACCTTTCGATCCTTTTAGAAGGTTACTAACACTTAGCTGTTTTCTTTTGATTTTGGAATCGTAGGTCGCTATGTCCGAGAACCCACCCGAGAACCAAGCGGCTGAGATCCCAACGAGCCAACTTACTGGGCTCACGGACGCACTTATCAACATCCAAAAACAAATTGCATGAATGAGTGAATGGATGGCACGGCTAGAACAGCTCCCACCTTTACCTACAGTTCCGCCGGACCGTACTTACACAACTCAAACGAACGAACAGCCCTTGGGTCGTTGGACACATATACGGTTCAATTACACGTACGATGAGGAGGATGTGCAGACGGAGTATGACTCAGATGAACAGCCAGTACCACGAGTGGCCGGACCAAGCCGTTGGACAAACCGCCAACGAACCGAACCATATGTTAGAGGCATACCACGGCCAGCCGCACCCGACCGTCGTAACCGAGGCGTTCTAGACCCACGAGATTACGATGCTCCCTATAGGCGAGATCATGACGGACTGCCCCAACCTGTTGATCCCAAGATCACGGCCCTAACCTTTGCAGGACGCGTCAATCCCGAAGCTTACTTAGACTGGGAACGACGGTTAGACAACATTTTTGAATGTTATGAATATCCTAACCATAAGAAAATCTCTTTTGCTGTAGCTCAACTTATCGAAGGAGCTCTTGCTTGGTGGGATCAAGAAGTAGTCGATCGAAGATGCCACCGGCTCAAACGGATTGATAGTTGGGACGAGATGAAGCGTCTTATGAGACGACGCTACGTTCCGACTTACTACCACCGTGAGCTACAAAAGTAGTTCCGGAAACTCAACCAGGGATCCAAGAGCGTTGAGGAGTACTTTGACGAGTTTGAGCTCTTGAAGAACCGACTCGAGGTCGAAGACTCAGAAGAAGCTTTAATGGTCCAGTTCATCGACGGACTACATGAACGGATTACCGCAAAAGTGGAGAGGAATCCATAGCATGACCTTCACGAAGTCCTACACCTCGCCATCCAAGCCGAACAACACATCAAGTGGAAAACATCCGCCCGACCCAAATCAGTGTGGACCGCACCAAAGGCTGCTGAACTCGCACTTAAGAAGATCGAGATCGAGTAACAGTTCAAGAAGCCGACAATCGAGCCATCCAAGCCCATTGAGGTACCTAAAGTTGTTAGTTCATCACATACTCGTGACATTACTTGTTTCAGGTGTCAAGGACCCGGACATATGGCTAAGGACTGTCCCAACAAACGCCTCATGATAATCACAGCCGACGGTGGATACGAATCACAAGACGAATGTGAAGAGGAACCGGCTGACGCAACGCCCCAAATAGAGTATCCTGATTGTGGGGAGTCACTTATGATCCGTCGGGTACTTAGTACCAACGTCGACCGAGAGAAGTTGATACAACGGGAAAACATCTTCCATACCCGATGCACCATCAACACCAAGGTATGCAACTTAATCATAGATGGTGGTTCTTGTACTAACGTGGCAAGCAGGTATATGGTCGATAAACTGAAGCTTCCATGTACCAAACACCCACACCCGTACAAGCTCCGATGGTGAAATGACAAGTCCGAAGTGAGTGTGGAAGAACAAGTCACCGTTCCCTTCAGTATTGGCCGGTACCATGACCAGGTGACTTGTGACGTGGTTCCTATGCAAGCCAGCCACCTACTCTTGGGACGACCTTGGCAGTTTGGCCGAGAAGTACTACATGACGGACGAACCAACCTTTACATGCTCATTCACGAGAAGAAGAAGTTCACCCTTGCTCCTTTGACACCGGCCCAAGTCCGCGAGATCCAAACCAAGCAATCCAAGGAAACCGAGGTAAAACGTTCCAATTTCTATGTTTTCTCACATACGGTCTCTAAGACCATTGACAATGTTGGGCAAGTGCTACTGATGGTCTTTAAGGAATGTTTGGCCCCATGAACAAGTGAGGTTGAGCTTCCAGCCGAGGTCTCTTCTCTTTTGGACAGATTTAAGGATGTGTTCCCTAAAGACATCCCACCCGGTTTACCACCTATCCGTGGGATTGAGCATCATATCGACCTAATTCCCGGGGCGCCTCTACCTAACCGTCCCGCT
Source organism: Lepidium africanum (assembly GCA_900406405.1). NCBI lineage: Eukaryota > Viridiplantae > Streptophyta > Magnoliopsida > Brassicales > Brassicaceae > Lepidium > Lepidium africanum. The sequence continues at coordinate 128,614 of OVAX01000030.1, forward strand.
TACCGTATGAACCCAGACGAGTCTCGAGAGCTAGAAAGAAAAATCCGAGACCTTATGGACAAAGGGTACATCCGAGAAAGTCTAAGCCCATGCGCCATTCCGGTATTGTTAGTACCCAAGAAGGATGGTTCTTGGAGAATGTGCGGTGGATTGCCGATCCATCAACAACATCACCGTCAAGTACTGGCACCCTATTCCGCGGCTAGACGACATGTTAGACGAACTTGGTGGAGCATCCCTCTTCTCCAAAATAGACCTCAAGAGCAGATACCATCAAGTTAGAATGAAGGAAGGTGACGAGTGAAAAATCGCCTTCAAGACTAAACAAGGCTTGTACGAATGGCTTGTCATGCCGTTTGGACTCACGAACGCACCAAGCTCCTTCATGCAGCTTATGAACCAGGTTTTGTGTTCCTTTATCTTCAAGTTTGTCGTTGTCTACTTTGATGACATTCTTATCTATAGGAAGACCTTATCCAACCATGTGATGCACCTTGAGATGGTATTGAAGACTCTCCGCAAGGAAAGCTTATTTGCCAATCTCAAGAAGTGTACCTTTTGCACTAATGAAGTAGTGTTTCTATGTTTTGTTGTGAGTATGCAGGTTTACGTGTCGATCAAGAGAAGATCAAGGCCATTCAAGAGTGGCCAACACCTAGTACAATCGGGCATGTCCGCAGCTTTCACGGACTAACGAGTTTTTATAGACGGTTCGTTCGGGACTTTAGTACCATAGCAGCTCCCCTCACTGCTATCATTAAGAAGGACATAATTTTCCATTAGGGACCAGCTCAAGAGTCAGCCTTCCAAGAGCTAAAGGACAGTCTGACACAAGCTCCGGTTTAACTTTACCCAACTTTGATCTAACATTTGAAGTTGAGTGTGATGCCTCATGATTAGGTATTGGAGTTGTGTTAACCCAAGGAAAGAGGCCTGTGGCATTCTTTAGCGAGAAACTAAGTGGAGCCACACTCAACTACCCAACCTACGACAAAGAACTCTACGCCTTGGTCCGTTCGTTGGAGACTTGGCAACATTACCTCCTGGCCAAGGAATTTGTGATACACATGGACCATGAGACCTTGAAGCACCTGAAGGGCTAGACCAACCTCAAGAAGAGACATGCTCGTTGGCTCGAGTTTGTTGAGATTGTCCCGTATGTGATCAAGTGCAAGAAGGGCAAGGAAAACGTGGTGGCTGACACACTTTCAAGGAGACACGTTCTCATCTCCACAATGGAAGCTAAGGTATTGGGTTTTGAATCACTTAAGACCCAATATGCAGATGATGCAAATTTTAAGGACACCTTCGAAGCTTGCAGACAAGGAGTTTACGGAGAATTTTATCTTCACGACGGTTTCATCTTTGCATACCGCAAAGATCAATCAGGGAGCTACTCGTGATGGAAGCTCATGAAAGAGGACTTATGGGACACTTCAGCATTAAGAAGACCCTAAGCATGCTTAAGGAACATTTCTTTTGGCCGCACATGTAGCTTGATGTCATCAGACATTGCAAACGATGCATTGCGTGTCTCACGGCCAAATCCAGGTCACATCCTTACAGTTTATATATGCCTTTGCCTATCCCTAATGCCCCTTGGGTAGATGTTTCTATGGATTTTGTACTAGGTCTGTCCAAGTATCAAAAGAAGGACACGATCTTAGTCGTGGTGGACCGGTTCTCCTAGATGACCCATTTTATTCCGTGCGAAAAAGTTCATGATGCTTCACAGATCGCGACCTTTTTCATGAGAGAAGTAGTACGGTTACATGGTATACCCTGTACGATAGTATTGGACCGCGACCCCAAGTTCCTTGGCCACTTCTGGCGTACCTTGTGGAGGAAACTTGGAACCAACCTGCTCTACTCAACAACCTGCTCTACTCGTCAACCTAACCATCTCCCCCTTACTTAGAGCAGCCATTGGCACCAACATGAGGAGCTGGCCTGAGGCGTTACCATACATTGAATTTGCTTATAATCGTGCTATTCACTCTACGACTAACCGTTCACCTCTTGAAGTTGTGTATGGTTTTCAGCCTTTGTCTCCCTTAGACCTCAAGCCGGTGGCGCCCTTGGAGATAATCAACCAAGATGGAGACACCAAAGCCGAATACATCAAGAAATTGCATGAGGATGTCAAGGCCACCATTGAGAAGCAAACGGCCAAGTATAAGGCACAAGCTGACAAGGGACGGAAGGAAGTCATTTTCCAACCCAGAGATGGGGTTTGGATGCACTTACAGACCGAAAGATTCCCTAAGGAACGGAAGCAAAACAAGAAATTGGCACCACAAGGCAACGGACCGTTCCAAGTGCTAGAACACATCAACGACAAAGCCTACCGCCGTGACCTGCCCGACCATATGAAGGTACATCTGGTTTTCTATATTTCGGACCTTACACTTTTTGATGCAGGATCAACCGATTCGATACCGAATCATTTGCAAGGGGGAGGGAATGATGAGGCCATCGGCCATAGCCTCCTAATTGCTGCAGCCATCCAGCGCATTCCAATCATCCATCCCGGACCAGACACCCAAAGCAAGACGAAGGCCGTCCGAGACAAGTTCGTCGACTCCATCGGCACGCTGCTCAACCTAATCGAGCCCATAGCCGAGACTGACTTAACCCAGCTCAAGCTGCCATGATCAAACGAAGATAAGGTTTTCATCAACCGGATCGCAGAAAGCTCATTCCTGGCCGCAACCATCACAGCTCGGATCGCGGAAAGTTCTACGCTGGCCGCGGCCCTTATTTCGGAACGGACTGCAAGAGACTCAGCTCCAGCCGCGGCCTACACTAAAGACCGCACGCTTTCAACCATCGGACCGGCCCAGGTACGAATGTGCTTTACCGTTTATATGCTTGCAGGTACATTAACGGCCGCACCTCCTTAAGTCCATAATTAAGTCTAGGTTTGTTCGGTCCAAAAGACTTGTATAGTTGTCAACTTTGTGTCAATATACTTGCCACTTTTGGACCCCATTTAGTGCTTTTGATTCTATTTCCGTTGGTGCGTCAATTGTTTCCCGTTTTCTTTGATTCCGTCATTTATGTTTTGATTTCGTTACCGTTGCCCATTGAAAGCCCCCAGCCATCGAACCATTATATAAGTTTCCTCTATGGCATTTGTATGACTCACCTTTTGAATTAATAAAGATAAACGTTTTCTTAAACAGAAATCACTTAGCCGCCACTCTCTTCTTTGAGGATTCAAGACGAGAAGCGAGTTCATCCTTGTGAGGATTCCAAGGCTTGAACGGACGAGATTATCAAAGGAATCACCACCCTCCTTTGTGGTTCTCACTCTACCAATTCCGCCATTTCCAGTTTCCCAAGGTTCAGATTTACCAAGATCGAACCAACGGATTCATACCCGGAAGCCCTCTCCTCCGAGGCACCCATCATACGTGGTAAGAAGAATTGAGGAAGCCAAAACGATAATTCCTATACTTTTTTTCTATTTATGTTCTGTAACTTATTTTCCCTTTGTTGATGTGTTTTAATCTTGTAATTTGATTGGTTATTAGTATTAAAAAAATTTGTTGATGTGGTTTCTCCTATGGAGAGAACCAAACCTTTCTTTTATATATATAATTAGAGATATAAAAAAATCCACTTAAATAACAATAACAAAATTAAGAATACAATCTAAACAACACTAAGGTTGACAAAAAAAAAAAACAACACTAAGGAAAATCTCCAGCTTTATAACAAAATACTTGTTTTCCTCTGCTGTTTTCCTTTCTTATCTATAGTCATAGATTAGGCAAACTTAAAAATTACTAGCTTCAAAAATAAAAGTGGTTGTTTTCTTTTGTTTATTCAGACCCCTATATCATAGATCATAGCCATCAACAACCATAGTAGCCTCTGAGTTGTTCTTATATCCTAATAAGAAGGCACTTGTTATCTCAATAGTGTTTTTGGTGTTGTTCATAGCTTTGAGAGGATCCAAATATGACTAATAAATCGGTGATCCTGATAAAAAGACCAAATTGTTTTTCCTGTTTGCTGCTTCAAGGGTACTTTTCCGGCATATGATCAAAAAAAGGTTCCGTATTCGGCTCTGAAGTAAATAATAGTTCTCAAATTTTTAAAGAATTAGAATTTCTAAATCTAGCTAACAACAATAACTGTGTTTTTTACTTATGTAGATTATATATTAGCCTGTATCTCCAATTAAAATGTTTTTTTTTCTTTCTTTTTGTAGTTTCAGGGTTCATGATTAGCAATCATAAGAATCTAGGTGTGAAAAGTATTAGCCTCGGCCAAAAAAGATTAATTCACTTGTTCCTTTTTAAACTATTCAATTTATATTAGTTTAACAATTAGTTAGAAACTAAGTTTTACAAATTTTGAATGTTATTTTATGTATGAAGTTAATATAAATACATATGTTTAAATTTAGTATGAATGATTACTATACATAAATTCCAAAATTTGATTGATAGCTATTATAAAGATATATAAGTATACTATTAGTTTAAATGATTTTTATACACACATTTAAAAAATTTTGAACTTAAGAAAAATAAATATTTTCTGCCTAACTCATAAGTAATAAAGGTTATTAAACATTTAATATATATAAATCACGACTGCACATTTTGATAATCTGATAATGCTTCCAGTGAACATCCAAAAGCATCATCTCTCCAATAGAAAACACTTGACCCATCATCTCTCCAATAGAAACCACTTGATCCAGAATGTCTGAAAAAAACCAATTAGTACTTTATATCTTTCCAATCGTGAAAAATTTAAAGGTTGTTTGAAAACAACTTACCCATCAAAAATTTCGTTTTAAGATCACCGTAAACCATAACATCAAATCTAGGTAGGCTTATGAATGAATCATCGGTTGCAGGCTCACAATTGATTACAGTGGTCATATATATGAAACCGATCTTGTCAGGAAGATTCGATGGTTTGTATTGTCCAGTCTTTGTTCAAAATAAAGGTTTACGATCTTCAAGATATTAGAAAACTTTTTCACTTGATCTTTTATAACAACTGCTCCTATTTTAGATCCCTAGAAAATAAGATAAGCAATATTGTGGTAGTAGTAACTTTAAGATACATAGTTAATTTTTAAAAAATCATATCAGTCAACTAGTATTTTCGATACTTACTGATTCATCACCAAGGATCTCAATAAATTCACCATTAGCTTGAGAGTGTTGTCTCCAACAGTTGAGGATTTGGCTCTTATTATCCAAGATGATTTAAACGGCTTCAAACTATTGAACAAACTAAACTCAGATGCTCCTGCAAAAGGTACCAGACTATTGCTCTCATATTGAATGGATTTCCTGGATGTGTTATTGAATAGAAATGATTGTAAATAACTTGCTGACTAAAGTATATATGAACTGCAGAGACCAATAACAATGAACAGAGAGAAGATATATTGAGATGGTAGAAATGATAAAGACGATCATGAACAGAGGGAAAATATATTGAGATGATAGGAATGATGAAGAACATGATCGTGGTCTGATTTGATGGGTTTAAAAGTTGCTGCAGTTAAGTTAAAAAACGTGGGAGTTATTAGATCGTGGAAAATGTAATTTTTTTTTTGATTTTTTGTTTAATCATACTTTTGGTATTTTAAATATGAAAAACATAAAAACGTACCGAGAAAGAGAAAACAAAAGACAAATTTACCCTTTATGCAACATAAAACTTTTATCTTAAAAGTAATGGCAATAGATGTAATTATTAACAAATTAAAAGTTGTTTTAAAAAATGGACCTCTGTTTTATTAATTAGAGATATGCTTTGAAAGAATAATGGAATAATATACAAAGATATGAAATGAATGGTACGTCAGAATTGAAATGTGTTGCTCAAAAAAAATAAAAAAATAAAAAAAAGAAGAAGAAATGAAGTGATCGGACAGTTAACGGGGCAGCTCAAATAACGAATTCTAATAAAATCTACGTCCCTCCTGAACTAATAAAATCCCTTTACATCATTTTGGATTCTGATGTCCGATATTTCTCACAAGAAAATTATCTGTAATTTTTGTCAAATTTGGATATAATATAATTATTGAAAAAGAGGATATTAAGCTTTTAGAAATTAAATTCAATATCTGAAATCTATTAATATTATTTTATTAGTTTTTAAGTGTTTGAAAAATCACCAAAACAATTTCTGACAGATTAAAAATATCATACATCTTTTTAACAAGTTGTGGATTAGAGAGAGGACTCCTTAAATCTTCCTTACATATGCTTCCTCCTTCTATCGTTGCGGTCATTTTGGTGTTTAAGGTCATATAATCTTTCGAAGCCAAAGCTTTGAGAGCTTCATCCAGATATTGAACTGCTAATCCATAAAGTTCTAAACATTCTTTATAATCCGCCTTAGAACGAGGATCAGATGTATTTTTTACAAGTGATTCGAATTGGTTTTTCACGTCTTCCCTTGACCCATCCTTGATCAAAACCTCTCCGACACCATACATATTTAAAGTTTTTGTTTGAGGATTCGATTTGAAGAATTCGAAACAAAATGAATGATCAGATACTTGAGCGCAAATGGTTTTCACCTCATTTTCTGATATTTTCATACTCAATCTAGCATATGATGAGATAACAAGAAATAAAGCATTACAAAAGGAACCAATAAAGACTTGTTTTTGACCACCATGTTTTATTTATATATTTTCAATATGAGTACTCTGTTTTTATATTGTTTAAGAATTGTTGTGAGACTTATATAGACCCAACTAAACCATATATACAATTAAAAGCAATGCCACTATATAGGTTTTTGGTCAATTTGTTTAATTATGTATTATAGTAACATAATTGTTTTTTTTTTTTTTTGTCAACTAGCCTAGTGGTTTTTTAATTCTCCTCCTTTAACTGCAGGTAGGAGGTTCGATCCCTGGTGCTTTGAAGATTTTTAAAGTGACAACACCACTGGGCCACCTGTCCTCGACTAGGTTTTTGGTCAATTTGTTTAATTATGTATTATAGTAACATAATTGTTTTCTTATTAATTGAATGATTTATTTTCTTGGGCATTAATAATAAGGTGATTTAGTCAGCATTGTGTTATGTTGCCAAAAAAAATTTAATAGCATTGACACAGCATTCAAGATTTTTTTTGTTTTGATAAAGAACAATATCTTATAGCATTCAATATTCATCTTATATATATATATATATATATATACACATTTTCACTGAATGTTATTGAAATGAGATTGTTACACAGAACAGAGAACTATAATAAACTATAAGAGAACAAAGGATACTCTCAATCCAATAACTAGAAAAAGAAGAGATTTTGACGATCCAATGAAATTACCATTGCAACATGTTTCAAGTCTTACAATGACCATCGAAGGAGTTTCCCACATAACCAACTTCGAAAACGGGCTTCAAACCTATCCATCTTATATTTAAGTAGGATAGATATGACACTTTATATATTATATTTTATTAATCCAAACATCTTTTAATGATAGACACTCTATCTCTCTCCAATGGTCTCTTCTTCCTCTTCACACTTCGTAGATGTGGGTTGAAAGAGCTTAGTTTTTGAATTTCGGAAGAATCTATGGATCCTAAATGCTGAAAGTGATTTTAATGCAGAGCGACTTTGCTGGGTTTGATGAATTTGTGTAAATAAAAAGACAAAATATTTTTGTAAATTTTGATGATTTAGCTCTGATGTCAAGTTAATGAGAGACAATGGATCTCGATTTGGGCAAGAGACAGCTTCTAATTCCATCTCTTTGAGTGGTTTGATAACGAGGCCTTCTCCATGGTTAAATGAGCTTGAAACTGCTCATGAACGAATTGAAGAACGCATAAGACAGCTAGAGGCAATAGTTTCAAGAATCAGGGAACAAGAAACAACAACAACGACAACTACAACAACATCGACTTTGGAGCCGTCTAATGAACATAGAGATTCAACTGCAGGAGTTATAATACATGAGTGTTCTAGAGAAAGGTTTATCGAAGACGGCGAGAAAATGACTGACTTGATTGCAAAAGCATTGAACATTGATTCCATAGGACAACAAGCATTAGCTCAAGGCGATGAGTTCGGTTTGACAAACATTAACCAATGGAGGGCCGAATTGCTAATTACAATTCGTAAATAATTCTACCAATCGAATTGTGTTTTTGCTTTTTTGTTTTTCATATTTTTTGCTACATGCAGTTTATTATATTGTCATGTAATAAGCCATGAGAACTAACAGTTGGGTCAAGAAAAGCCATACGGTATAAAAATGTTTTAGCATAGAAAACCTTTGATATGCAAACAAGGACACAACAGTTTCAGATTGAATCAAACAAATAACCCATATAACTAGAAACAAAACACAGTTGAAGATATAAGATGGATATATAATTTCAGAATCAAAACTTATTGTGAAACGATTATGTATCAATCTGATAAATCTGGAATTTCAAGTTTACTTACACAAAAACAATGTTTCAAAACTATTTTAATGCATGTTCACACAGATTATTATAAATATTATATGTGTAAACATAAATCTCAACCTAGAAAATAAGTTGACAAAAGTGAAAAGATCAGGACATGGGAATCGTCATCTACAGAGCAAACGTTGTTGTAACAATGAATCAACCAGATATTCATTCTGCAAGCTACAGTCGTTACCATATAAAAAACTTACCTAATGTATTATCTTTTTAAAAAAATATATAAGATATGTTTTTAAAATTTTTTACTTCAATATTAAACAAATATTTTTAATAACAATCAAACCTAAATAGAATACTACGACTCATTCAACTCAACCAATAAAATATTATCTCACACAATCTTTTCTATGCAAAAACATACATGAGACCATTAAAAATTATTTTTGCTTATAATATATATTGTATATGGAAACAAATCATAATCCAAATATACAAAATCCATTTATAACTATCTGAACAAATAATATGAATATAATTATTTAAATAACAATTATAGCATGTACGGTAAGGATTAGTAAGAATTATGACTAGTTGAGGTTGGTTTGTAATTTATGAACTATATTGCTATTAAGAAAGACAAAATGATGGTTTTACGGAATAACAAGAATGTTGACCTTTGACACCAATAAAAATATCAAATATGCAATCTCCATATATTAGCATATACAAGTAACACAAATGAAACTAAAATCGTATAAATAAATAAAAAATCTCGATCAATTACAAATATTTATTCCTTATCAGAATTAAGAATTTTTTTTCCAACAAAATATGTTCTCATCCACAACGTAGTTTCAATATCATGAACGAGGAATGTATGGTTATATATATATAGTAAACCAAATTAGCATTGGACACGGATCGGATATCTGAAAATTTTGTGATATTCGGATTCATCATATTTTTGTTTTTATTATCCGGATTCGGATCCAAACACTACGGATATCCAAGACTCAATATTCGTGGAGTTACAAATCCGTGAATACCCGTATCCAATCCATTATTACATTACACTTTTTTTTATAACAAAAATTGTAAGAAAAATAAATTTGTAGATTTATGATATTACAAATTATAAATAATTAAATCTTTATACAGAAAATACCAAATATATAAGTTTTCTTATAATTGATATTATGTTATTGAAATTTAGAATAACAAAATTTTAATGTTAGATTCCAACACTGGTACCTAACAATATTATATAGTTCATGATGTGAAAATTAAAAATGAATCTACACTATTTTTTTTGTCAACATTGGACCACAACTAGCCGGTCCATTAGCCAAGTTCCTACATAATGTAGACAGGGATATGCAAGTGCGTCTGCCTTTAGTGGAGTTACCACATGTCACTAGACTAAAGACCACTTGCAATGAATCTACACATTAACACATTTAAAATCATTTAATAGAAATACTACATATATAAAAAAATACACTAAATATTATAAATCGGATCGGATCCAGATAACTGGAGAAAAAACTTTATTACCTAGATCCGGATATTCAAAATTTCAAGACAGGTCGGGATAGAACACGGAACGGATCTCGGATTTTGGATAATATGCCCAGAGCTAAAGCAAATATGAAACTAGTCATAAGATCAAACCTGAAAAAACTGTTTCTAACAACCATAACAAAATGCTTAAACAAATTTAACAAAAAAATAAATGAAGTTTATATTTGAAAATTTAGAATACAAAAGTAGTTTCTTATACCAATATTAAACTTCACGTAAGGATCCCCTATATTGTATAAGAGATAATGCTATTGAATTTTTTTTTTTTTTTTGGCAACATAATACTATGTTGACTAAATCATCTTAATACATAATAATTACCTTAGCATGAAAAGATAATCATCTTACTCTCTTACTATACTAATAATACATAATCAAACACTTTGACTTAGTGACAAAAAAAAATCAAAAACTTTGACCAAAATTTAATTGCTTTAATTGCAGATATGGTTCATTTGAGTCTATATAAATCTCACAACAATTCTCATAAAACATCAAAAACAATAAAAATCATATTAAATAAACAAATAAAATAACATGGTTTTCAAAAGCAAGTCTTTATTGGTTCCTTTTGTAATGTTTTTTTTGCTTGTCTCCTCATCATATGCAAGATTAAGCATAAAACTTTCAGAAGGTCAGGTCAAAACCATCTGCTCACAAGTTTCAGATCATTCATTCTGTTTTAACTTCTTCAAATCGACTCCGCAAACCAAAACATTGGATCCTTCTGGTGTTGGAAAGCTTTTGGTCAAGTATGGTTCAAAAGATGCTACAGATGTGAGAAACCAATTCACATCACTTGCATCAACCACAACAAATCCTCAATATAAGGCGGATTATAATGAATGTTCAGAACTTTATGATAATGCAGTTTCAAGCTTTGATTCAGCCCTCAAATATTTGGCAGCAAAAGACTATGATAGTGTCAGCTCTGAAGTGTCAGCAGTTGTGACTTTTGGAGCCACTTGTACAGACGATACAACTGGTACTCCTATACCTAGTCCACAACTCAATAAGAAGATATCTGATGTTCAAAGTATAGCAAGTATTCTTTTGGTGATTTCTGGATTATTTTGGCAATAATCAAATAATATAAATAGATTTCAGGTTTTGAATTTAATATCAATAAAGTTAATATCTTTTTTTTTTCTAAAACCAAAATAAAAATATCTTTTTTTTTCTAAAACCAAAATAAAAATATCTTTTTTTAGTGACTGTATTATATGCAGAATGGCCAAAAACTATTATTATCATAAGATGATCATCTATACTATATTATATCAAGATAACTTTGAATTATATATTGTCCAAAATATTTTAAAGAATAGAATGTCCCACATATATGTGAATAATGACCTAGTTTACTAGTATGGAAAAAGTGAGGATTTTGTATCGTTGATCATAAATTCATAATTGTGTTATGAAAAATGTTTGCATTAATGAAATATGATTTATAAAGTACCAATTTTACGCTACTTAAGTAAAAGAACGTAAGTAAAAGAAGAATATTAGGAAATGGGTCTTTGGTCAAATAATTAAGTGTCCACTTTTGTTGTTTTCCCCATCCAGGTTCGACTACACAGAGAGTTGTGATTATCCCACATGATATTGTTAGCGAATTTACAGTGTTTGACTATAGATCAATAAGATTTACCTATCCAGTTATTGGTAGAAAAATAAAAATAATATAAGAATTGAATGCTATGATGATCAAGTGTATAATAAATTGAATGCTTTGACACAATGGTATTGACTATTTTTTGGCAATATAACAATATGTTGACTAAATTATCTTATTATGGTATACTATTCACCTGATAAATTCCAGAAATAAAATCACCTTACTATAGTAGTACATAATTAATATGTTGACCAAAACCCTAGATATGGTTTAGTTCGGTCTATATAAATCTCACAAAAATCCTCATAATTACATTAAAGGAGTACCACAATTGAAAACATTTAAATAAACTAAAATTGGTTTTCAAAAAGAAGTTTTCATTAGTTCCTATTGTAATGCTTTTTATCCTTGTTGGCTCATCATATGCAAAATTCATTATGAAATTATCAGAAAATGAGGTAAGAACCATCTGCTCAAAAGTATCAGATCCCTCTTCCTGTTTCATATTTTTGGGATCAATTCCTCAAGTAAAAACATTGAACATTTCCAATGTTGGAGAAGTTCTGATTAAGTATGGATCAAAATATGTTACAGACATAAGCATCAAATTCACATTCCTTGTAAAAAACACACACCAGATCCTCATTCGAAAGAGATTTATGAAGAAGTATTTATGAAGAAGCAATTCCAAACTTTGATAAAGCCCATAAAGCTTTGGAATCAAAAGACTAACCGCCATGATGTCGACAATGGTGATAAAGGGAGATATTTGTAAGCAGAATTTAAGGAGTCTTAAATCTAGTCCAGAACTCTTAAGGAAGATGTCTGATGTTAATAATTTATCAGATATTGTTTTGGTGATTTCTCGTATACTTGAACATTTATAAAATAATATTAATATATTTCGGCTGAATGTAATTTTCAAAAAGTTAATATCTTCTTTTCCAATAACTTTTAGTTATGAAAATTTGACAAAAAAATATATTTATTGACAAAATATATAACTGTATATTTATGTCAATTACTTTTTAACCAATAAAAGTCAAAATACAAAAAATTTGTAAACAGAAATTAGTATAGTTCTTATATTTAAGGCCACAAAAAGAAACTATATATGATTGAAACTTTTGACACATACATAATTAACTAGTATTATCAAACCATAAAAATATACTTTAACAAATAAAAAACCATAAAAATATATGATTCTAATCATTTATTTTTATATAAGTGTTATAACATTAACAATAGGGTGAACAAATTTTTTTTTTTCAACAACTAAATTAGATTAACTTATCAACCCAAGAAGGGGGAAATCGTTTACAAAATAGCAAAAACCAGAAAGATTTCTAATTCTTCTAACTAGCCAATCCGCCTTTCGATTGAGAACTCTGGGAATCTGGTAGAGAGAATAGGAGGAAAAAAGTCTTTTGAGTTTATCGAATTCTTCCAGGTATTGAGAGAAGGCTGGCCAATCGTCAGGAGCAGCCACCATCTTCAGAATCTCCACACAATCCGTGGCACATTGGACTTCTGGGAACTCTAGTGCCTGAAGGGACTCCATAGCCCAAAGTAGGGCTACGAATTCAGTATGAAGAGAGGATAAACAACGGAAAACACTTTATGCCCCCATAGACACGTCTCCAATTGAATCTGCAAAACAAAACCAACCCAAACCTGAAGAGTAATTAGAGTCCTTCTTGGAGCCGTCTACAAAATAGCAAACCCCTGTGAAACTTGGGTCACCTACAACAGGCTTTGTTACTGCTTCCCAATACTCGTTTGGCTTCACAATAATAGCCTTACTTGCTAATTCTTTGGCCTTCTCTGTTTGAACTTGGATCCACTCTTTGGCTTTTGCTTTAGCAGATCAAAGAATATTCCTAGGATCTCTGTTCAAATTACCAAAAATCTTATCATTTCTTGCTCTCCAAATATTCCAAAGAACCCATGGAAAACAACGAAATTCCTCTAAATCTGGTAATCTCCAGAAGAGGTAATCCAAATTAGTATAAACCGATGATCGAGGAAAAACTCCTATTCCTGAGGGGATATTTGATAAAGCCCATGTTTGTAAGGCAGGTGGACACTCAAAAAGAGTATGATTAATAAATTCTTTTTCTGTTCCACACCGAGAAACAACGTGCGTCACATCTAATACTTCTATTATGTAAATTTTTTCTCACTGGCAGACATCCTGATGCAATTTGCCAAATAAAATGTTTGAGTTTTGGAGGAAAATCTATCGTCCACCCATTTACTTGTATATCCCTAATAGTAGGTCAATACCTTACCCCCGCATCTACCTTAGTGGAAGTCTCTACCTTATATCCTGTCTTTACTATATATTTACCGGATTTATTAAAATACCATCCAAAGTAATCCAATTTTTCCAAATTAGGAAGTCTAATACCTAAAATCAACGGTACATCCTTGAGGTCAACTAATTGCCTTATTAGAGAAATTCTCCATATACCTGATGAAGAGTCAATAAGTTTATCTACTGTAAGATGAGGGTATAATATTAGATCTTTACCAATGGCGGACAGAAGGATAATGCCTGGGATCAGGATCATACCATACAAGAATATCTTTACTATTTCCAATCCGTTTTAACATTGGGTAAACAATTTTAAAGCGACAAAGACTTTTTACATAGATATCTTTTGTTGTATCTTATAATAATCAAAAAAATTCTTTTATCCTCACATGAATATATTAAATTCTAATATAACTAATAGAAAAACAAAAATATTATTCAGTTTTTAATTCAAACTAAAAAATATGAGTATTCTAACCAAACAAGCAGTATTTATCGTAGTAATGTCTTGAGCCATCTTTAGCCACGAAGACATTATGACGTAGTATTGCCCTTTGTTCGACCCAAGTATATACGACCTTAGAGAGCTGTAACTCGTGACAGTATCGAGGATAAGAAACTTATGTATAAATTAGTAATAACTTGTGCAATGATCAGTTTCAAAAAGGGAAAAATAAAGTTGTGCAATGATTTGTGTTGTTACGGTTATGAAGAAATTAAATATACGTAAATATGTTTTTTTATTCTCTGGCCAATTTTTCAATGAATCATATAAATTTGGATTTTGAATTTACGATACATACAAATATATGGTGTGTATTTCATTTCAATTTCAAAATTCAATATAAGCAATGATGATATTAGTAAAGTATGTATGAATATGTTATATTTTTAAACTTGCTTATGAGTTATGTTGTATACATGAGATGGTAAAGTAACCTATGAAATGGTATATAATGAGTTCATATGTCTATACCAAACTATGAAATGGTAGTCAGCATGTCGTCCTGTTTTGACTATATTTAATTATGAATTTTGACATTAATACAATAAATTTTATAGGTTGGTATAGACATATGAACTCATTATTTAACTACCATTTCATAGGTTACTTTACCGTAGCTCTAAGAGGATCTACAACCCCACTCTATTTTTTCTATAAACTCTATAATAGAATAAAATCATCTCCAACCACACTATATATCTAATATCTTACTTTATAGTAGACTAATGAACAATATTACTTTATATTTGATGTTATACTATTCATTATATTACTTTATTATAGAGTTAAATTTTTTATATTGCAAAATGCTCATTTAAAAGCTACAATTATACATTTAACTAATAGTATATAGAGCAACTATTATATTTTGATGTTAATATATTAGATTGAAGATAATTTATTTTATAAAAAAAATTTGTATAACTAATTAAAAAATTTAGAATACAGCAATTAATAAAAATACAATAACATAAATAAAATGCTCATAGATAATTACATTTGTATTGATTCTAATAAGATTAATTGACAGTACGTTAATAATAAATTCGAAGAGCATCTTCAAGAGATTGTTCTCCCCTACTTAAAATTTGAAGTTTTTAAAGTTTATAGTATAATAATAAAATAAATGGGTTAAATTGATAAGTTGATATAAAATATATGTTTTGAGAAAATAAAAAGTAAGGAAAAATTATATTATAAGAATATTCTTTATAGACTGGAAAATAAGTAATAGATTAATCTAAAACTCAACTCTATTTTAGATTTACTATTATAGAGTTACTATTATAAAGTAATGGTTTGGAGTTAGCTCTTAGATCCCAAACAGCTACTTCTACTCTTTGGTTCTTATTGTCAGCATCAAAGCTAATCACTAGTTGTCGTCTTCGATTTTTTTTTTATTTTTATTTTGGGACTAACTCGGTCTAGTGATTCCTATCGACTGTCCCCAAACGTTTGCTTCAGTCAAGAGATCGGCCCCAAAATTAGACTATGTGGTTCAATTGGTTTACTTAGTTTAAACCGGTTTAGTTCATTAGATCTCCGGTTATGTGTAAACCGGATATTCTTTGTCTTTCTTCTTCCTATATAATTAAGGAAAAGTTCTTATGTACGATTCATAAAGAATCAAATTAACGAAATCTGTTTCTTTAATCTTGCTTTCTTCTTCCTTAATCTCGTTTCCTCTTTTCTAATACCTGACAAACGCTTGTTTCAGTTGAGAGATGGCATTCCAAATTTCTTTATTATTATTCATTTTCTTATCCACCTCCGGTAAGTGCAATACTACGCGAAGTAGCCGTAGCTGAAAATGACTCAGGCAATTTCACAACGATTGATCAAGCTATAAAGTTTGATATTAAGTTTCTTTTACGTAAAACATTTTATATTTATATCAAATTCTTATGCATTTTTTGAGCAAAAATGTTATGCATCATAAGCAAGTTTAAAAATATAAAATATTCATACCTACTTTACTAATATTGATCACTGATTTCAGGCTTCAAAGTTTACTGTTGGTAGTTTCAAAAAACAGTAGTTTTTGAATTCCATCAGATGTATCATTTACTACCGGTCTTTAATACTATGTAAGTTAATGTAACATCAATAATAGTTATTTAGTTCTTTAACAAAATAAAATAATACTATCTCTGTTCACAATGTTAGATGTTATGGAAAAAAAATTGTATCAAAAAGTTAGATGTTTTGTATTTCCAATGTATATTTGACTAAAGATTTCTTGTTTTGCCTATAGTTATTTTTTTCTTTCTCTTCTTAATTAACTTTTCATTTGCAATAAATGAGGTTAAAATGTCATTTTACCAAAAAAAAATTCAATGTGTGAAATATTTAAAACAACTAAAATTGTTAAATGGAAGGAGTATTTAGTTGTTGACTGCGCGACTATTGGAGGTGTTTACTTGAAATTAGGCTTATATTGATTTTTACCAATGAAATTTGAAATACATTTCAAGTTAAAACCTATATGTTAGAAGAAGTCAAATAGTTTTGTAAATATAAATTTATATATTTCTTATACCTATGGCCACAAAAAGAAACTATAATTGAAACTTTTTCTATATACATAATTAATTTGTATTATCAAAATATAAAAATATATGATTCTTATAATTTATTTTTATATAACTGATACATAAACAATAGGGTAAACAATTTTAAAGCGACAAAGAGACTTTTAACATATGCATGTTTTGTTGTATATTATAATAATCAAATAAATTATTTTATCCTCACATTAATATATCGAATTCTAATATAATCAATATATAGAAAAATAAAGAAATATTCAGTTTAACATTCTGATGCAAACTAAAATATAACTATTTAGAAATGCTAACCAAACGAATTTTTAAAAAAAAATCAAACCAAAAAGTCTAATTTATTTCCGTTTAATTTTGTAAATTTTGGTTACTATCTATTTTCCACTCTTTGAATTGATTTTCTGAAAATTTTGAAATGTATATATATACTCTAAATTAATATTTGGATTGATCCAAAAGTATATCTAAATACTTTACAACTTAGAAAATATGTAACTTAGATGTTAATATTTGACCCCCAAAAACACGGTAAAATAATATTTGTAGATGACATATATAACTTAGAGAAGAAGTCTTTTTAAGAATAATGTGTCTAGTTTTGAAATCAATACATTGTATACTGCTAAATATGAGACTAGGTAATTATTAAGCTATATAATATAATGAGATAATGTTAAATAATCTAGCATCCAAAATATTTCAAAGCAAAAGAATGTCCCACATATTGTCCCAAAACAGGGATTTTGTACCATTCATAATAATTTGTTATCGTTAAAAAAAATTTGCATTATATGTATTAAGTGGTCCAGTTGACTTACTCATGATTTAGTTAGGCACTAGGTAGTGAGTTCGAATCTTACATAACTCTAATTAGAGAATTTAGGCTATAGATTAGGTCATTTTTGATCTAATGGTTACTTGTAAATTATGGATCGGGTCGTTCTTAATCTAATGGTTACTTGTTGACAAAATATATATATATATATATATATATGCATTAATGAAATATGATTTATATCTATCCTACTTAAGTATAAGATGGATGCTTAATGCTATAAGACATTGTTCTTTCTCATAACAATAAAAAAATTGAATGCTATTAAATTTTTATGGCAACATAATTCTATGCTGACTAAATCACCTTATTATGGTACATAGTAATTAATTTACTAAAAATAAATCACTTTGTTAATGTAAAAATAAATAGATTACTATAGTATAAAATCAAACACTTTGACCAAAAACCTAAATAATGACATTGCTTTTAATTGTATACATGGTTTAATTGGGCCTATATAAATCTCACAACAATTCTCAAACAATACAAAAAACAGAGTACTCATATTGAAAACATATAAATAAAATGAATATGGTTGTGTATATAAAAAAAAAAAACTTTTTGTTGGTGCTTTTTTCTCTTGTTGTCTCGTCATATGCAAGGTTGAGTATGAAAATATCAGAAAATGAGGTGAGAACCATTTGATCACTCATTTTGTTTCGAGATTTTCAAATCAAATCCTCAAACAAAAATATTGAATATTTCTGGTGTCGGAGAATTTTTTATGAAGGATGTGTCACGAGATGTCATAGACGTGAGAAACCAATTCAATTCACTCGTAAAAAGTACATCTGATCCTCGTTCTAAGGCGGATTATAAAAAATGTTTAGAACTTTATGGATATGCAGTTCAATATCTTGATGAGGCCCTCAAAGCTTTGGCTTCGAAAGATTATATGAGCCTAAACACCCAAATGACAGCAACGATAGAAGGATGAATCACTTGTAAGGAAGATTTAAGAAGTCCTTTATCTAATCCAAAACTTGTAAAAAAGATGTCTGATATTAATAATGTGTCAGAAATTGTTTTGGTGATTTCTAAAATTCTTAAAAGTTAATAAAATAAAATAAATAAATTTTAGATATTGAATGTAATTTTCAAAAAGTTATTATCTTCCTTTTCAATAACTATTATATCCAAATTGACAAACAAAGAAAAAAATATCATCAAAAGAGATCTTCAGTTTTAAGTTACAAAATTTTTTTTTTTTTTATCATTGGATTGACAAAACATGATACTTAGTCAAACTTCAATAATTAATATATCCAAATTCATTCCTTTTGTAATTAAGGTTTTGAGACATATATTTTGAACCATTCTACTTTTTGAGTTGAGCTGAATGGTTGTTATGTAATTTCACAAGAATAAGTTCAGTGTCAAAACAGGACATTTACAGTGTTACATATTTTGAAAAGATTACAATATATTTTCCATTGAAATATTCTATCGATTGTGTGCCAGATTAAAACATGTACTTTAATCATTAATCAATAATCTACCAAAAAGTTAAATATCAGTTACACAAAATATTCCTCCAAGTCTTCAAAATTGATCAATTCTCTAAACCATCCGTGCCATTAACAATTATTCTTGATGTTACATGTCGTGGAACCTAAAATAGGTAGGAGATCTGGAACTACGGTGATGCGAGAATTATGGATGACAATTCCAAAGGTTGCAAGGCTGCTTTGAGCCGTAATTGTGCAAGTGTGAGTAGGAGAACAACTAACGTAGATGTTGCAGATAAGGTCGACAGTTCGTAAATGTTGCAATATTGTGCTGTAAATGAACATGCAAAGTATTTTGATAGCCTTTGAAAAACTACATATGTAAAACACTGATCGATCAGACATAGATCTTAGAGCAACTGCTTGTTTCATGTTTGCCACCTGCAGTGTTTCGAAACTTAATGTCACGTCCAAAATAATAATATATGAGACAAATTAATGTTTACAATATTGATGCAGTTATTCTTTAACATTAGAATAATTTTAGTTTGAGCTAAATCAATTGATTGGTGATCATCGTACGTACTAATTGTTCAGTGAAACATATTTTTATCCAAAAAAGTTATGAAGAAATTAACTATAAGTGAAAATATTTTGGTATTCTCTGGTCCAATTTTTTAATGAATCATATTTGAATAGTGAATTTATGTTACATACAAATATGTGTGAGTGTATTTCATTTCAATTCTAAAATTCAATATAATCAACAGTCAATAATAGTAAAGTTGGTATGAATATTTTATATTTTTAAACTTGCCTATGATGAAGAACATTTTTGCTCAAAAAACACATAAGAATTTGATAGAAAAATAAAATATTTTACATAATTTAAACATTGAAAAAGCTTAATATAAATAAACATGAAAATATTAGTGATTTATTTAAGGAGAAATTTTGGTGGACTTCAAAATAGAAAAAAACACAAAGATTCATGAGGTATGAGCACACGCATAGTTAGTAATATGGAACAATTAATTATTGCTTAATGTATTAGAATAATTTTATTTTATGCTAAATCAATAAATAAATAACGTACAAATGTTTGAGAAACAAGCCTTAAGGTTATCATCATTGATAACGTACAAATGTCGAAAAAAATAATAATTACATACAAATGAAATATATGTCACATTCTAATACGCCAAACTTTAGAGTATGAAATATGAATGAGTAAGTATGAATTTATATTCTTGAATAATTTTACAGTAGATCCTTTGCTTCGCATATATAGCAAAGATGCCCCTCCTCCCTAAAGCAGCATTTATAGCTTGTTTAATTGTTGTGAAACTTCTTGAGCCATCTTTAGCCACAACAACATCACTTAGTATTGCGCTTATATAATGTCGTGTATGAGTTATATTGCAGAAGATATTTTTTGAAATAATCAGTTAATACGTCGATATAGTTCTCTGGTAAATTATAATCTGTTTTGATATTCATCAATTCAGTAGCGGTCGACAAAGGCGATACTTTATCATTACAACCACTATGGAACGGCTTCTTCGCTGCATCTAGCATACTAAAGAAGTTTCGCGCTTCGAGATTTGGTTCTTCACATCTATTTGTAGACTCAGTAAATAACGGAACTTCCTCTCTAATCGCATCATTGACCATCTGAACAGTACTGTCATCATTCTCTACCGGGACTGTTAATTCCACACCTAAACAACCTAATCTAGTAGTGCCAAGATTGACATCTAGTTGGTCATTTACCAGGTTATTTAATTCCTCAACTGTATCAGTATTACCAACTCCACTATAACTACCAAAGTTAATATTCGAATCATCTTCTCCATGGGAATACCAAATTTTGTAACTAGGAAAAAAAACCCGGTACAGATGTTTGCAGACAGTTTGAACGGGAATGTATTTCAAATTCTCTCATTTTATACACGGACAATACATCTTACCGGTTTTGAGCGGGAGACCTGATACGCGGCAAACTTCATAAAACTTCTCAACCCGGCCTCATACTCCGCGGTTAATTTCCCCGTTGCTTCATCGATGCGTGGTCCGTCCATCCAAGCTCGGAAATTGGAGTTTGACATTGTATGTTTAGAGAGAGATAAGGAAGAGTGAAAATATGAGAGAAATGAATTCCGTTTGTTTTATATAGAGGTACTAATCCGACGGAATCCTACGGACTCCGAGAGCAACCTAATTGTCATTTATAACAGTGAAATGTCTCATGCAAAACA
The DNA here is from genome assembly GCA_900406405.1 of Lepidium africanum. NCBI lineage: Eukaryota > Viridiplantae > Streptophyta > Magnoliopsida > Brassicales > Brassicaceae > Lepidium > Lepidium africanum. The sequence continues at coordinate 150,172 of OVAX01000030.1, forward strand.
TGGTGTAACCACTTCCACTGGATTCCGTAGGTTTTCATCGGGTTTTTTTAATTAATTTATTTATTTTCTTGATTCCGTAATTCCGGTCGGGTTTCGTAGGTCCAACTCCCGACGCAGCCGACCGGATTAATGAATTTATTTATTTTTTAATAAATTATAATTCCAATCGGTTTTCAGCGGTTTTAAACCCAACGAAAACCGATCGGATTAACGAAATTTAAAAAAAATTAAAATGTTTATTCCGTCGGTTTTCGTCGGGTTTCAAACCCGACAAAAATAGACGGAATAAACAATTTTTTTTTTTAATTTTTGGTTAAACTTGTCGGTGTTCGTCGGTTTGGAACCCAACGAAAACCGACCAGATTAACGAATTTTCTTTTTAATTCCATTAATGCGGTTGGTTTTCGTCGGATTCCAAACCGACAAAAACCGACGGCATAAATAATTAATTTTTAAAAAATATTGATTAAACCGGTCTGTTTTCATCGGGTCTCAAACCTGACGAAAACTGACCGAATTAATGATATATTTTTTTTAAGTTCCGTTAATCCGATCGGTTTTCGTTGGGCTTAAAACCGACGAAAACCGACCGGAATAAGCTTTCAAATTATAAAAAAAAAATTTAATTTTAAAAACCGACGACAATCTATGGGATCGGTTATGTTTCGGCGGGTTTCCGTCGGTTTCTTTCCCAACAGAAAACCGATGAAAATTTTTTCATCGGTTTTAGCCTTGTTTTCTTGTAGTGTTACGAGGAAAATAGGAAAATGGAAATATGTTTTAATAACGTACAAATGAAATATATGTCACATTCTAATACGCCAAACTTTAGACTATAAAATATGAATGAGTAAGTATGAATTTATATTCTTGAATAATTTTATAGTACTAGACGATATTCGCTCTTTCAATCACAAGATACTTAATATAGATCCCTTGCTTCACATATATAGCAAACATGCCCCTCCTCCCTAAAGCAGCATTTATAGCTTGTTTAATCGTTGTGAAATTTGTTGAGCCATTTTTAGCCACAACAACATCACTTAGTATTGCGCTTACAGTCGAGGAAAATAGGAAAATGAATAGTAACACATAAACTTGGAATGTCATTATAACTTTATAAGGCAAGACGTTGAAAAACCAAATGTAGAAGAGACTGTGTTTGAAGATACTGAATAATAAAATAATGTCTTGCATTAACTTTTTATATATATTGAGGTTTTTTTAAAACAATAGCGAGATAGTAAATGATAAAGATTTATATAAAAGTTTCTCTCCGGCCCATTTCCCAATATGGTTTTTGAGATCTTGGTTTTTTACTTGAATTAGGTGCTTTTTCTTGTTTAACCTAAAACAGAGAAATGAACCCCTTGTTTTCGTGCTAAAAAAGGAAACCTTTTTAAATTTCAAATCGGAAAATTCCAGCGTTCCCCTGGCTTGGTGTCTCCGGTACGCCGGAACATACTATAAATCTCCTCTCTAGTTGCATATGAGGTTCGAAGTTCATCTCTATGGCATTCTCAAAAGATTCTGACATATGTACCAGCTTTGAGTCTACCATGAAAGTGAAGGACTGAAACCAAGTTTGGTAAAAGTAATCCCGAGTCTAAACTCGTGTGTGTTGAATCCTTCCCACTATATGTGGAAATCTTACTGTGAAACTTGCATTGCTATTATTTCTTTGCAGATCTATAGACGAGAGTGAACTCCTCCATTCATCCAAAACTCCTTTCTCACTTCCCTTGACAAGCACAACTTATTTACTCTGCAGTATGTCAACAAGAATCCCTTACGCTGCAAAAGGGAAAGGTAAAATGGATGAGGTCTCTGAATCCGTGGTCCCAAGAATCAGAATACCAGTCTCAGACAACTCGGAGCTCATCAAAAAGCACTCACTAACTCTTGCAGGCAGAGTTACAAACAGAAAACAACAGAGGATTTGGTCGGTCATTCCTTTCCTCTCAAGTCTGTGGAATACATCTACACGCCCTACCGGTTCAGATCTTGGTCAAGGGATGTTTCAATTCCAATTCACAAATGAATTTGATCTTCAGGCAGTACTCAACAATAGACCATACCACTTGGCTAGGTTGATGTTAATTTTAGAACGCTGGACAGCGACAACAGATCCAACTTTCCCAGCTATTATACCTTTCTAAATACGAATTTAATGTTAACCATAACATGCATTGGTAAGGAGCTAGGTGAGCTTATTAAGGTGGAAATTACACCAACTTCTGCGCGTGTAAGAGTAAATGTCAATGGCTTGAAGCCAATTATCACAAAAACTATTCTGGATTTCGAAGATGGAACAGAAATCACAATGCTCCTAGCATATGAGAGGCTAGGGAAGTTCTGCTACCTCTGTAACAAACGGGACCATGAGGACAAGGATTGTCCACTTAACCCTGACTTACTGAAGAGTACTCGAAACAAGCAAGATATCTCGCTGGCACGACCACCTGTAAGCAGATTTAAAAATGATCAATCTTTACCTAAGAGAGGCATCTGATGCTACTACTCAAGGGAGGAAACGACAAAGGGAAAGCCAATCATTTTCACGAATTCGAAACATTAGAAGTCGAGGTCTCAACTCAATTGAGACATCCTCCCTACGTAGCAGGAATCGCTATAATAATCCTCCACAGTACCAAGCCCTAGTATGGATACCAGTAAATAGAGAGGAACGGCCAATGATCCAAGACCAAAATGCAAACGATGAGATAACAGGATCCTCACGGCCTGCCCATACCAATCAAATTGCTGAAACAGAAGGGGAAAAGCTAGGCTCTCCACAAGCTGGTATTAGCCCCCAACAAGCACTAGAAACAGCAACAGGAGAACTCAGAGATGTGATGATCCGGTATGCTACTATGGCTGACCCTACAGAAAGTGCAGTGAGACTACTCAGATTGAGGCAAGCTGAAGAATTGGACTAATAGCAAGGAATGCTACAAATAATGCCTTGATAGCCATGGAGAGAATGAATGAGTCGGTAACTAACCCTCAAGGGCCAACAAATGAATTAGGGGAGAGGACCCCAACTATATACCCGTCTGGGAGAAAGAATAGAAAGTCCTCAAAATCACTCTAGTACAGCAGAAGGCGAAAGGAAATAGTCTCAAAAAGGAGACCCGGAAGGCCACCCTCAAAGAGATTACACTCAGCCAGTCTTACACTCATGGGAATTAAATCACGGAAGAGAAAGACATTACAAGTTAAACCATCACCAAGACGGAAACTACCGGTATCTCAGAAGCAGGCTATAAAGGTTTTCTCTGAAGCGGGCACATCTGCTGCAGCACCTACAAAAAAGAGTGTAAAAGACAGATTAACACCAGGGAAAACAAATGAAACATCTAGAAGTCAGAACAGAGATCTGCAAACAGAGGAGGGAAGAAGGGTGGATTTTCAAAATCCACTCCACCTCGTTCCTTAAACATTCTGAGTTGGAACTGTCAAGATTTAGGAAACCCCTTGACAGTTCGTCGTCTGAAGGGATTAAATTCTTGACACAAACCAGACCTAATTTTCTTAATGGAGACCAAAAACCCGAATGATATTGTTCTAAATAAGCTAGAATATCTCCAATGTAAGTACCACCAACTAGTTTCCTCTCATGGGCATGAGGGAGGAGGCCTAATACTACTGTGGTCAGATACAGTCAATGTATCAATTCTGTCAACATCCTAAGAATATATTGACACTTGCATAAAGGCGAATAGGAAAATGTTTTATGCTACGTTCATCCATAGTAGCACAAAAAAAAAGAAAAGGAAGCAAACTTGGGATTACTTAGCAGAAATTGCTGCTGTAAGGAATTCCCCATGGTTCATTTCTGGAGATCTTAATGATATCCTCTCTAATGAGGAGAAATCAGGAGGAACTGTGAGACCTGAAAGCTCGTTTATGGATTTTAGATCATTTGTATCAAAAATTGGACTCTTTGTCCTGGAGGGGAAACCGTAACCAACACACTGTACGATGCCGGCTGGATAGAGCCATGGCAGAAAAAAGTTCTTTGATCTGTATCCATCGAATCGATGCTCTTATCTTTGGTTTGAAGCGTCGGATCACAAACCAGTCTTATCTATACTCGAGCCTGATCAGAGAACAAAGAAGAATATATTTGGATATGATAGAAGGCTAAAAGGGAATGAGGAAGTAAAGCAGATAATTAGGCTGAACTGGAGAACAGAGAGAAGTATCCCAATCCAGAATCGTTTAAGCAGAACCAGAGCAGCTATAATCAGGTGGACAAAGGAAAAAAACAGGAACAGTAAGCTGCAAATAGATTCTCTTAAAAGAGAGCTTGAAGAAGCAATGGTGAACCCTATCAATGATTTTCTGAAAATAAAAGAGATCACAAAGAATTTACAAGAGGCTTATAGTGCTGAGGAAGAGATTTGGAGACAACATAATAGGATCTTATGGCTACAACTCGGAGATAAGAACTCCTTATATTTCCATGCCATAACAAAAATGAGGAAGATTAGGAATTACTTCTCAATTATTGAGAATGAAAAAGGGGAAGAGGAAACTAAAGAGGAAAACATCGAAAGAATCATATTAGGATATTTCAATCAGTTGTACACTACCTCTGGAACACAGGCACATAACACAGTGGATGAAGCAATTGAGAGACGAGTTGATGAAGGAGACAATGAAACTCTGATTCGTGACCCTTCAATTCAGGAAATTAAAGAAGCAGCCTTCAATATAAATGCCGACAAAGCTCCCGAGCCCGGATGGCTTCTCCGCCTCTTTTTTCCAATCAAATTGGGATATAGTTGAACCTGCCATAATCGAAGAAACTAAGAGTTTTTAATGCCACTGAAATCAAATGCAACACACATTCGGCTTATTCCAAAAGTCCTCTCACCTAGGAAAGTCTCGGTATATAGACCAATTACTTTGTGCAATTTCATCTACAAAGTAATAGCAAAGATCATCGCAAAGAGAATGAGCAAGCTACTTCCAAAGCTAATTTCAAGAAACCAGTCTGCTTTTGTTCCTGAGAGATCTATTTCAGGTAATGTTTTGATAACGCATGAAATATTGCATTATCTAAACACATCTCAAGCAAGGAAGTATGGAGCACTAGCAATCAAAACCGATATTACTAAGGCATATGACCGCTTAGAGTGGAATTTCATAGAAGTGGTACTAAGCAAAATGGGTTTCCACTCACGCTTTGTAGGACGATTGATGCAGTGTATCAGTACAGTAGGGTATTCAGTCATAATTAATGAAGAACCTAATGGTGAAATTCGACTAACGAGAGGGATTAGGCAAGGAGATCCAATCTCGCCTTACCTCTTCATTATCTACAGCGAGGTTCTGTCAGGATTGTATCGGAAAGTGCAAAAAGATAACACAGTTGCTGGAATCCGAGTCTCAAAGAATGGCCCAAGAATAAACCATCTTCTATTTGCGGATGACACCATGTTTTTCTGCAAAAGAAACGAAAGTAGCATCAGGAAACTATCAGAGATCATGAGAAAATATGAATTGGCTTCTGGTCAAACAATTAATAAAGCAAAATCAGCCATAACATTTTCCAGAAGAATGCAAACGAGCCAGAAAGAAAAGATAAAGAAGATACTGCATATTAATCAAATTGGAGGCTGCAGAAGATACCTGGGCCTACTGGAACAGTTTGGTAGAAGGAAAAGAGATTTATTCTCCAATATCATTGATAAAATTCGATAAAAAAGAGCCAGCTGGACTTCAAAGTTTATATCGGCTGTAGGGAAGGAAGTAATGGTCAAAAGAGTTTTATCTTTGTTGCCAACCTATGCAATGCAATGTTTCCTTCTACCTAATTCCCTGTGTCAAAGAATCCAATCAGAATTAACAAGGTTTTGGCGGGATAAGTCAACAGAGAAGAAAAACATGTCTTGGATCGCATGGAAAAAGCTTGTGAAAGGAAAGGCAAATGGTGGCCTAGGATTCAGGGAGATTAAGGCTTTCAATATAGCCCTTATAGCAAAGGTGAGCTGGAGAATACTCACCAATCCAGAATCTCTACTGGGACAGATTCTCTTGGCAAAATATTGCCACTCCGAACAGTTTCTATAGGTCGAAAAACCAGCTTCATGTTCACATGCGTGGAAAGGGATTTTACTAGGAAGAGATTTATTAAAGACGAACTTGGATTGGGCTGTCGAAAATGGAAAGAACATAATGTGTGGAGGGATTCGTGGCTCCCCTCTCCCCCATATGCAGCTCCTATAGGACCACCAACAAGACAAGATGATGAACTGAAAGTTGCAGATGTGATAAATGCTTCAAGGGAGTGGAACTTAAGCATTATAAATCAATTCTTCCCACATTATGCAGCAGAAATTCAATGCTTAAAGTTAAGTTCATGTGAATCAGAGGATCTCATAACATGGAATCTTAACAAGACATTATCATACTCAACAAAGATAGGGTACTATGCTGTAATTGAGATGCTAGAACAAGCACAACTTCATTATTCGAATCCTGAAACAGATTGGATAAAAGATGTATGGAGTTTAAAACTATCACCCAAGCTAAAGTTGTTTGTTTGGAAAGCTTTACATGATGTACTGCCAGTGAACACAAACCTAGCTAAGCGACAAATGGAGGTGGATATCCGATGTAAAAGGTGCGGAGAGGTTGAAACCCAAGAACATATGTTTATATCTGCTCCTTTGCCCAAAGAGTATGGAGTTCAGCTCCTTTAAAGTCCAAACCAGATTTTGCATCCAACCAGTCCTTCCAACTGATGTGGAGAGCTTTAAAAACGATACCGAGTTTGCCTCCTACAGGATTATACAACACACCCCTTGCAGCGTGGATATGCTGGGCACTCTGGAAAGCTCGCAATAACCTGTGCTTCAACAAGAAATTGCAAACAGAAGCTGAAACTTTGAATTGTGCAATTGAAGCTGCTCGTGAATGGATGTTGGCACAAGACAAGACCAAACCTGAAGGTAACTCGAGAAGATCAATGTCTGAAACACCAAACGCAGACAAAGCAGTTTGTTACTCTGACGCGGCGTGGGCAAAGGAGCATCTTCGAGCAGAAATTGCGTGTGTGTTCAAGCACCAGACCGAACCAGAAAGCGAATTCTCGGAAGCAGTGGAATTTGTCAATTCTTCTCTGATGGCGGAAGCAATCGCAGTAAAGGATGCAATGAAGAAGGCGATTTCACTCAATATGCTCAAGCTAGAGATCCGATTGGACTCTCTCAACCTCATCACAGCCATCAACAAAGGCGTGACCCTTGTGGAGATCTATGGAATCTTTAGGGATATCTCCAATCTTCTCCCCTCTTTTAATTCAATCTCCAATCTAGATCTAGAAACTCAGAGGCTGATCTTTTAGCAAAGGAGGCGCTTTATGATTCTCTGCAAACTGTTGTTATTGGTAGTTAGCTTATCATTAATGGAAGAAATTGCTTGACAAAAAAAAATATATTGAGGTTTTGTATGTTAATATAATAAGTTCGTATGTCTATACCAACCTGTATATGAACTGGTAGTTAAAAATTCCATCTATTATGGCTAGTTTATTTTTACATTATTATCATAAAACTGTCTTATTATTATTATCTTGTAGAAAGTTATAATTAAAACATCGGTACCACATAAGTTTACTTTTGCAATTATTCTTTTAACATCAGGATAATTATAGTTTGAGCTAAATCAATGCATTGGTATATCATCATACGTACCTTTATTTTGATTATATAAGTTTTCAAGAATAGAAATTCTAAATTATTTTACTTATACTTTATTTCGACTGATATATATATATATATATATATATATTAAAAAAGAAATTATTATCGTATGTAAATACTCTATTTAAAACATGACAAGAAGAAAGATGATAGAATAAATTCTGATTAGCCTTGTTTCAGATCATTTGCTTACAATTTTTTTAATGATTTCACATTTTCTAAAAGAAAATTAAACTTTGAGCTAGGACTTTGATGAAAAAATTATGAAAAAATAAATAGAAGAAAAAAATACTTTGTTATTCTTTCGCTCAAACTTTCAATGAATCATATTTTAACAAATACTAAAGAATTCAAAAAATTGAACATGGAAATAAGTGATGAATGATCACCTATGAATGTGATTGGCTGCTTGAAACAACTATGATTTGTCGTTGTCACACAAACGGTGAAGCAATGTCCTAAAAATTATATACAAAGGCTTTGAGATCAATACAATGATAAATATAACGTATTTACAAACAATTAAAAGTAAAACTAAATAGTAAAAGATAAAACTCTATAATTTTAGCTTCATCTACAGATTGAAGGACCTATAATAACTTTTGCTTTATACGTATAAACTCCATTTTCATTTTGTTATATGCATATAATTTTGTTTTTGTTTTATTCTTAAAAATCGTTAGATAATGGAAATTACATTTTTGTTCTTGTAGTTGATTGACGAACATGTAACTATAGGTCCTCATGATTAAGGTTTCGGTTGCTCGAAAAGGTTGTTTGCCATACGACAAACCATAGTATACAATGCGTCTTTGGTAGTTAAGTTGAGAATGAGAGTGCGTCCACCAACAAACTTTGATGACCAGTTATTTCTAGATTTTGTAATACTTATTAAAGCGTAAATCATACTTTCGAAATTTTTAAAGCTTAAATAACAAACCTGCCACTACAACCTGTAGCAGCATTTATGACTTGGTTTATCTTAGTGAAATTTCCTAAGCTATCTTTAGCCACGACAGTATCATATAGTATTGCACTTTGTTCAACCAAAGTATTCACCACCTAACTCATGACAATAGAGGATAGAAAAATGTATTAAAATTAATGAGATGGTTTTTGAGCAACCAAATGTAGATATGAGTTTGAAAATATTGAGTGATACGATTATGTCTTGCATTAACACGTTTATGCTGAGATATATGTAAAATCCTATAGCAAAAAGAAAATACAGAGGTTTATGTAAGTTCATATAATGAGTTCGTGTGTTTATACTAATGTACGGAGTCTACGGACTGATAGTTAACATGTCGTCATGTTATGGCTAAAAGTTTTTGACATTAACATTAAAAACTTTAGTTTGTCTTATTGTTATTTTGTAGAAAGTTATAATACAGTTAACAAAAAAAAAGTTATATCAATTATGAAGTTAACTCTTCCAATTATTCTTTAACATTAGAATAATTAAAGTTTGAGCTAAATCAATGGATTGATGATCATCATACGTACCCTCATCTTGATTATAAAGTGAAGTTCCAAAATTATTTTACTTATATTTTATTTCTACTAATATTATAAAATATTTATTTCTAAACAATATTTGATCATATTCATAGAATATGAAGAAAACGTGAGAAGAAGATAGATCATAGGATAAATTCTGATTAATTAGCAGTGCCCATGATAATTTGTTCACACTTATTTATTAAGATTACAATATTTTTCTAAAAGAGATATAAATTTTGATTTAATATGGATTTTGGATGAAATAACTATGAAGAAAAAAAACTTTCTGCAAATTTTCAACGAATCATAATTTAAATTGTAAAGTTATAATATAGATATATGTGTGTAGTGACAAAAAAATATATAGATATATGTGTGTATTTGATTTAAATTACAAAATTCAATATAATCATTAGTCTATATTAGTGAAACAGATATGAATATTTTATATTTTTTTAACTTTTTTGTTGTTGTTGAAATTTTAAATTTATTGATCAACAAAAAATATATTTACAAGTGGTAACAAAAAATATATTTTTTAACTTACTTATGTTGAATAACATGTTTGCTCAAAAAACACATAAGAATTTGATATACATCTAAACTATTTTGCATAAATTAAACATAAAAGAAAAACTTAATGTAAATAAACATAACAAAAGTTGAGGATGTGTGGTCTAGTGGTAGTGGCCACTTTAGGTTTTTTCGGGCACCAGAGTTCGATTATTCCCCAATGCAAAGGGAAGAAAAAAGAGAAATTTTAGAATATGGGTTTCGGTTATGGATCGGACCTTGTCGATCTAATTATAAAAGTAAAGTTGACAATAAATAAATAAATAAACATAACAAAACTTAGTGATTTACTTAAGGAGAAATTTCGTGGACTTCAAAATAAGAAAATACAAAGATTCATGAGGTATATTTTCACATACATACTTAATAAGATGGAACAATTACATGCATCAAATAACTAGGTAAATGATATAAATTACAACTTATAATAAAGTAAGTAGTTACTTGTCATCTTTTTTTGGCTAAAACTTTTTTGACGTTCAAAATATAAGCTTTAAATTGTCTTACTATTACTATTTAGAAAGTTATAAGAAATTAGCTGTACTACCTAAGTTAATTATTGCGTAATTTCATTAAATGATTTTAGACACTATATTGCAGTCGGTTGTATCAATTAAAATGCCTGAACCTAAGCATTGAATTTCTTATGAATCTAAATGCCTGATTGAAAGTGTGGCATGTCTTATTAATGCGGAGCAATGTGATTTCTTTCTTATGCATGCTTTTAGACACATCATCGGAAAGCATCTTTGAGTGCAAAGAGTGGAAAATCTCTATCTTTTCTTATGGGTCATATTAAGGAAGTGGATACAATAAATTGTATGATGTTAACTTTTTATGAACTTATTAACTTATTAAAAGTTTTGACAATAAAGAAAATTGATGGCTTGATTGATACCTTTACAAATCGTAGAGAATAGGTTTTATGTTTCGAAAAGAATAACATAAATCTTTCTTTATATTTGTTTTTGTTTTAATAGTAACCGCATAGATCTCATTGCAATTTTTCCCATTTTTCTCGGACAATAGAGATTATTAACCTTGATGGTTTGCGAATACGCTTACAAGCTGAAAACGATCATGAGATGTTAGCTAGATAGATCAAAAGACAAGATGTTGGTGGGTACCAAAACAATATCCAAATTTTTTGGCAGCTTTTTCACTACCAGCTAGCTTAATCGGTTCTGGCTCTAACCTTTACCTCACAACCTATCTTGTGTGTAACACCATGGCAATGCATCTCACTTCTAGAAAAAGTTCTTATTATCCTGGCATAGGTAACCTTTCAAGATATTGCTGAAAAAGTGTGTACGTTTGCTTTAAATTTACTCTTGTATGCTCTATTTTTCGTAGGTTACGCATTCAACTGTGCGTGTTTTGGTATATCAAGGCATAATGCGGTGTTTCACTATTTGCAAGCTTTAAGTATTTGTTGGACATTCTATCCTCTTTATATGCGTTATGATAGGGTTAACGAGTACTTATAGTTTTCTCAGTCTTATTATGTGTCTTTATATAGTTTTTTGTCTCCTACTTTTGGATGTAATAGAAGCAAGTATTGTTACTCTTTGTAACATCTTATATATAAAAAGGAACAAAAAATTATTATAAAAAACAATATATAACAAACTTAATCGAACATCTGTGAATTTATTTCGTGAAAGTTGGATTATCATTTTTTCACCTGATCACCATCATTTTTCGAAGTGTTTTGTATAAAGTACCACTAAACTAATTATACTGGCAATTCTATTCAATCATATTATCAGCAAACTGATCAAACTAGAAATAACATGTGTTTTTGTCTTGATAATCTTCGTTTGATTGAATGCTTAAACCATACACAATATTTTGTGCAACTTATGCATAAACAATATTAATAATTTGGACGAAGCACATAATTCATGATATTCAAGTCTACGTAGACCAAAGAAAATTTTGAAGAAGTTAGTAACATAATACTGTAAGAATAGTAAGACATTTAGAATAACTCGTGACAGTCAAAATAGGAAAATGTATAAAATTCACAGAATTAATAATTCAGAAGAAAAAAAAGCATTGTTATTCTTTCGCTCAAATTTTCAATGAATCGTATTTTAGATTGTGTATTTGCGTTATAATATAGATTCATGTGTGTGTATTTGATTTCAATTATAAATTCAAAATAATCAACAATCTATATTAGCAAAACAGATATTTTTTTTAATAACTTGCTTATGATTAACAACATTTTTGCTCAAAAAACATATAAGAATTTGATAGAATTATAAATTATTTTACATAATATGTTTTTAAAAAAACTTAACATAAATAAACATAAAAATCAATGATTTATTTAAGGAGAACTTTCGTGGATTCAGAATAACAAAATACAACGATTCATGAGGTATAAAGTATAAACACATGCATACTTAGTAAGATGGAACAAAATATTTATGCATCATATAAGTTACAGCTTAATTATGATAAACTTATTGGTTACCATGTCATTTTTTGGCTAAAATTTTTTTGACGTTCAGAATATAAGCTTAAATTCTCTTACTATTATTTTTTAGAAAGTTATATATAAATATATAAGCCTTATTACCTAAGTTAATTATTGCATAATTTTTATCATTAGAATAACATTAGTTTATGCTAAACCAATGAATTGGTGATTATCACACCTTCATATTAATTATAATGGTTTCCAAAAATATAACTTCTAAATTATCTAATTCATGTATACTTTATTTTTACTGATATTTTATGATTTATCATTTTTAAACAAATATAATCATTTTTGTGATATATATATATATAAGAACATGAAAAAAAAATGCGAGGATAAATTCTGATTAGTACTGACTCTAATACTTTTAAAAAAGTTTTTTTTATAAGGATTAATATTTTCTAGAGAGAAAAGAAAAAGATAAAAGTTTGAGTTAATATAGATTTTCGATGAAAAAGTTACAAAATATATATATAGTTATTCTTTCGCTCAAATTTTCAGTAAATTATACTTGAAATTTTGTTTCATATATACATTACTTTTTTTAGAATACAAATAAACTAATACTGTAATACACCAAAACTTTAGACTATAAATCGTTACTATCATATAAATTAATACAGTTTTTCATCAAAAATATTTGAAAAGTAAACTTCTTTTAAGGTTAAAATTATTAAAATGTATTAAAAAATTCAATTTCAAGCTTAGAAAGTCGGTGTAAAAAAATCATACGGAGTACTAAAATATTTATAAAGAAAATTATGTTTCATGACAATCGATAACTCAATATTTGCAAAAGTAACAAGCGGGAAAGAAACAGTAAATTAGTTTTTTTAAAATGCAATAATACTCCTACTCTATAGTTTAGTATTTGTTAATAGTAAATATTGCTAAAAATATTATTGTCAGTTTTTTTTATTTAAGTTGTATGTTTATTTTCAAATTTGTTGTAGTATATTTATAATTAATGCTGTAAATTTTTTTAATATTAATCTACAGAACTTATTATCGTTTATAATTTACATTATACTGTTAACTATTTTATTATTGTGTAAAATACATCATTATCAGATCATCAACTCCTTCTTATTCATCCAATTTTTCCATGTGACTTATATATATCCAATTTATTATCGTGATAAACAATATATTACTAGTCTATACAACATGTTATCGCAAGTAGCTATTAATTTAGTGGCATGTAGTAAGTCCACTAAAACCAAGCGCACTTGCATATCTGGGAACGAGTCACACCGCCTATATTATGTAGAAACTTGGCTAATGGGATGGCCAGTTGTAATCCAATATTGATAAAAAAAACAACTTGTTATCATCATTTAAATGAGTACGTAAGGATAAAAATGGAAATCATTGCTACTTTCCTAATTCAAAAGTTATCATTGTTAGTTTTGCAATTTTTCAATTATTCATTGTTATTGGTTTAAACCACCCTATTACAAATTGGGTGATGAATATATAAATCATTCTACATGATCTTATATGATGAATCTAAACATCGTTTTTGAAAATTTGATATACATGTTTTATGCCCACACATACATATATATATAATTGTAAACTCCAAACAATTATCTAACTCTGATTATGTGAAAATTGACAAGCATCTATCTTTTATGTTAGAAAACAAAAACAATTTGATGATTTTTAATGACATTTGGATATGTATTCTATAAGTAGACGACTCGAATCGCAACCCGAAATTTATATATAACACTGAGTCATTGACACTGGCCGTCACTTGATACCTCTTAAGAGATCGACTCTTTCCATTTAATATGTGGGATAATCTAATTAGGTCCCACTAATTTTTTTTTGTTAATATTGGATCGACAAGTCCTGATCTATAGCGTAAAGCTCACTTCTAAAATTTCTTTTTAAGTTACCATAATGCAGATGGTAGAAATTGAACTCTGGTGCCAAGTCATTAGTTTGATCATCCTAACAATCAAACCGATAGCAACCTTCGTGCCAAGGCACTAATTTTTATTTTATTGAAGAAAGATCTAAATATTTTCATGTGCTTCTAGATAGATTCTTTCGAGAACGTTAGTCATTTACATTTTCCCGTGACTTCCATTTCAATTTGTTTATTGTAGATAGATAAAGCAATAAAAAAAAGTTAAAACACAAATTAATAAAGTAATCAGAGCATGGTGAGCAATTAATAGACTTTTCTTCCTCATAATCACCTTGTTGTAGAGACATTATTGCATCATCGAGAGCAAACATTGCATTATTGGTCCCGACATTAATCGATCTCAAAACAATAGTAATAAAAAAAAGGTGAAAATAAAGTAAGAAACGCAACAAAAGTCTTTGCTTGGGAACTTGTTCTATTATAAAGTAAGAATATGTCACAAAAGAGAACCCTACATGCACGAGTCAATGTGGATTTAGACAGTTTAATTAATGTTCAAATAAACTTAAGCCACTAGTTATTGTATAAGTCTACAGAAGGTTAATTATACCCTTGTTAACTTTAGAAAGAACTAAACAATATAGACAAATTGTCAAAAGCTATATTGAAAATTGATGAGTGTAGCCTTTGCAAAGCTTGGTTGCATGGAATGATAAGTGGACAAGTGGAAACAAAATATCTCGAAGTGTTGAAATGATTCTTATAATAAATGTATGAATAAGGTAGATATTGGAAGCATTTTTTAAATATATAGATCTTTATATAAACTTTAAACATTACACCATATTATAAATCACACAATATTATACATATTACTTCTTTAATGTTTGGTGACTATAATAACTAATAAAACCGTCTATATAGTAGTTGATTGGTAAAACGAAAAAATCTTAGGACAACCGTAATATACTATTTAAATTCGAACTTTCCTCAAAACTAAATCACACTATACATAGTATTTCAAGAGTTTTCTCCAGTTTTTATTGGCCTCTGGATATAGCTAAATTTAGAGTTGGAGCAAAGATAATATTTTACATGAACTCAAACCATCCCGGTTATAAAACATAACAATAATAATAACTATAAAAGCACTAAATGTCTGCATTTGCGTACTCTTATGATATTCTCCACTATAATTTAATTCAAGATTGTCATGTTACTTAGCATAATAGAATGTAGAATATACTCAATATAGATAGAATTTTGTTAATCATTGAAAAAAAATTTAAAAAGAGCACGTTTTACTTCCTTAATGTTAATGCAACACATAACAAAATTTTCAACTCCTAGTTCTAGTTTTGTTACACTTACACAGATCTGACATATCTACTTTTTGCCTAAAGTTTTGTAGGGAACATAGTTAGAGACAACAAAGATATAGCTATAAAACTTGCTCATTATCCTCATCTTTACATGTACGAAACATATCTAGACGACTGTCTTCAAGTCGTAGTGAGTACGTGAGCCTCTTGTATTCGCCCCAAGTGAACGTTTGGTATAATCGTGGCTGATTCACCGCCGTAGCCATCGCCGGAAGAGGACCAATTTTTGCTTGTAGCGGCGGTCCGGCGAAATACGCCGTTGAAAGCCGGCTTTGTTTTCCGGATGTTAATGCTCTATGTCTTACGCTTATAAATCTCCCGTTCGTCATTACCTTGAAATCCAAACAAACAAACAAAAACAATTAAAACATTATGTACAAAGTTGCTAAATGAAAGAAACAACAATAATTTAAATACAATGCTTAAATATATGAATTCCTGTTGATTTTACAGCTTTTGATTTTCAATAATTTGACAGTGCAAAATATAGTTTGTGGTTCAATTTACTTTAGAATTTGACGGTTTCTTGTTTTTTGTCAATAATTCGACAGATAAAATCTGGTTCATAACCCAATTTAAATTATATATCACTTGTAATTTCATGTCTATTTGAGACTAAATTTTGATTAAAAAAATCGCAGAGGTGAATATCAACCGCTAATCTAAATTCAGTCTTTCTTGTTTAAGTTTGGTCAAAAGAGATGTTTGTTTGTTGGGTTTGAGTTTTGCCCATAGTTAAAAATATAATATAACATCCTTTATTTTAAATATGTATATATATATATATATGTGTGTGTGTATGCTAATAACTTTCGGTTTATTCGATTTAGTTTATGAGTATACACTAAAATCCATTTGGATCCAATGATTGACCTCTTAACTAAAGCAGAATTTGGTTCCATTTCAGTTAAGATTTTTTTTATTTTATATAAACAATAATAAGAAATTAATTAAGAAAGAAAAAAAAGACACTGACCTGTAACAAGTCTCCTACATTGACGCAGAAAGCTGAAGGGTCAGGGGAGACAGGGACCCACATGCCGTCTGAGTTTGCCACTTGGAGTCCTCCAACACCGTTAGATCTAAGAACTGTTAAGATCTGAGGGTCGGTGTGTTCTCCGAAGCCAACTCTGGTCAGTGACGCAGATTTATCAGAAAGATTGGCTCTACCGGAAAACTCATCCGACGGTGGATAATGATTTACTCTCAAAACAGAGTCACTATCGACGGTACTGATTAACCTACTGAAGGTATGAGGTGGGATCCGAAGTCCCTCAGCCGTCAGATCTAAAATCTCACGAGCCAACTGCTTAACTGCTTCTATGTAACAATTCACTGCCGACCTGTCAAACATATACGTCACACAGCAGCACGAGATTCATTTTTCTTTGTTAATTATAGAAATTTTCCTACGTTACCTTTGTATTTCCCCTTTCAGAAAAAATTTTTATTTTCCTTTTGTATATATATACCAGAAAATTACCCTATTTTGAGTTAAATACGAAAAAAAAAAACAGTTGAAAAACGAGTACGAATAAAATCATAAAACTATGTAAAAATTATGAACAATGAATAACGTAAATAATTATATCGTTGGATTGGGGTGGTCTATCATATGTTTAATTATGGTGTATACTTTATCTATAAATGCATTTAATATTTATTAATTTTTGAATTAGTCTATTTACCTTTTTGTTGTATTTAATGGGTCTGTTACTTTTGAAAAACAAATCTATGATGACTAATCGATTATATTTAAGGTGAAATTATTTGTTTATAGTATCAATAATACTGTTATGAGATAATGCTCTTCTGTTATAAGTTATATATATTATCAATTAAATTATATGCATAGACTAATTTTGCATCTGACAATTTTTAAAAATTAGCTTAAACATGCATTTTGCTTACAACCTACTTAATCTACATGTCATGCATTCATTATATTACTGTATACTCTACTAAACATATGCCATTTTTCTGTTAGACATGTACACTTACAAATTATAAATATACATAGATTAAAGGTTTTTTTCAATAATTCAGGTAATTCAAACTTGAGTAGAGTACTATTTCTGTTCCAGGCTACACCCAAAACCAGAATGACCCAAGTAAAAGTCTTTGAAGTATCATATACGATGTGATTCGAGGGAAGTTCAAATTCAGGTAGAATATTATCTCTGTCTCAAACTTTTTCGTTCTAGACCACGTCATGCGAATATAAAAGTTTCTTCTTAGTTATATATGTATATATATATATAAAGTTTTGTACGTACCAAGCTTGATATACATGCACTTATGTATCGTAGCAAAGTTTTTAAAATGAGTACCTGAAGGAGAGCTGAGAGCGAAAGGCAGGGTCATTGGTGTGAAAGAGCAAATATTCAACTTCACCAACGTCACCATTTAGACCAATGTCTCTAAAACCATACCGGAAAGGCTGGTTAACAGGTCGAACCGATTTCTTCTCATGAACCGGTTTAGCAAAGAAGTTAATAGACTCTTGCTCCATTCTTGAGATGATGGTTTGATCAACTCCATGGTTAACCACTTTGAAGAAGCCGAGAGTCTCACAGGCTTTGACTATTTGCAACGTAACTCGTGATCTCTCTTGAGACATGTCTATTATTGGTATATCTTGATCTACGGACACGATTTTCTGGGACCCTTTCACCATTTTTTTGAAAGAGAAGATTGTATGAGTGAAGATGAGAAGGAAGAGTTTGTGTTTATATGTGTGTGGATATATTTATATACACACGAGAGAGAAGTTTTGGCTAAGCAAAATTGGTTGTCACGTGCATGTATTAGGGGTTAATGAGTAATACTATTTTTGGTGGAATCAATATAATTAAGGACTAAGGTAGATTATTGAATAAAATCAGATATTTTGTTATGTACAACTAAAGTTTTGATAAATCATTAATTTTCTTTATGGTTGGGATATTTAAAATTACCAGACGGATGTTTACGAAGTCTATTATAAAGTGGATAATGTGTACTTGCATGTATAGGTCCATATATATACAAATAAAAGTGGATAATGTGTACTTGCATGTATAGGTCCATATATATACAAATAAAATTAGACCATAAATATACTTTTAAGAGATGTCATTTATATTAATTTATAGGGAAAATGTCAAAAAAATCTTAACCTTTTAAATATGGTTGATTAAATGTAGTTGTTTTTCAGTTTAAATTCTAAATTTTTTTTAATGAGTTAAATTCACTTTGTTTTTAATGGATCTAACTCACCAAATTAACCCTGTAAATCAATATATCAATGAAATTATAGATATTTTGTTCTAAGTCAGAAATTAATTAACAAAAATTTATATGGTTAATTTGTTTGTAAAATCATTTAAAGATAAAGTGAGTTTGGTTCATTTAACAAAATTTCATGTCTAAAATTAGAAAACAAGAAATATTAGAAATTTAAATTGTCTGAACTAAAAAAATGATTTTTTTTTGATATTTTCCCCCATATATATCACTAATAGTAGTATTAGTCAAAATGTGTGTTCTCAATGTATTGTCTCGTGTTTAATGCTTATTAGGAACCTCTAAAATCTCATCTAATATTAAATACAATCTCGTGGTAGAATCATTTCAAGATATTGGTGTATATGAAGATGGACAAGAAATATTGGTCGGAATAAAAAAAAGTACTAGTTGTATTTTACTATTTTTATAAACTGTTTTCCTGATAGTTTTCCCACGCTTTATAGATATGTAAGAAAGCATATTATTCTCCAAATATTCGTATTAAACCTTTTTCACATAGATTAATTTGTATTCCTCGGGATATTCGCAATTTGCAAAAGAATTTTGACTTCTCTAGTATCTAGTATTCATGATCCAATTTTATTATTTCTTTCCCGAATATTTAAGTTTCTTTTATTTTAGTGGTTAAGATATCTAACAAATCAGAGTTTGACTATTATCCATTACAGTGGATTTTAGGATTTTCGAGTTAAATTTGGGTCAGGTCCAGAATATTTATGTTCATATAAGATCTATTATTATTTCGGTTTAGTTTTGTGTCGATTCTATTCAGTTTCGAATCGGTTCGGGTCCAAATTTAAAAAACCTGAAACTTACCCAAATACACAAATAACTGAGAAATATCCCAAAAAATGTTTAAAATACCAAAAAACATAAGAAATATCATAAAAATACCTAAAAATAGCGAAACATATTTTTGAATACCTAAATATTCAAAAATATGTAAAAATATCTTAAATTACCAAAAAATACTCATAGAATACTCTAAAAATACCTTTAAAAACTATAAAATCGGGTCTTCGGGTACCCGTTCGGGTCTGAGTTTGGATCCGGTCCTTCGGGTCCTAAATTTTTGTACCTGTTCGGGTATTTAGGTATTTCAGATTCGGATTTGGATCTTCTTTTCTGGGTCGGGTCCAGATTCGGTTCATCGGGTCTGGTTTTTATGTCCAGCCCTAATTGGAGCTATTATAAGGAATAAAGATTGTATTGTAACTAATAATATTTGTAATAATTTGTGACGTTTTATATACATTTTTGTTACAAAATTTATTTGTTGCGTTTTTTGAAAAAAATCATTGTGACTCTATTTCGTAACAATTTGTGACGAAATTGTTACTATATTTTTTCCGTCACCAGTATTGTGATGTTTTTGTTACGAATATACATTTGTAACGTTTGTATTGCACCTATTTACCAACCGTCACAAATTTATAAGAATATGTGATAAAATATGCATTATTGTGACGAAATATTATGTCTCAATACAATTTTTTTCTTATAGTGTTATAATTAGTAAATTATAATTTATAACTAATTGTTGAAAAATAAATCATTTATAATGTATGACAAGATATTGAAACTAAAAAGATATCGATTATAATGATAATTTAATTTAAATAAATTAAAAAGTCTTTACCAAAAAGAAAATGGAGAATTTCAAAATTACCAAGTTTTCAAAACTTATGATAAATTTTTTTGAAAGGGAACATATAAAAAAAACATTTCTTAAAATTCCACAAAACTAGAAAGTCAAATCTAAAATATATAAAAATGATATTGGTTTGAATTTGGTCGGATCAAGTTAATGGGAACCAGTGGTACATTCCTATACATGGAATATGGTTTATTTATATGAAAATTTATTGACCACCAACTGTCTTATTAATATTTATACATTGGTTCAGCTTTTGAAGCCAGACTTTTATAGATAGCTTCACTGACTCGTATTATATTCATTTTAATAATGTATAGTCCACTTGTTAAAGTTCGTATATATGTCGTGGAATTTAACGATGAGTTCGTCACGAAATTAATGTGGTCGGTACGTAGTTAAGTAAAACCAGATTTGGGACTCCAAATATTTTGTGGTTAACGCATTAATATATTACAAAAATATATAGATGTCTTTTTCTGTTAATTAGAATCTATAGGCTAATTTAGGTTTGTTGGATAAGCTCAAAAATTTGGTAATTTGGAAAACAAGGTTCTAATTAGATTAAAATAAGATATTTTCCAAGATTGTTTATGATTAAAAGGAACTAATCCTAATAGTAATAGGATTTAACAAAGTTGTGTTATTTTCTATATATATCCTAGATGAGTTGTGTCTAAGGTAAGATTTTAAGTTNTCCTAGATGAGTTGTGTCTAAGGTAAGATTTTAAGTTGTTTAGTTTTGAGCATATTTTCTAAGCAATAAAGAAGAGCTATTTCTTTAATCAAAGTATTAAGCAAATCATCAAAGCAATCTCGATTTTGATTTCAATCCTTCAATTGGTATCAGAGCAAACCAGGTTG
>OVAX01000031.1:0-171438 GCA_900406405.1 Lepidium africanum
GACACTCAAAACTCTCAACCTCTAAACCCTCAATGAGATGAACCTTAGCTTTCACTGCTTCATTCAAAAATTTAAGAGGGTTGGGAAGTATTTAGCCTAGCTGGTTGGCGAGTTGGACCGGCGGGTTGGGAAGTATTTTTCTTCCCAGCTTGTTCATCCTCCCCTTCTTGAAGTCCGTTGTCCTCAGTGGTTGTAGGTTCAACTGCTCTAGTGTGAAGCTCCTTACCACTTCTGAGGGTAATGGATTGAGCAGTGTATTCTTTTGGATTCTGGACTACTTTGCCTGGAAGCTGACCCTGAGTCTTGACAGTAGCATAGGCTTGTTGGCTTTCCACGTATTTCAATCTAGCATTCAACGTTTCGAACTTGCAATTCAGGTCATTGTGTGATGCATCAATTTTTCTGTGAACCTCAGTGAATTATTTGCTAAAGGTCTCAGCTTGCTAAGTTTGGCTCTGTTGAATTTACTGAAGCATCTCCATTATGTCTGAAGTTTCTTTCGCTTCTGAGGTTGAAGCTGGAGGTGCAAGCTTGAAACTTTGATAATATTATTGCTTTGGAACCCATGCTTTCTGTTGTGCAGGCTTAAGACGATAGACTTGATCTTCTGGGTTGGCAACATTATTGCTGCGGTAGGACAAATTGTTGTTCTGCTTGAAGTTATTCCATTGTCTTGGACCGCCTTGATTTTGAAAAAAAATTGATCTCTTCTACCAACTCGTCCTCCCCTTCTTCAACTGTATCCTCTTCTACCAGATTGACATGCCTGTGATGAATTTACAGCAACTTATCTAGTTTCTCGCTCAAACTCTTCAACTCCTTGCTGCTATATGAATCAGATGCTCCAGACCTGCGCTCAACTCTATCAAACTCTTCCCCATACTGACCGTCGGCGAGTGCAAGGTTCTCTATGAGCTCTCTCCCATCATCAACATCCTAACTCAAAAAATTTCCATTGCTATATGTATGTAGTAACATCCTCAGCTTTGGTTGAATGCCCCTGTAGAACTGGCTTAAGATAGTTTCTTCTAAAAATCCATGGTGAGGGCATTGAGACTGGTATGTTTTGTATCTCTCCCAAGCCTCAGCTAGAGTCTCCGTCCCACTCCGAACAAAGTTGGAGATGGAGTTCGCAGCTTGGCTAACCTGGAGGTGGAGAAGAACTTAGCTAGAAACACCCTCTTATAGTCAGCCCAAGTTGTTATGATACTTTGAGGAAGGTGCTTTTCCCAAATGTGAGCCTTATCACCAAGTGAAAATGGGAACAAGCGAAGCTTCAAGGCATCTTCAGATAGGCCATTGATCTAAATCAAACCACAAATTCTCTCAAACTCGTCAAGATGATCGAGTGGATCTTGAGCTAGCAACCCATGAAATTTGTTGTTCTGCACCATAGTAATCAAGCCACTCTTGATTTCGAAGTTTTGTTTAGAATTGGAGGGGGTCGAATGCCATGCCTCTTAGTGTGAATATTAGGTGCACCACCTGCTCTGATAGGCCTCAATCGTCTAGGTAGAGGCGAGTCTGGAGGAGTAATATGGGGTTGATGCTGGTTCCCATCAGTTGAGCTGTCAAGCGTGGTGTTGTTATGATCCATAGCCCTATGTTCTGTGTTATGGCCCTCTATCCTATCCTTTTGTTCTCGCAGTACTCGTTGACGCTGCTGAATGTTGTCTAGAGGACTTAGCAAATTCTGGGTGCCTTGAGAACGGGTGTGAGGCATTAACGCATGGTAACAACTGGGGAATTCTCAACTCGCCTAGTGGTGTGACGAGTTGGGCAAGTGACAGACCTGAAAACAAACCAAAGATTGAATAAACACGTCTGAATCACAGGTTAGAAACAAACAAAAGAAAATAAAACTTGATCCTAGAAAGTTTTTGACCCTAAGTGTAACCATTAAACACTTATTTGGCAACGTCGCCAATTTGATAACAAGATTTTTAGTCCGGTTATCAAATCCTTATAGTATATAATGTTGTCGAACCAAAGCGTGATGTTAACACTTGGGGTATGGATAGCTAACTAGTTCAAGCAAATTCAATGAAAATAGTGGATGAAAGCTATTCTGTCACAATAAGCTCAAAATGCAAAATGAAAACAAACAGATAAAACAGGTAGAAAAAGGATTCAGTAAAATGAAACAGAGTGGAAACACATGCAACTTAAACAAGCAGAAACTAAGAAATTCAGAAACAGAGCAATAAAACAGCACAGACAATGGCGAGTTGCAGAGTATAAATGAAGATGAGCTGGTGAGGAGAGTGAAGTCAATGAACTAAGTAGAAATCTGGGTTGAGAATTTGTCTAACAACCTAAGCAGGCAAGCAGCGAATCACGATACTAAGGTAAACAAGCCACTCTCGTGGTCATGAAATCTCAGTTCAAGCGCGACCCAACCCAAATCTCTTTGGTGACCAGACGCTCAAACTAGCATTAACAAGCTTATCCTACTCGACCAACTGACTCTCTAAACATCCAATCTCTTGGGCCATAATGATTCAATCCTAGACTGAACCTAAGCCAAGCATATTATCGAACACCTCTCGGTTAGAAATAGCCTACACATCAGATTTTGAGTGACCAAGTCAAAATAAGCATGAAGAGCATTCAATGTAGCACCACCTATGAACATATTCAAGCATGAAAGTCACAAATCCAGAAAAATGCCCAGATCTACTTCATTTCCTCACTAAGCCCTAATGAATTTACTCACTACTCATGGAAAGATGAACAACAACAAACCCAGAAAACATAATCAAAGGCGGAAAAGAAGAAACTAAAGCAAGATCTAACAACCTAAGGCGAGGATCAAGCAGAAATCATGAAAAACAGTAAGAACACAAAGAAGGAGGCAAAGAGAAAATATGGAACTAGCCAAAAATCACAAAAACTAGGTTAAAGAGAACTGTTGTGTGTTTTTTACATAAAGGGGTATTTATAGGGCCAAAACATGGAAGCCCTAATTTTAAGTCAACAAAACTTAAAAAGTCGGCCAAATAAAATGAAGTCAGTCTAAGTTGCTCAGCTGTCCGGCAAGTTGAGAGGTCGAGTTCTGGAAAAATCAGCTTAAGCAAATACTCAATCTGGGCTGCACTCGTCACACTCTGGCGAGTTGTAATGGCTCAATTTCAAAAATATGAATTCTGGCTAAGTCTAGAATGTTCAACTCGCCAGTGTCAGGTGGTAGTGATGGCGAGTTGGACCATGAGAACTTGAAGATTTGGCTAAGTGCTGAGGCTTGAACTCGCCAGTGTCAGGTGGGAGTGATGGCGAGTTGGACCTTGAAAATCTGAAAATTGGCT
The DNA here is from genome assembly GCA_900406405.1 of Lepidium africanum. Lineage (NCBI taxonomy): Eukaryota > Viridiplantae > Streptophyta > Magnoliopsida > Brassicales > Brassicaceae > Lepidium > Lepidium africanum. The sequence goes on from OVAX01000031.1 coordinate 3,306, forward strand.
AAGTCCTTAAGCTTGGACTCGCCAATGCATGGCAAGTTGGACACGAAGAGTTCAGCCAAAAATTGCATTTTTGGTTAAGTATGGGACTCTGAACTCGCCTATGCCTGGCGAGTTGGCTGAGGCAGTTTTGAGTACTTAGCCTGTAAAATCTTCAGTCTTGATGTTTTGGCTCCAGCTCTTCAGTTCTAGGCTTAGCTTGCAGTTTGGCTTAGTGCTTGTTTTGGCTGCATTCGCAGGGTGCTGACTGACTAAGACTGCGAATTAGAACTCTTCACTCTGGCTGGCTCAAGCTTTTCAGCTTCACGCCTGTTTGCTCCAAAATGCTCCGAATTGACCCAAAGTGCTCCAAATTGCTTCAAAGTTCCTGAAACTCTCCAAATGTTATGCGAATGCAAAAATGACCCTAATGGGACTCTAAAATGCATAATATGAGCAAAATACATGAATATCAGTAGAACATTGAGAGTTCAATAGAATGTAATTTCTGATTTTATTAGAATATAAAGGAAACCGCAGAATGTATATTCTAAAATTTGTTAAAAATCTACCAAATTCAGAATTTACATTCTGCGGTTGGTAGAACATAGCGAGTTCAGTAGAATGTAATTTCTATTTTATTAGACTATAGAGAAAACCGCAGAATATGTATTCTAAAATTTGTGAGAAATCTACCTAATTCAGAATATACATTCTGCGGTTGGTAGAACATAAAAAGTTCAATAAAATGTAATTTCTGATTTTATCAAAATATAAATGAAACCGCAGAATGTATTCTAAAATTTGTGAGAAATCTACCTAATTCAGAATTTACATTATACGGTTGGTAGAACATAGAGAATTCAATATAATGTAATTTCTGATTTTATTAGATTATAGAGGAAACCGCACAATGTATATTCTAAAATTTGCATAATGAACATAAAAAAAATTTAGAAAAAAATGTGAATAGTGCTTTTGAAGGGCATTTTCGTCAAAATTTGGCAAAGGTATAAATAGACAAATATACAAAAAAGTATCCTTTTTTCCAATTTCCCCCTTTTTTTTGTCAAACAACTTTCTTCATATCATATTAATTAAGTCTGGTGAAACACAATTGAAATGAATGCAGTTTTTGCCAGCTGATTAGCAAGCTCGTTACTTTGTATAGGAACAAACACAAAGGACAGAGAAACAAAGGCTTTTGGGAAAGCATGTATGTCAGAACATAAACCATGAAGTTCCGATGGTGAGGTTCTGATAGTCAAGCTCTAAATGAGAATGGCCGAGTCCAAGCACAACTTCATGTTGGTGACGCCACGATCGATCATGTCCATAAGCGCAGCTTTAACTGCTAAGGCTTCTCCAATCAATGGCAAAGCGACTGAACTTGTAACAAAGGAGGCTCGAATTTGATCTTCTTCCTTTCCCATATTGAAGATCCAGCCAAGGCCTGCTAATTGAGACTCCTTTCTCCAAGATGTGTCGGTAAAGCAAGTGATGGTTAGTTCTATCTCAATTTGATGTTGGGGTTCGAGCTCTTTGTGCAGATTCATATTCCTTGGCCTCCTTAATAGTTTTGGTAATGATCTCGGTAGCTGAGAATTCTCAATTACTGAAAACGACCTCATTCCTTGCCTTCTATAAATTCCACACTAGCCACAGAGATATTGAAACTTCGCTGATTCCAGTTGGTGGTATGCAATTGAGTCGATTAACTGATTTCCAAAGGTATGAAAAGGACCAATCTAGGTTGATAATGATAATCCTATGAAAGGGAGTTTGGCGCTAGATATCCTGTGCAAAACCTTAATAAAGAAACTGATGAGGGAGTGATTCTAATTTCCCACATCGTGGGCTGAAATCCTCTATTCTGGAAGCAAGGCGTTCTCGGACTGGGAGTGCATCCATAGTCGCTTTCCAAATCATCAATCACAGTTTTGGTGAGGTTGCAATATTCCAGACATTAGCTATCCAATTGAAAGAGTTGCTTTCATCTTGATGTTCTTCTTCTGAGTTATCCAAGTGAGAATAGTATCATGTCTTTACAGTGTACAACCCAGAATTATGTTTCAACCAGATTATTCTATCTGCTGTTCCAGAAATGCTGATTTTGATACTTTGAATATCCCTGATATGGTGAGGCATAATGTTGTTTATTTTGCAGGGATCCCAATCCTTTTTTCTGCAGTAAAAAGGTGATGAACATATAACTCTCTTAATGCTTGCAGAGGTGGTCTGTGGGGTTGTTTTGGATGCGTTGTTGACATCTAGGCATCATTCCACATGTTGATTGATGTACCATTACCTACCGCCCATCCAATGTTTTTTTTTCAGCAAGTCTCATCCTAGGAGAATGCCCCTCCATCTGTGTGAAACATTACCTTTTGCGGTAACATTCGTAATGGTTGTATCCTTGCAATATTTCCCTATAACAGACTGAGCAAATATAGAGTCTGAGTATTGTAATAATTGCCAAGCAAGCTTTTCTAGCATTGCTTCATTGAAAGCTTTAACATTTCTATAGCCAAGACCTCCTTTTTTCTTGTGTCTAGCTAGCTTCTTCCAAGACAGCTAAGCCATACGTCGTATTAATGGTTTGTTGTCCCACCAAAACCTTGTCATTGCCGATTAGATGCGTTTACACAGCGAGATGGGCAACTAAAAGCTTGACATTGTGTATGAAGGTAAACTTGCTATCACATTCTTTATCATCATTAATTTCCCTGCCGTAGAAAGGAATTTTAATGACCATTCATCAGTTTTTTGTTTAATCATGTCAATAGTGTAAGAGAAAAGGTCCTTGGTTTTCCCAAAATGCTCTGGCAATCCAAAGTATTTGCCAACACCCATTTCCTGCATTATCCTCAATTCAGCTTTAAACCTTCCTTTTGTTCCTTGTGATGTCGCTCTTAAGAATGTGATGGCCGATTTTTGTGGATTAATGCATTGTCCTAATGATTCCTCATACCAAAATAGTATATGTTTTAGGGTTGCTATGCTTTTTACACTTGAGTTTCAAAATAACATAGCATCGTCGGCATAGAGAAGGTGGTTGATATTTGGACTGTTCATTGATATGTGTAGGCCTTGGAAACTGCTTCCTTGTTGTGCCTTCTTACAAAGTCCTGAAAGTACTTCTCCACATAGGTTGAAAATGTATGGGCTAAGAGGGTCTCCTTGTGGGATACCTCTTTGTGGGTATATCTTCCCTCTAGGTGTGTCATTGATCAACACCGTGTAAGTTACTGTTGTGATGCATTGCATAACCCACTTGATCCATACTTCATGAAAACCCAATTTTTTTAGTACCATTTGTATAAAATTCCATTCTATATGGTTATAGGCCTTACTTATATCTGTTTTGATTACAATCAAGCTTTGTTTTTTTTGCAGTTGATGTCTTGAGTAAGTGGAGCATCTCATGAGTAATCAAGATGTTGTCGGATATGGCCCTGTTTAAGACAAAGGCTGACTGGTTTTTCGAGATGATGTTTGGGAGTAGTGGTTACAGTCTCTTAGTGAGTATTTTCGAGATGATTTTGAAATACATGTTGCATAGCAAATAGGTCTATAATCAGCAACTCTCATTGAATCCACCAGCTTTGGTATCAGTCTGGTGTATGTTTCGTTGATCTTTGTAGGTAGTGTGTTGGTATCAAAGAATGACTAAATCTCCTTGATAATGGCCAGACTCACTGCCTCTGAGTTCGAGTGATAGAAACTTGCCAGGAAACCATCTGGTCCCGACACCTTATCACCATTCATACTAAAAGCTGCAAAGGTGATCTCCTCTACTGTTGGTATGGCTATTAACTTGGCATTGTCCTCTTGTAATATCTTTGGTAAAAGTGCTTCTTGTACTGTGTTTGGGTTGCTGGTTCCTATTGATGTGAAGATATTTTGAAAATATCAGACATCAATTTTGGCGATCTCCTTCTCTTTATAGACTTGGTTGCCATTTTCATTCTCCAACATTGTGATATTTTTTCTAGCCCTTCTCCGTCTTGTGATAGAGTGAAAATAACTAGTGTTTTTGTCTCCCAACTGTAGCCAAAGTAGCCTACTTCGCTGCTTTGAAAGAGCTTCTTCTTCAACATAAGCTTGTTGTAATTTATCGTTCAAGTCTTGGATCTGCATAGTATTGGATTAAGAGCTTACCATTGCCTCATCTAGTGCATGTTTGAACTCTTCCTGGTGCTTTGCACTATCAGTTTTCTTCTCGTGACTCCAGTTTGTGATAGTAGCTCTAGTAAGGTTCGTATGCTGTCGAACTGATGCTTCATTGTACTTGTTCCAGGTTTGATCAATAATAGCTTTGAGCTCTTTATCATCTTTATGCCTCCTATTAAACCTGAAATGTCCTTTCTTGTTTTTCTTTTGAGCATCACAACATACTATTACTGGTTTATGATCTGATCCAGTGAACCTTAGGTACTTCATTCGACCCGCAGGGAACATTTCTTTCCACTTACTATTTGCCAAAGCTCGTTCTAAACGACATCTTATGGAGTAGGAATATCTGGTACCTCTCCAAGATAAAGCATCGCCTTCATGTGGTAGATCTAGTAAATCGCATGCTGCTAGGAAGGTCCAGAATTCTTAAAAATAACTATCAGGCCTGGGTGGTCCTCCTTTCTTCTTAGAATTGCTTGTTAGATCGTTGAAATCTCTAGCTAATAACATTAGTGAGTCTCTTAGATCCGCTGTCGCTTATATTGTTCTCCAGATAGTAGAGCGTAGTGTTCTATCAAGATTTCTCTATACAAATAGAAGATCGAAGGCCTTCCCTTCACTAATGATGCTTGTGTCTATGAGGTTTTCTGATTTGGAGGCAATTTTGAGCTTGATTCTCTTGTTCCGCATGAGAGCTAACCCTCCACCACCATGACCATGGGGTGAGACCAATTCATAACATTCAAAACCAAGTGTATTGATAATATTTGTTACATAGATATCTGAGTTCTTGGTTTCCATCAGGAAAAATATATTTAGGGATACGGATTTGTGTATTTCCCTAAGATGTCGAACTGTCAAGGGGTTTCCCAAACCTTAACAGTTTCAGCTCATCACTTTTCAGGAAGAAGAGATGATAGATCGTGAAAATCCATCATTTTATTGACTGCTGATTTTCTTTGTTTTGGTGGTCTAGCTTCTTCAATAGCCTCAAGGTCCACTGTTGTCTCCACTCGTGGAGTTGTCTGTCGGGATCTTCTTTCTTCCATTCGGCTTGTTTCTTCAGTGTGTGATATGATTGTAGGTATGGTATGCGTGGCTGGGGAAAGTCTAGTATGGGTTAGCCTCCTTATTCCACTTTGTCGGATGAGGACTGAACACTATTCTCTTTTTCATCGCATGTCACCCATGTTTTCTCTTTAGAGTGATCCTTTTTTGGATGGTTTTGCCGGCTCCTGAATCCATAGGAGGAGTAGGTCACAGGGATTGGTCCCAATCTTTGGATCACCAGCAATCTGTCTGATGTTTCTAACTCAATAGCGTGTTCGTTTCCAGATGCAATTAAACTCAGTCTTTTTTGAACCAATTTCTCTATAGTTTTGTTCAAGCAGTCCTGTGTTTTTTGCTTCCTTTAGGTGCTCTTTACATGCAATATGTTATGTATGATCCACACAATTAGCATACTGAATCATAACATCTTTAAGTTCGCCAACTGTATCCTCTCTGACTTGTTTGGCTAAAGCTTTGGTTCGTCGAGTTTCAAAATTTGTCAGTTGAGCAGGGCTTCCAATTTGTAGTACAGAGTTTGGTTCTAGTCTCTGGGCGACTAGTCCTCTATCAACCTCTTCATATATTGTTGGGCTATTCCCCGTCTTAAGGCTTCATGATTCTGTTCTTTTGTCAGTTAACTTTGCATTGTTTGGAGCGCTCTGTGGGGCTTTTTCTCGCCAAAAGCTGAAGGAGGTTGGAACTACCTTTTATCTAAATTTCTTGCAACTGGATGGTTGGGCTCCATTCTAAGATGTTTTCTTCTTTCAGCTCGAGTGCTCGATTTCTTTGAGTAATCAAGTTTTTCTTCATTTTCAGAGTGTTGAGTTCTTTTAGAGAATTCACTATCCGCTTGGAGGTTCATGCGATGGAGGTTCTTACCATAGGAAGCAACATTGGACGAGTTATCGCCTCTAGTTTCCATTGAAGTAGTCCAAGTTGGAGTGTGTTCGGGCATTATGATTTGACCCTTTGACATTTTGGTTGTTCCGAGAGATGTTTAGAGGCTGTTTTGGAGCAGCGAACTGGAAGTCTTGCTCCTCATGGTCAAGTTTAGTACATTTTTGGCAATGTCGCTCCAGTTTCTATACACTAGGTGAACCACTACTTCCTCACCCTTTGAAAATTCCAGCAATATCTTCTTCTTTAGAGGGTTAAGGCCATTGATTATAACTCTCACTCTGGCAGTTGAATGTGTGATTTCACATGCTTGTAGGTCGCATATTTCTTTATCGATAGCAGTGAGTGTTACTTCTGATATGAGGTGAAGCAGAATGCCCTGCACAATTATCCAGAATGGTATTTGCAAAGGGAAATCTGGGGTGGTTAGAGGCTCCCATTTCTGGATAATGACCATCCATTTTACGAAGTCGTATGGTCTATTTTGCAACACCAGTTGTAGATATGCTTTGTTTTGAAATGTGAACTTGAAGAACCCTCTCCCTTGATATGTGCCTACACCTCAGTATTTAGTCTTCGAGATCTCTGCTAAGAAAGGGATTAGTGACTATATCCTTTAGTGTTTTGGATTGGTGATTCTACCAATGAGCGTTAGCAAAATCTGTTGGATTTGTGCTGTTGTGTCAAAATTTGGGATCTTGACTTTACAGAGGCGCAAAGTTTCCTCTTGGCCGGTTTGTGTCCTCTTTCCCATTTCTCGTTAAGCTATATTCGAGGTTTGAGTCAAGAGATGAGCTAGGGTTTACAGATCTAGTATGCTTCCTTTCTTCTCTTGTATCCTTTGCTTTCCCGCAAGATTATAAGTAAAAACTAAGCAGAAATTGATGGCTTTTTGCTTATTCATCCAGATACCAAAAGATATGAGAAAAATATGAAAAAGTTCTTTGCTTTTCAACAAAAAGGTACTCTAGCACTTTCAGAGCTGAGAGTCATTTTGAACTTGGTTATGAGCAGAGGACTAGTCATTTGTGGAATACCTTGTTCAGACTTACCTCTGGTGGTGTTGTGTCCCATTTCACCTCAGAAGATACCGTTGTTCACCGTAACTTTCGCAAAGTGGCATAATGCATGTTGGATAAAAGGAGATAAATTCAAACCAAGGCCATATTTGGGCTATTTTATGTAAAGTCGAGTTAGGTAAAAATATCCCTTGGGATTTACGACAGAGAGAAAAATTTTGTCTCTTAGGAATTATTTTTATTTATTGGCAAATTGGTTTGTCATACCTTAATTTAATGATTGTTTTCCGTTCATACCTCATATAATCATTTTTATGGTTATGCGGATCCATATTTCAATTGCTTAGAAATTTTTTTTTTTTTTCTCAACTTTACTCAGTTATATGAAAAACCGAGTCCAAATATGAGATATATTGTTTACTAAAACATGATCCCTAGATAATCCTCTAACATTGCATACTGTATAATCTGCTTGGTAATTTACATCACAAGGAATCAACACTAAGGAACAAACTTTGAATAACCTTATAAGTCGAGAAAAATCTGAAAGGCTGGCCAAGCGGTTGGATCCTCGATCATCTTCTTTAGTTCTGAGCAATCTGTTGCAAATTTTACTTCCATAATTTGGAGACAACTTAAACATGACATGGTCTAGATAAGGGCTTCAAACTCCGAATGAAGAGAAGATAGACTTTTCCTTATACTTTGTGCTCCCACATTCACCCATTTCGTTCCATTAGGAAAGTAATACCAATCAAGACCCGAATAGATGTCTGAGTTTCTCCAAGATGAATCTACCAAACATCTATATTTGGTAAAAGAAGTCGACCACGAAAGTGGTCTCGAGCTAGCATCCTAACTCTAACTTGTAATTATGGGACCAGTGCTCGTTGCAAGTAGTGTTTCCTCTTGCGCTTTCACCCTAGCTTCTGATTCAATTTCTGCCATTTCTATCAACTTGTGAGGGTCCTTATCTATGTTTGAGAAAGCTTTTTCATTCCCCGCCTTCCAAATATACTACATGATCCAAGGAAAGTTTCTCATGTCCTTCGTTTTAGGGATTTGTATGAATATGCATGAATTTTTTAGAGCACCTAAGTCTGAACTATAGATGGGCATTCAAACAAAACGTGATTAATCATTTTGATCTTTATACCACACCTTCACAAATTTCTCCACAATTTGTACCTTATCTTGAAAGGTTTCCCTTCACCATAATGTGGCTAGACTATGCTTGCTAAAGAAAATGTTTTAGTTTCTATGGGGGAGGGGGAAGGGCACTTATCTTCCAAACTTGACTTTACAAGGCTTGAATATTTGGTCTGTAGGAACCCATAGTGAAGATAAATTAATTACATTATGCCCAATAACCTAACTTTGCTGTATAAAAACATGTCTTGTAAAATTTCGTCCTAACCTATCTGCCCGGGGGTATCTTGGGATATGGATGCCTAAAATCAATTATGCATCCCCGAGGATTGAACAACTATTTAATCAATACATGTCGCCATAATATGGTCTTCGAATCGATCAGCTTGAACACCCTTAAGTCTGGATAAATATTTGGTCTAATATCCATCGTTGTTCTAGGATAATGGTCTGGGATCCATGGATTATTCCAGACATTGATGGTATCCCCAATTCCCACTCTCTTAATTATTCCTTTAAGAACTAAAGATCTTGACGATATACTACTACGTCATCCGTACGAAGGAGAATATATGCGTCTCGGCTCTAGAGGATCTAAGCCCACACAATAATCTCCTTTTAGTACTCTGGCCAATAAAGTGTGAAAATGATCAACTAGTCATCATAATTTTTTGGAAAGTAATACAATATTGAGTTCATCTATAAACCTGAAGCCAAGGCCACCCTTATTCTTATTCTTACATAAATTCAACCCCCGAGTCCAATAAATCCCTTTCGAGGTCCCAAGATTATGCCACCAGAAATCAGCTATAGCTGCTGAAATCTTTGAAGTGTTCACCTTCGGAAGCCTAAAACATGACATTACGTATGAGGGAATCGCCGTCAAAACTAGATTAATTAGAACTTCTTTTCCTCCCTTTGAGAGAAATTTTGTTGACCAAGAAATAATCTTTTCTAAAATCATTTCCTTCACGTAGGCAAAAACTTTTATTTTGGCACCCTTAATCCCTTATAGTAAACCTAAGTAGGTACACGTACCTCCAAATCCTACTTGCCATTAACAATATGTTAGACAATATTATACATGTTGAATTAAAACTTCAACTGCTTAACTGATACAATAAGTCTGTTAAATAAAATGATGTAACACTTTTGGCTATTAAATAAATTCAACAACTTTGAAGAAAATAAAAAACTGTTAAAAGTGGTGGTGTTGACAGATGATGAGAAAGGAGAGAAATAAGATTGGGTATGTGTGAATTTTTTGTTTGTTATTCAAATTCTTAAGATTTTTTTTTAATCTAAATTTTTTCAATTAAAATTATTTTCTTTTACATAAATTAAAAAAAGTGAAAAAATATACAAAAACCTATCATTTTTTTTGTACTCTATAAATAAAGACTTATATTGATTGTATGCACTACGAATGGACAAATTGTCATACATCATGGAAAGGTCAACTTACTCGAGGAGATAAGGTAATCACTACTATTATTCTTTAAGTAGTTGCATCTTATGATTGATGGATCTGATATGCTTTTTTTGATGTCCTAGCATATAAAACGACATAAACGTTCTAAGCCTTTATCCAGTGTTCGATGATGTTGAACAAGAATCCAAAAATGAACTTTTTTGTGAACCAACATCCATATAACATGGCATACTACCTAGCTGATGATATTTATCCTTCTTATCCAACTTTTTGTCAAATCAATTTGACTTTCACATAGTGAACCAAACAAGTTATTTGCACAATATTAAGAGGAATTTCATAAGGACATCGAACGTGTATTTGTAATGTTGCATGCTCAATTTAAAATCATTCGTGAACCTACTCGGATATGGGACATAGCCGATTTGGCTATCATCATAAGGTCATATATCATATCACATAATATGACTATTAATGATGAACGAGATACATATCTTCAAAATTGGACCAATTATGATCAATTTGAGGCAAGTGAGTCTAGTTCCCTGCTACCATTCTCAACCGAGGTGGTACATTCATTTGCAAATATTGTGCATGCTAGATCTGAATTGTGTAATTCAAATATACATCACAAATTGTAAGCGGATCTAGTCAAACATATTTGGACAAGATTCAGACAGTCTCATGATTAAAGAGATTTTAAATCTTTGTATGTGATTTAAGAGCTTTATTGTTTTTTGGGTTGAATTTTTTGTAACAATTAAATTAGCGTATGTTTTTTAGTTGTGTGGTGTGGTAATTTTCTTTCAAAGTGTGGTATGTTTATTGATGTATTGTATTTGAGATTTATGGAGGTTTATTGGAAGGTGTATTTTAATAATATTAGTTTTAATAATTAATTTTTATTAATATATAATTATAATACATATTAATAACAATAGTTGGGGTAGAGTGCTGAATTATATCAACCAAAAGTATTGTATGGATATGAAAATTGAAAGAGTATTGAATAATTAAGTGGAAAAGAAAGAAGATGATGTGGAGTGTTAAAAGAAAAAAAATGGAGTTGAATGGAAAACATTGCTTATAGTTTTAACAATATGCATATATGGATTCCACCTATACAATAATGTCACTTTATATTTAAAATCTAAAATAAGAAAAAGATTGAAACACAATTTTTGAACAGTGAATGCAAATAAAAAATATAGATCATGCAGAATATATACAAATCACATAGATAATGCATAACTTTTAAAACAAAACTATATGTGAAATATATGTTGTTAGATACTACATATTTTAAAATTACATAGAATGTAGTTTTTTAGTTTTTGGTTTATAAAGTAATCAATTCTCTAAAAAATAAATTTTTAAAAATTTAGGGAATTTATTTATCTATCAATATGTTTAACTAATAAATAAAGTGAAAATTTTAAAAAAGAGAGCCAACTTTTGGGCCAAAAAAATATAATAAACCAAATAAATCCTCAACTTTTGGTAAATAATTTTTTTTTAGTCCTAATGTTAATTGACAATAACATAAAACTAAACTCTATTAATTTTTTAAAAAAGTTTAGTCCTAGTGTTAAATGAAATCCAAAGTAGTAAACAATTGAATACATGTGTCTGCTATTTCTTTATTCCATCTATAATTAAATTGTCGCTTCATTAAATTTCTCCAACTATTTGCACAATAGTCTTACAATAATTATAAAATCAAAACTACATAAATGTCAACGTACCAAATATTTAGTCGTTAGTGCTATATTATAAAAATACATGACAAATCAGTTTCTAATTTTTCAAGAAAATAAGTAACTCTATGATAAAGCCTGATCTTAGTTGTGAACAATAAATCACAAAAAATTTTAACCTCTAGTTGCATATTGGAAGATGTGATTCCTGGAGAATAAATTATGTTATGCTTTGGAGATTAAGGCTCTTAATGGTGAATGCAGATCATATGCAGATAATGCAGAATATACCTTTTTCAACAAAAATTATCAATAAGCAAACCCAGAAACAGGGATAGTTTACAAATTATAACACATAAACTCATTCCCTCATGCAGAACAAACATTTAAAATGGAGTACTTTGATTTTCTCATAACAACTCTGCAATATTTTCTCCGATGTTTGCCACAAGATCTCCTTCTCCTATTTCTATGGCTTCCATGGTGCTTATTTGAGTCCCAAAATTTGCGTTGTCATTTTTTGTACATCCCATTACCTTGGCGAAATCCTCATATGATGCGTTTAAAATTCTAATAAGATTATGTAGTCCCATTGTAGCCAATATCACTCTTTCTTGAACATTGACATCACATCTAGGAAATTCACATAGAATCCTCCATTTCTTCTTCCAAACGCCAAATGTCCTCTCAATAACTGAGTGTAAAGATGCATGATATCGATTAAAAAATTCTTGCTTGTTTATAGGAGGACCATTGTCAAACTGTGACATGTGATACCTGACAACCGTGTCTCGTGAATATTTAAATGGTGTTAAAAACCCTTGTTTATTTGGATAGCCAGAATCAACTAGATAATACTTGTCTTCATGAGACAAAGGAAGCTCGGAATCATTGTCTTGCGCCATTGTGAGAATTGTTGTATTATGACATGAACCTGGTGCTCTATTCCAAACATATATGAATAGCATTTTCAGATCACAAATAGCCATTATATTGAACGATGTTGTATTGTGTCGATTTCAATATATTATTTGTATTTCAGGCTTCACTTTAACACATACGCGAACTCCATCCATGGTCCCAACAAATCCACAAAAATGTAGCCTATATTTTCGCTTCATTAACCCTCGTTCAGGAATCCAACTTATTTTTTCTCTCGTTGGAGTCCTGATATAATCTCAAGTAAGTAACTATGTCGCTCTAAGAACTTCAAAATTTTTTTTATTAATTGTCTCTTGTGTTCGCCTAAATTACAACCCAATATTTCTCTGAACCTCGTTGTGTCCACATATACGTAAAAACATTCAAAGTTGATTGTAAGTTATATCTCGTTTCTAGTTCACCACATAATTTTCAGAAACAATCAAGTGACATTCGTAGTAACTGAAGACATGCAATATTATCTACTTGTAATCGACGCCATATATTCACCCATTCCAAACCACCATCATGTTGGAATGGCCCCCTTTCAAACTATCAATGGTAGTAATTCAATGATGGTTGAATTATTAACTCTTCAATTTTTTATTTTCCAAATTCCATAACTCAATTATCTCCTCATAACTTAGATTTTGGATACCTTGTGATCGCAACTGACATATACGAAATGCCTGAAATATTGTAAACACAAAGTTAAAGATAAATCAAAGTGATAAAAAAAAATTGGAATTGTTCAATAATACATAATACATAATGGATAACATAAAAATTAAAAATTTTATGGATGCTAATAACAAAAAAAAAGTGCTACCAAACTAATTTTTAATTCCATAATCACTTTGGTGACTTTCATTTAAATTAGGTCCTCATTTATCTCCCAAAATGTTGAATAATCTTCCAGTTCTACGTGTTCTTGGTAATTTTTCCATTTGAGAATAATTTGTGAAACCAAATTTCAGTAATCCTCCCCTGTGAACGTTGGAAGGAGTGTGAGCTTCCACTTTCCTAGAAATCTTTGTTGAGCATTTGTTGTAGTATCCACTTTAGCTCCCACTGAAAATCCACGTTGAACATATGTCAACGTAATCTTTGATGGAACATTTGATGGTGAACTGATAAAGAAACCCATTGTGGACCATTAATGATGAACTCCATTGATGAGCATTTGGAGGTGTACGATATGGTTGATAATTTGACGAGAAACCCCATTGTTTTACATTTAGAAGTGTACCATATAGTTGGGTATTTGGCGATAAACTCAATTGTTGAGCATTTGGAGGTGTACCATATGGTTGGGTATTGGCAAGAAACTCCAATGTTGAGCATTTGGAGGTGTACCATATGGTTGGTTATTTGGCGAGAAACCCCATTGCTGACATTTGGAGGTGTACCAGAAGGATTCCTGCCTAAATTTGGACTCCCAACATTTTTTCCTGAGGCTAACCGCTTCCCCCACAAAGTTCACTGTCTTTTGTATATCCACTTAGAGCTTGTAAAAATCGCAGCTTTTCTTTGTTGGTGTTTTTACATCAATCAATAAAATGTGTACGCCAAAATCTTTCATCTTTCAATGCTTGAATGCATGCCTAGTATAGATTACTGTACTTAGGAACCTCAATCGATTCAAATATCTTTAGAACGATGTCGCATTCGTTGTAATCATCTTGATCAAAAAAACTTGGGTGCATGTATTGTAGACTTTGGCGTTGAAACTCTCTGTAACTCGTGAGCTTTCTGCAACTCTTTGTGAAGTAGTTATCCGTCTTACTCTTCCTCCTTGTTGAGCTCTAGGAGTAGGAATATGAAACAGATCAACTGGTGGAGAATTCTGACAAATGGATTCACATACAAACTCATCCAAAGAACGTGATTCATCATCAATGTTAACGTGATACACCTCGTCATCTTCTTGTGTCTCGGGAACTTAAGTTTGTGGGAGATCCCCACCATACGATTCTGAGTACAGATGATCATCCTCATTAGCTAAACTCCCAGTCATCATCTCAGCTCTTCTTTGGTTCGCAAATTATTGAAATTGGGATTGAACGTCATATAATGTAAAACAACATTGCATCACATTCCAAAGCTCTCGTGGTTTTCCTTTTAAGATTTTACAATTTTACATGTTCACAAATTTATAAAAATTATAGTGAACTAAATTTACAAATTGTTGTAAATACTTTACAAATTTTTGGTGTGAGAGATATTTTGAGTACTTACTTCACGATTTTTCCACCATGAATCAGATGCATCTATCACATATGCAATAGGATCATCAGAGATACCCGTAGAGTTTTGTAGAAGACTTGAATATTTCTTGTACTTTTTTTTTAGTTGATCAAGCTTTTCTCAGAAGAATTTGTAGTTTATAGTAAGATTGAACTCTTGGTTGAACCTTTGAACTATAAACTCTTTACCAAATGAAGTAGGGTCTTTTAAACGGTAATTATTCATGGCAATGATGTCGTTATAGATTTCAAGAGATATTCTTTCTCGACTAGGAGTCCATTTGAAATTGTCTTCACTCTACAAATATAAAAAATACGAAAATGTATTTTTCACTAAAAACTTTAACTACACTACGAATTTAAAAATATTTATTGATTATTTTACATGTGCTAATGTTTTCGTGTGACGGATGGTATCTGCTTGTATCAGAATTTGTGTTTTGTCCATGATTTAATGTCATATCTACAAATTTAAAATGTTATTAGTTTTAATCAAATACTATTTTTAATAATTCATGGAATAACCAATGATACATATATAAAGTTTTCAAGTTTAAATAACATTAATATCATTGTTGGCAAAAACAAAATACATCTATATCATGATAATTAGTATGATAATAATTTACATAAATGATGTATAAGGTTTTAAATTGAAATTATATCTATATTATAATAATTAGAATGGTAATACTTTTTAATAATAATATATAGTATCAAAAATATACAAATGATCTTTAGTTTTGAAACTAATCTAATAGTACCAAAAATATACAAGTGATTAATTATTAGATGTTTAAAGTGTGGTAGAATAGGCTTAGTACACCACCTACTCCCCTTCAGGTTTTAATTCTCTTTTCAATATTTTTTTTCAACAACTAAATTATATTAACTTTTCAACCTAGTTAGAGTCGTTTACAAATGAGCAATTACAAGATAACTTTCTAACACTTTTAGCTAACTAATGCGCCATTTTGTTGAGGACTCTGGGACTCTGGTGAAGAGAAAATGAAGAAAAAAGTTTTCTGAGTCTATCAAATTCTTCCACGTATTGAGAGAAGGATGGCCAATCTTCATGACTAACCACTAACTTCAGAATCTCCGCACAATCAGTGGCACATTGGACTTTTGAAAACTCTTATGCCTAAAAGGACATCATTGCCCAAATGAGCGATTCGAACTCGGTATGAAGAGGAGATAAACATCAGGACACACTTTTCGCCCCAATAGACACCCCTCCAATTGAATTTGTAAAAAAAAACCAACCCAATCCTGAAAAGTACTCAGAGTCCTTCTAGGATCTGTTTACAAAATAACTGTGAAACTTAGGTCACTAACAACAGGTTTTGATACTGTCTCCCAATACTTATTTGGCTTCACAAGTATATACCTACTTGCCAATTCTTTGGCCTTCTCTGTGTGAACTTGGAACCACTCTTTGGCTTCTGCTTCAGCAGATCGAAGAATACCCTAGGGTCTCTATCCAAATTACCAAAAACATTATCATTCCTTGCTTTCCAAATATTCCAAAGAATCTATGGAAAGCACCAAAATTCTTCTAAAATTGGTAATCTCCAGAAAGATAATCCAAATTAGTGTAAACCAACGATCGTGGGAAAACACCTAATCCTGAGGGGATATTTGATCAAGACCATGTTTGTAGACCAGGTGGACACTAAAAAAGAGTATGGTTAATAGATTCCCTCTCTGATCCACACTGAGAACAGTGTGCATCACATCTTATTATTTTTTCTTACTGGGAGACATCCCGAAGCAATTTGTCAAATAAAGTGCTTAAGTTTTGGAGGAAAATCTATCGTCTATCCATTTGCTTGTATATCTTGAGTAGGGGACCATACCTTAACCCTTCATCCACCTTAGTAGAGGGTTATACCTTATATCCTGAATTTACTATATACTTACCGGATTTATTAAAATACCAACCAAAGTAATCCGATTTTCGCAAATTAGGGAGTTTGATGCCCAAAATCAATGGTGCTTCATTGGGGTCAACTAGTTGTTTTATTAGAGGAATTCTCCAAGTACCTGAGAAAAAATCAATCAGTTTATCAACTGTATGATCAGAGTATAACATTGGTTCCTTACCAATGGCAGGCCTTGGGATTATGCCTGGAATCCAAGGATAATACCATACAATAATATGTTTGCCACTTCCAATTTGGTGGAAAAGACTTTCAAGAAAATTTTATTCAACTCTATCATATGCTTTACTCATATCTGTTTTAATAGCCATAAAGGAACCTCTACACTATCTATTAGTCCTTAATGCGTGGAACATCTATTGTTCTATATAATATTATAAGAAATAAGCCTTCCAGAAAAAAAAGCTTATTGTGTTTCTAAGACCATCTATGGTAAATATCTATTTAGTCTTTGACAAAAAACCTTTGATATTACCTTATACCCCATATTACAAAGACTAATCGGTCTAAATTCTGAGACTGAAGTAGGTTTTTCCTTCTTAGGAATAAGGTACACATTTGTCTCGTTTAATCTAGGGTCAAAAAAACATGAAATAAGAAAGTTATTAATCAGATTTACCAAGTCGTCCTTAATGAAGCCCAAAATTTTTGGAAAATAGTCCTGTCATCCCGTCTGGTCCCGGAGTTTTCTCCGAATTCATCATAAAAATCGCCTTCCTTACTTCCTCGTTTGTTACAGGAGCAGTTAAGAGTTCATTTATCTTTGGAGTAATAATATTAGGAATTCCATCCTGAGCCTGAGAAATCTGAAAACCCATTCAAAGTAAGTAGTCCTTCGAAATAATTTGATAATAAATCCCCCAATACCGCCTCATCGGATATTCAATGACCTTTGGTATCCATCAAACCAAATATCTTATTCTTTGCCCTCCTAATTATTGTTTGAGTATGAAATAATTAGGTGTTGTAATCGCCGTCCTTTAACTATTTCTTCTTATTTGTTTGTTTCCTGAAAATTTCCTCGTCTTTGTATGCTTGGTACAATTGATAAGAAACCTCATAAATTTCCATTTTCGTCCTCTGATCATCGTTAGTATATTGTTCTAGTTTCCTTTGGATCTCGTTTATCCTCCCTTTTCCTGATGAGAAACAGTATTTGTGCCAACCGAAAATTTCACTTCTACATCTCTTAATTTTACCTGAAAAATTAAATATACCAACTCTTGAGGGAATTTTTCATCCTCTATTGACTGCCTCCCCTAGCCTTGGTTTACGAATCCAACACTTATCAAAACAAAATTGATTTTTCCTCTTAATGATACGGTAATCCATTTCCGCAAGGATTGTTTGGTGATTAGACCCTATCATGTCCAAATAATAAACCGGAGAATGTGAAAAAACTAGATGCCAATTAGCATTGGCAAAAGCTTTATCCAACTTACATCGTGCGACAGAGTTATGACGAACTCCTCGCCAAGACCATATATTGCCTACACACGGGAATTCCACCAACCCACAATTGTTAAGCATAGTGTTAAATGGAATAAACAAATTATTATTTCTAAGAACCCCTCCTTGTTTCTCATGGTTTCTCGTCAACTTATTAAAATCATTAATTAAAAATTGCGGATCCCCTCTTGTTAATCCAAATCTCGTTAATCTCTCTCATACCATTTCACTTTGTTGCTTAACCGGATCTCCATATATAAAAGACATGTGAACTTATTGATTATTAAATTTACCCTCAACATCGATGATTCTATTATACTTATAATTAAGTATTACTTCACAATCACAATTGGGAAAGAGGGCCAAACCCCTACTTGTTTCCAAAGGGTCAACCGTAATTATACCCAAAATGAGCTTGTAAATTTTGTAGATAATTAGAACTTTTTTTAGTTTCACATAAAAATAGAAATTCAGGCTTATTATTTATCCATAAATTTAAGAAAAACTTCAGTCATATAACTAGAAACTCCTTGAACATTCAAACTTAAAACTTTCATATATAAATATTGGAAAACTATCAATTTAACCTTGAATTTTTCAAAAATGGTTGATTAAACCGTGAACTTTGGATGTGGTTGATTAAACCTTCAATTTTTTGTTAACTTCTGAAAAAAAACCCTCAACTTTGCGTTGACTAAGCCAATTTAACCTTTCGCAAAAATGGAATCAAAATTGACTCTGAAATTGAAAGCCAAATTAGAAATTGGAAGTTCGATTCACTTCTTATCTTCGTTATGAAGAATTCGTAAGCTTGATTTGCTCTCTTTTTTCAAGAATGAGCTCAAATTCGTCGATTTAAAGTATCGAAGATAACCTTTTTAAATCGACAAATTTGAGCTCATTCTTGAAAGAAAAGAGCAAAAAAAGCTTATGGAGTCTTCATAACGAAAATAAGAAGTGAATCGAACTTCCAATTTTCAATTTGGCTTTCAATTTCAGAATCAATTTTGATTCTATTTTTGCGAAAGGTTAAATTGGCTTAATCAACACAAAGTTGAAGGTTTTTGTGGAAGTCAACAAAAATTGAAGGCTTAATCAACCACATCCAAAGTTCAAGGTTTAATCAACCATTTTCGAAAAGTTCAAGGTTAAATTGACATTTTTCCTAAATAAATATTATTATCAAAGAAAAAAGTGCAACTCTTAAACCTGGCTTCCACCCATGGCAAAAGTACTTGGTTCACCCACAAAACCAGTTTTTACTAGGGATGTCAAACAGGCTTTTTGCCTGCGGGCCTGGTCCAATAAGACCTTCTTGGACGCGGGCCTGGACATAATAATATATGTCCATGAATTAGCGGGCCTCGTGGGTAAGCCCATGATGGGCAGCGGGTTAACAGATTATAACCCGTCATGGGTCGCGGGTTACCCGCAGAATTAAAAAAAAAACTGATTTTTTTATATTTTAAAAAAGAAATAAAAAACAGAAAAGCGAAGAGATGACAAATCTGAGTCTTTGTGTCGATCTGATAATCACTTTTGATTTCAATCTAGAAACCTCAGACCCTATGTCAAAAATTTGATAGGCAAATCCTTTGGGTTCTTAGCCAGCCAAGAAATGAGTGGAGAAATGATACGTACTCGAACCAATTGAAACAAGAGCATCGAGGTTCACCGATTAGGTACTTTTTTGAGGATTGATTCATCTTGTTTGTTACTTGCTAGTTTTGTAAATTTCTTTGTTTCTAAAAGGATTAAGCACTTGAGATTCTTTCAGGTTTGAATTGATTGGAATTGTTCCTTGTTCTCTGTTTGTGTCATGTAGAATGTAGACGTTAGTTATGTGCAAAAAATTGGTAAGCCTTGCGGTTGTCAATCACTTGATATAGGTATTTAGAGATGTGTTATGTGCTATGGTTGCAAGTCTTGTGTAGTTGTGCTTAAATTCTCCACCAAATCCAGCTCGTTTAAGTTTTTGTTTGAGAATGATTTACTCTTTTATACATTAGAAAGATGAAAGTTTTGATTTTTACATCGTTTGGTGGCACTGAATTCTGTTCTCTAGTCTAAAGCAATGCCTCTATTTAATCTTGAAATTCTGTTTAGAAACGAATAGTATACTTTCAATGGTGATTAAGTTGATAAGTTATACTATATCTGATTGCAAAATCTATTTGGTGCAAACTTAGGTATTGGTATATTAGAAGGACATGAGATCTCTACTTTGCATCTTCGTTCTCTCTTTGTTTTTCCTCAACTTGTGTCAGATTCGTTGGTGGTAGTCTTGATGTGGTTTGCTTTATACAACATTACACGCTACTTTTCCGAGCTCTTCCAGAGGTAAAATATCGTCATGATCTTTGCTCATATTGTTCAGTTTTTCTTTTGTACTAGCATTGCTACTGTTGCAACAGTTTATGTTATGAACATACCTATGAGTTATTATTGCTAGCTTGGTCTTATGGTTGCATTTTTGGGCTTGTAAGGAATGATTGTAATGATACAATATGATATGTGGCCTCATTGTTGATTCCTAAAATGAATCCAGCATTTTCTTAAACATTACATTACCTTCTTTTGTGCATTTAATTACCCACTTGTCTTATTCAATTATATCACAAGTATATATAAGTTCGTAGGTATATCTGTATTACTATTACTTTGTTAAGATAAAACTCGAAATCAATTTAAACATAGTATAATGAAATGATAGTGCAATGAATTGCTTGTGGCGTAGTGGTTATAAGGAACTCTTCTTTGACTAAGGTTGAGGGTTTGAATACCATATTTTTAAATTTTAAAAATTAAATAACAAAGCCCGCGGGCTGGCCCGTCGCTAATTTTAATGAACTAGGCCTAGACACTGTAATTTGGTCCGCGGTTCAAGCGGGCTGGCCCGTCGCGGTCCACCAAAAAAATTAAAACCCACGGATTTGGGCCCGTTAGATGTGGGCCGGCCCGTTTGACAGGCCTAGTTTTGACCCCCGCAATCTTTTTCTTAGGAGACAAAAATTTCCGCTTACGAGAACTTGCTCCCGAGAGGATTGGGACCGCTTTCCCTCCTTTGCGTATAGATACAATTGGAGGCTTCCCGATTTGCTCTCCTTTGTCAGCTTCCACAGCCTCATTTTGTGTCTCAACTTGCTTTTGTTCCTCCTGAGAAATTTTCTTGATCCTTGTTCCATAGCACACATCCAATCATTGAAAGAGTAGGGACCATGACACATATTAGATTGTATACATCATTTGAATTGAAGTGAAATTTTATATGCTTATTCTCTATTATCTGACCCGTAGCTATGTTTCCAAGACTATAAATGTGAGGGAAGGTGGTGAAAATTGCATGTAGGTTATGTTTCCTAGGATTTATTAGCCTGATAAAAAGGTTGTGAGGATTAACAAAGATGACTTCTCAACATAGTTCAGAGGATACATCGATGGCATCATCCTTTTAGTAGAGATAAATACTCTGTATTTGTCTGTGTATATCATCATATATTATTCTTCATAAGATTTCATTATATTTTGGGAGATCAAAACATAGATAAGCAAATAGATTAAATAATCTGATATAGACTGTTAATCCTAATAGAATTATCGAAAGGGTACTATCTAATCATGAAAAAGCACCATAACGAGGTAGGAAAGGATGAAAATCCCATTAGATACTCTCTAATTATTTTCTCGCTCAATTATGTTATTAATCGTTATATTGCATATACTATTTTTCTGTCAAATAAATGTTGTATTATTGTGAACTTTTGATGTTAGTTTTTACAAAGACATTAAGAAAGTCATGACATATATCCCACAACAACCAATCATAAGGAGAAATCAAAGCATGTTTTGCTAATTGATCATAACAATACAGTGGTAAAGCCTTAGATTTTATGTAGGTGTATCTTATGGTGCATCAATCAATCTTTTGATTATAAGGTTGTCTCCTTCAAAATCAATATATATGAATTCAATAGACCAAGCAGAGTCTATTGCTCACAATAGAGTCGACCACTCTACTTCCTCTATTGTATTTTTTCCTTGATACTTCCCCATTCCACATTGAATAAAAGAGTCATTGGAGTCCTTAACAAAAAGTGCTAAATTTGATACCTGAGGACCATCTTTGTGAGTTGCATCATAATTGCATTTCTTCCAAGATAGTGCAAGTTTTTGCCTTTTTTGCAGATCTTTATGGCGCACCTCAGATTATTGGCTTTCATTTTTACGATGAAAACAGGAACAAAGCCATTCATATGTGTCGTCATACACTCGTCGGACTGTCTCCGCAACTGGTATATCCTCTTGCTTAAACAATGAACTGTTGTGATGGACATCATCTATTGAAAATGAGCGTCTCATATCATAGCTATTGTTCATCTACATTAATAGTGATGTACTCTCTTGTGAAGTCTCCCTTTTCTTGTGCTTCTTCGAATGAAGTGGGTGTTTATCTTGAAAAAGTCCCAACATTCTTTTCTCTCTCCTAAAAATGACGATAACAAAGACGAAGCTTGCACCCAAAACTCTAAAACTCTTATATGCTTGGTGAACAGCGGACGGTGGCTTCATTAGCACCATCACCGATCACCTTTTTATAACTATGGCCATCGACCCTCTATCTTCATCGAACTAGATCTAAATCTAGTTTATTCCTTGTGAGGTGAGCTCTGCGTGGAAAGCTCCAATGGTCCTCTGCTCAGGGGAGTGCGTGGGTCCACTTGGTGAGCTTATGGTGGAGGTGGTGGTTCCTTTTCATCAACACATTGGAGTTGTCTCTAATTCAACGAAGTGTCCTCTCTCTGCTTGTCAATGATGTAAATCTGAGCTCGATGGTTTTGGTGTGGCATGTGAAATCTCACTTGTAGTCCTTGTCTCTGGTAGTTTAGCCGGTGTTTAGTTTGGTGCTTGTGGCTTGAATCATTAGTTTAAGGATATTTATGGTTTTAGTTATTGTTTAGTTCCCATTTAGAACTATTTTAGGCATGGTTTAGTTGCTAGATAGTTGTTGTCCTAGGTTGATGGTTTAGTTTTTTTCCCGCTTTGATCAGATTGTACGCTCTTTGGGTTCGGCTCCACCGTGTTAAGAATTGATTCGCTCTTTGTCCGTACTCCATAGGCTTGATTGTGGCCTAATCTATTTGTGGTTTCTACTATGGCATCAAATCAGTCGACTTTGCTTCGTGCGTCGACCAAGCCATTTCTGGTAGTTGTTACCGAATTAGAAGTTGTTCAGTACTAAGGTAGTCTCTTTCGCCATAAGAGATTTCGTCTTCAGCCTTAGAGCGTCGATATCAACCATGGGTTTCGAGATAACAATTTTCAAGTTTTTATTCTTGCGTTAGTTTCTAATAACTCCCCTATATTAGATTTAGTTTCCAGAGATATCTCTTTTTTAGCCGGCTTACATATTTTAAACAGAAAATTAGGTAAAACACCCCAACGAGTTTGCAAATTGTGGTTTATACCACTTCTCCTAAAGCAAAAAGACAATTATGCCCCTAAATTGCCATAATTGGAGAGCTGAAGAATAAGAAAAAGGACGAAGAAGGAAGAAGAAGGAAGAAGAAGGAGGACGAATAAGAAGGAAGAAGAAGGACCTCTCTTGAAGAAGAAGAAAAAAGAAGAACAAAGAATAAGCTCTCACGAAGAAGAAAGACGAGATCTTCAACCAGAAAAAGAGGATATCTTCAACTGGAGCAAATGAAGAAGATGAGATCTTCAATTGGACCACAACTACCAAATTTTCGGAAACCGTGTTTGTGGACATCTTGATGCAGACGTCCTTAGGTATTTCGTCTATGTCTTTATGCGCACGTCCTTGTTTTTAGGTGTTTTGTCTATATTTTTATGTGCACGTTCTTGTTTTTAGGTGTTTTGTCCATATTTTTATGTGGACGTCCATGTCTTTATGTTTATGCACAAACTCGCGTGAACTGTTGTAGGGGAAAATCGTCACATATCCATACCCCTGATGCCATAGCAAAATGGCATAAACCACAAAAAAACTCGGTGACATAAACCACGATCAAAATCTTAAAGATAGCATAAATGACAGTTTCTCTATTTAAAATCCGTATTCCACTTTTGAGTTTATAATATAAGAATTTTAAGTGAAACAAGTATATCTTGAAAGAGTCCCATTTTATATTTTAATCAAGATAAATATTTTCCGTCATTCCAATCTAATATATATAAGTGGTTTATCCAAATTAATTTGCTAATTATCCATTAGAGAAACTATAACAAACATACATAAATTTTTTTAAAAATTAAATATCTACCATAAGTTTTCAAAAAATTAGATTTAATGTAATTTTTCAAAAAATACTTAATGTACCCATGTAACAGTATAACCAAAGTGATAATCGTTCAAGTTTTAATTTGTCTGTATACATATATATGTGTACCTCTAATATATTTATTACATATGTTAAATAATTATATAGATATGTTGGATATTCACGTTTTTTTCTATGCAACCGTAAAAAAATATTGTTACCATATTAAGTTTTTATTTACCCGCATACATAAATCTATATACCTCTAACATATTTATTATATATGGTAAACAATTACATATGTACATGAATATTTATGTTACTCTTTCTTTGTACCATGGAACATATATTGTTACTGAGTAAATAATATTGTTATCTACTCAACTTAAATCTTACCGAGTTATCAAATATATTATTAATCTAACTCATTTAACACATATGTAATATACATTATATCTTGTCAATGTACAAAAAATAATATTGGTTTAACTAATTCAATAACCGTATACTAAAAATAAAATGGTCAAAAAAATTAGTCAAAAATCTAATTTTTTTAGAAAACTTGTATAAAAAACAAATTTTTTCAAAAACTAAATAACCCTTATTAATATTCAGAAAAAGTAATAAACTTTAGTCATCTGCCAATTGCAAATTGTCAAATTCTCACCGATAAAGAACTTTGACGGTGGCCAAGTTCTCATTTCGGTAATTACTATCTAGAACTGATTTTGATTCCCGAGGAGAAACTTTCCACAGTAGACCAAAAGATTGCCGAGAATATGTCGTGGCTGCGAACGGCGGTGAGTAAGGCGGTGGAGGTCGGAAACCGCAAAAACATCACACGAACCGTTAGGAACTATGCCGACTCCGTCGTCCAGCAGGCCGGTCAAGCCGTCGCTGAAGGAGCCAAATTGCTCCAAGACCGCATTGTAATTTCTCATTTGCTTTTAATTATTCCGTTTCTAACTGGTAATTAGGTCTAATTTTCTAGATTTCATTTATGATTTTGCTAAATTTTCACCATTGTAATGAACTGAAAGCTCTATAAATTAAATGTTCCTTCCTTTGGAATCCGATATGTTCGCGTGAATATTATTCTCCTGAGCAGTTGGAATGGTCGCATGACTTAAGGACTAGTAGTATAAATAATCCAGACTGCAACTTTTGCAGGGTGTTGGAGCCTTTAAGAGTGTTAATCAGACGATTCAGAGATTGGAAGAAGCTGCAGTTTCATGTAGAGGTCGTGAAAGAACATTGCTGATGACCAGATGGCTTAATGTGCTTAAGGAGATGGACGGAGCTAGTGAAAGTTACGTAAAAGGCAAACAATTGACTTCCGAGGAAGAACTTGCTTCTGATGAAGTAAAGACACGTGAACGGGTATTATCTGTGTTCCCTTTTTTGTATATGAAGAAAATAAAAAGTATGCAAAGATTTTGACAATCTGCTCGGATAGTAGTGTCAAGAATACTACATAAGTCGAGATTATGATCCTTTTTGTGCTGACTTGTTCCTGAACTGGTTTATGAGATGTCATCAGATCATCCTGCCTTATATTATATATTAAGAGTGTTACATAAGTAAATATATGGTAACTTTTCTCGTAAGGGATTTGATTGACAATGACTTTCTTAGTACTATTCTGCTTCTAATTTCGTATGTTGTATTTATGACCTTTTCCAACAAAATTCTTTTAGACAATCGCTTTCCATCTGTAGGTTTTGTATTACGATCCAGATATTGGTGGTGAGCCACTAAACTTCCGTGATGTTTTTCTGCAAAGTCAAGCTCTGGAGGGCATCGTGCTGTCCATGGTATTCTTCGCAACCCAAACTTGGTCTTTTGGTGGCTATCTGATAAGTGATAACTGATAACTAACAGAATGTAAACAACAAACCAGATTAAGGGTAGATTTGTAGGAACGTGAGAGATGCAGCATCATTGATTCAATTTCTCAGTGTTAATTCAAGATAATTGAAATGTTAAGAGAAAATTTGTTTGGTTGGAAAGAATGTAAAGAACAAACCAGATTAAGTAGACTCTTGTATGTATTGAAAGCTTGTCATATATCTGGTTTATCGGAATGTTTTGTGTACTGTACTATATCTATATATTTGGGTTATGTGAAACATATGTACAGTCTATGGGGTTAAAGGTTTTGACTGTTCATTACAGATTATTGAACCACCACATGACGAAGAAATTACTCTATTTCTGGAGATGTTTGGGTGAGTTGGCTGGCGTTTCAAACATCATTGTAAACTGGCTCCCAATAAGAGTCTCAGACATTTTTTTCTTTTGGAAAATAACACAATTTATTGCTATTTTCATAGTCAAATGATGATTCATAGAGCTTAACAATATTTCCAGGCTTTGTCTGAATGGAGGAAAGGAAGTTCATGATGCCATAGTCAGCAGTATGCAGGATCTTGCGACAGTGTTTTCAAGTTACAAGGATGAAGTTTTGGTAAGCGCTTATGCAGTAAAACTCAGCATTTATGTTAATTTACTGGCTTTTGGATCTCCTCCTAACTTTGTTACTCTTTCACTTGGTTGCTCTTGTACAGGTTAAGCAGGACGAATTGCTTCAGTTTGCCCAAAATGCTATCTCAGGGTTGAAGATTAGTGCTGAAATGTTGAGGTGATACATCAAGTTATTGATCAGTTTATTGCTCCTGTTTCTTACATTCATGATTGAATGAATCAGTCATAAAGCCTTACTCATCTTGCATCACTGTTGATTAATTTCATGTTTTCAGAATTGATGCTGAAGCTTCTGGCCTTAGAAAAAAACTTGAAAAGATGAATGCCTCTCAATTCCCACAGGAGGGTGAACACAAGGAACTTAAAGAGGCTCCTTTAACAATAGAGGTGAGAATGCAGTATTTCATATCTCTTCGTAGGCTCATTTAGGTACCTTTATATGATAGACTTCTTGTTTTGCAGGCTCTCAAAGAAACACTTGCAAAGATTCGTATTTGCTCCAGATTAGAAGGGCTTCTCATTAGAAAGAGACAGATAAGCAACGGTGATTCACCAGATATACATGCTCAGAAAGTAAGCCTGTGAGCTAATCAGTCTAAAATTATACAAGTAAATTGATACTAATAATTATCTTCTGTTTCTCCTGGTTTGTGCTGATAGGACGTATTATTAGTTTCATGATAGCATGTACATTTCTTGACTTTGGATGTTAGGGAGAATGTTAATCATAGAGCATAATGGCTATGTTTCCTTTGAACCAGGTCGACAAGCTCAGGGTTTTACTAGAATCTTTAGCAAATTCTACTTCCAAAGCTGAGAAACGAATTACAGAGAACAGGTTAAGTTTATCATTTACTCTACTTAGGTTCATTTTATTTGCGATAAATACTACTTTGTTGTTCAATTCTGATATGAAATAGTAAAGTCACCAGATGGACAAGTACTAAGTTTTGTACACTTTGTGTTGCTATAATGTTCAGCAAATACTGCTGAAACAATGTTCAATTCATTCCTTGCTCTCTTTTGCTTGAATTTAGCATATAGTTTTTAAAAAGTTCTTTCTATATGTATCATATGTAGACTATGGCAAGATAATTTGATTTTTTATCAAAGTTTGTGCTCTTGTACCTCTTAGTGCCATTGAGCGGATAATTATTCAGTTGAATGAAATATACCATCGATGGATACTAACTCTCCATATGTCTTTTTGCAGACTTCAGAAAGAGGAGGCACTAAAAGCTCGTGTGGTGAAAGCGAATGAAACTGGTGAAAAGGAAAAGGTCTTTATATCCCACTTTGTTTATATGTTCTTTTGTTTATTGCGTTCAATATAAATAATTGAAACACTATCAACTGCCAGTGTTGAGGTTCTTTCCTATGATTTGTTATGTACAGGAATTGGGTGCAGAAATTGCACAACTTGAGAAACAAAGAGATGAGCTGGAAGCCGAATTGAAGAGGGTATGTAATCTATGTTGCTATGTTTCTTCTTTTTGCTTTATCCTGGAGGTTTACATATACACAACTGAAAACATATGAAATTTTTTTCATTGGATGTAGTTAATTAGCTGTTCAATTGAAATATAACGAGTTACTGCTTTTATGTAAAGTATTTTTATTTTTAATGTCTATATATCTTTGAGTATTCAACCATGTAGGTCAACATATCATTAGCTGCTGCTCAAGCTAGGTATCGTAATGCGACAGAAGAGAGGGATCAATTTGGTGAAGCTAACAATCAGATAATCGCTCACCTGAAAATAAAGGTAGCATTTTCTTATAGATCATAGCTGGCATGCCTAATAATATCCACGTGAAATAAATTTCTTCTGTTGATTCTGCGTGCAGGAGGATGACCTTTCCAAATCAGTTGTAGCTTGTAAGAAAGAGGCAGAAGTTATCAAGACGTGGGTTAACTTTCTTGAGGATACATGGCTTCTTCAATGCTCATATAGGGAAACAAAGGATAAGCAGACTTTGTATTTCTATCAACTCTTAACTGTTTCTCGCACTATATTCTGCTATGCTGCATGACCACTAAAAATAATCCAGTGGATGCATGTCTTAGGGACGAATTGGAGAAGCATGAGGATTACTTCTCGGATGTAGCTTATAATATACTTTCGACATACAAGGTAACGTCTACATATGGAAACTTTCAACTACTAATCGATAAATGACAGAGCTAACAGAAGAGTTCATATTGTACAGAAGGAGGTTGCACCTTTAATAACTCGTATTGAGAATTATGCTGAGAATCTGAAGAATTTGGGTCCTGGGTAAATGCCTCTTGTTGAGTTGGATTTTTCCGATCACTAATAGTACCTCTAGTTGGAGTTGAATTGCGTTCAGTAGTAGTGGTAACAGTTTTCGCATGTGGTGGTGACAGGTCGGAGAAGCCACCAAATGCAGATCACGGGGATAATCAGGTCTCAAACCCGAGGCAAAGTCTGGAGCAGGAGTATCTAGACTATGAGACCAAGGTAAGCATTGCTGTCTAGTAGGTCGTTAGTGATCTTTTCATTAAGAACCAAATTTGCAGGATCAAATTTGACTCTGCACTGTTATGTTTTGGTTCATTTCCGGATAATCTTCCTGGTCACTGATCCGGTTTGATCAAAACACTAGATCATTACCACCTTCAGCATTGTGGATAACATGAAAGAGCAATTCCAGATTCTCCAAAGCAAACTGGACAAGTGAGTGGAAACATAACTCTCCCACCTCTTATTAAATCGATAGAGTTTTATAATAAGTTTTGAACTCTGACATCATAATTCCAGAAAGGACGACCGGCGAGTGAAAGAGCTATTTGCTGACATGGAGCAATTGCGACAGCAATTTGAAACCACAGCGAGGCCAACGTTAGAGATAGAGACTCCATCACCTAAAAGCAGTGTTCCATCACCCAAATCTCCCAAGCCCAGTAGTAGCGTGGATGCTCCAACTGAATCTACTCTGACCCAAAAGCCAGAGTTAAGCAGTCCTTCTAAGGGACCGAATGCTACCGCTGGTTCTAGTAAAGAATTCAATCCGGAAGCCGAACTAGCCGAGCTTGAGTCTGAATTTGGTAAGGTGGCTCGTGATTACTCTGCAGATGAGGTTGATGGTTGGGAATTCGATGAACTTGAGAAAGAACTGCAGTAGTAGTAAGTAGTAAAGCAACTGGAATAATACGATCATCACACGGATGGTCAGTCTCACATACACAAACATGTTCTGCTTTGGCCGTAACTCCTAAGTTTCTTTTGTTAATCTGTATGGTAATTTATGGTAACTGCTTGTTGTTTGTATGTCTAGTTGGAACAAATATTTGCATTAACCTTTGAAGATTCTAACTAGACATGTTAAATGCGGACAAAACCTACCTTAGTGCTTTCTTGCTGCTACTCAGTGGATGACTAGTCAGTTGATGGAAACCACTAGACATCAATTTGGCCCAATTGTCTTTCACGCTTACGGTTTAAAATGCATTTTGTGATAGATACAAGCGTTGACCCGTTCATCAACATCATGAATCTAGCCGGCTTAACGTCTATCTTCACACTTATCTTGTGTTTTTCTTTTAGCACATGTTTTATTCCCATCCAGTTTTCGTCAATTAAAAAAATCGCCAAAATTGGCACGCAAGCAGATTTTTATTGGATGGGTCTCATCAGTTCTATACGTGACGAAACTAATAAGTGACAGCAATTGTTGTAATGTATTATGATTATAAAATTCATATGTACGTACGTGTTATCGTAATTCTGGATCTGTTAAGCTTCAAATGGTTACTACAAATTAAATATACGTATATCATGTATGTTTAACGTCTCTCTCCTATGATTAAATATTTTGCTAAAAGAACAAAATGAGAATTGACCATTTGTGGAATATGTAATGTTATTATGAAACGGAATTACGAAGCTCTTTTACATTTCATTCTCATCATCAACGGCTTCTTCCAAGTGCGCCAATCGTGAGCGTAGCTATGTCCTACGCATCTCTAAGCGTCAAGGACCTGACCAGCCTTGTTTCTAAATCCGGCACCGGTTCGTCTTCTTTGCTGAAACCTCCGGGTCAAACCCGACCCGTTAAGGTCATCCCGCTCCAGCATCCTGATACCTCCAATGACTCTCGTCCTCCTCCGATCCCTTTCGACGATATCTTCTCCGGATGGACGGCGAAGATCAAGCGCATGACCCTTGTCGATTGGATTGATACTTTCTTTCCTTGTTTTCGATGGATTCGAACTTACCGGTGGTCCGAGTATTTTAAGCTCGATCTCATGGCCGGTATCACCGTCGGTATAATGCTTGTTCCTCAGGTTCTTTTCTCGTTTTTATCTTCTCCTGAATTTCGCATATCTTGAGATATGATCTCTATATCTTTTTACCTACTCTGAAGCTTAAGGAAGCTGGAATTACTGGCTTCAATGTTAATCAACTTTCCTTGTTGTTAGCTTTGGTGAACTGATTAAATATGTGATAAATGTATTATTCTGGAGCTTATGGGAGCTGGGACTGTTGGCCTCAGAATAGGAAACTCGAATTATTGGCTTCAAATTTTAATCAACTTTCCTTGCGTGATGTAAAATATGCATTGTTAGCTTGAGGGATTTTCAATTGAAGCTTTAAGTAAAATTATGCATTTTTCTTAGATCTGGAGTTTTGATGTAAGTTTATTTTGCTGAATACTCTGATGGATTTGACCAGGCAATGTCGTATGCAAAGCTAGCTGGACTTCCACCAATATATGGTCTATGTGAGTTTATAAATTATACGAACTCTTGTGAATTAACTGAATACTATGGAGCTCTCCTGCTCTTGATTTAAGCAAATATCTATTCATGTTCGCTTGATACATTTTTACATAATTCTACGCAGACTCTTCATTTGTGCCCATATTTGTTTATGCCATATTCGGTTCCTCCCGTCAGCTTGCTATTGGACCTGTAGCATTGGTCTCTCTTCTCGTTTCTAATGCGTTGGGCGGAATCGCTGATTCGTCCGAGGAATTACATATCGAGCTAGCTATCTTATTGGCACTCTTGGTTGGAATCTTGGAGTGCATCATGGGCCTCTTAAGGTAGTGGTAGTATTTTCTTTAGTGATCAAGAGAAGAAAAACGTTTATTTATCTTGACTGCTACTCATTTAACTTGCCTGTGCGGTAAATGTTATCCGTTAAATAGATACCGCCTAATTATTGTTGTGTCATGTTGCATGTTCCCTGTTTGTGTTTTCAATCCAGGCTTGGATGGCTTATTCGTTTCATAAGTCACTCGGTCATATCTGGATTTACAAGTGCTTCGGCCATTGTGATTGGGTTATCTCAAATAAAATATTTCCTGGGGTATAGCATTGCTCGGAGCAGCAAGATCGTGCCACTAGTAGAGAGTATAATAGCTGGAGCTGACAAGGTGAAATTTCTGTTTCAGCTTTCTGAGAGTTAAAAAGAAAAAATAGTTTCCTCTTTGGCTTAAACTCTTTAAACCAAGATCTATATGTATAATCTAGAGCGGGATTTTGGTTTTCACCTCTTTATATTTGGATCTGCATATTCTTATTCTACTCACTACCCGTGAGGACTTGAAGTAATTCAAGACTGCTAATACATGGTGGTATAACTTTTTTAGTATGTCTGTTATAACCTTATGTCCCGTAGACTATATTTTGAATTGTCGTGGTATGATGATTTTGCTTGTTTATCACGAGTTTTTTGTTGAATCATTTTAGTGTAGAAAGCGCGTGATTTCCACTTATTTGTACTTATATATCTTTTTTGTGATTTTGTAGTTTCAATGGCCACCATTCTTGATGGGATCTCTCATTCTGATGATCCTTCAAGTGATGAAGCACGTGGTATGAGCCTTTTCTTTTCAATGTTAACCAGGGATACAGTAAATTGCATTATTAAAGTGACATATAATGTCACGGTGTTTCATTGCAGGGAAAAGCGAGAAAGGAACTTCAGTTTTTACGAGCAGCAGCGCCACTCACAGGAATTGTGCTTGGTACAACCATTGCAAAAGTGTTCCATCCGCCTTCTATTTCTCTGGTCAGATCGCTGAAGAACCAAAATAAGTTTACTGTAGTTGCCTTGTTGACTTAGATAGTGGTTAAGAATTTGCAGTAATAGCAAGAATTTGTATGTTTCAGGTGGGAGAAATACCTCAGGGCCTTCCAACATTTTCTTTCCCAAGATGTTTTGATCATGCAAAAACATTGCTTCCAACATCAGCTCTCATTACTGGTGTTGCCATCTTGGTAAGACATCAACATATTATTATCAAAGAGGGCATATGGGAACTGCAGAGCTGAACTTAATCATAAGAAATTATATATAAATGGAGATAGTTTTACAATAAAAAAAGAAAACGAAATCTTTTTCAGATATAAAGTCGTTCAACAATGAAGTAGTTTAAAATTTTTTATCCAGGAATCTGTGGGAATTGCTAAAGCACTTGCAGCAAAAAACAGATATGAGTTGGATTCTAATTCAGAGGTATTCTGCTTGACTAAAGAAAATTGAGTAGTAACCAAATTGTTATAGACAATGTATCTGTTCTTTATTCTTTCTTTCTTTTACGGCTGTTCTCATTGACAGCTCAATTGTGTTTACTTGACAGCTATTTGGTCTTGGTGTTGCAAATATATTGGGGTCGTTATTTTCCGCATACCCAGCTACAGGTGCGCTATCTTGAGATGGGACACCATTAATACTTGGCAATAGAGATTTAATTTTTCCAATAAAAATCATATATATTGTTATACAGTTCATGAATCTCTTTTATAAGTTCATAACCTTAATTTGACAAATTTCTGAATGTCCTGGATGTAATATTTAGGATCCTTTTCTAGGTCAGCTGTGAATAATGAAAGTGAAGCTAAGACTGGCCTATCAGGACTTATAACAGGAATCATCATTGGATGTTCTCTACTGTTTTTGACACCAGTGTTTAAATTTATACCACAGGTCTGTTTGTGTGTGGTGATTATTTCATTTGCCAGTACATGCTACTCTTTTTGCAACTTTGGAGAATTGCAAAACTAGATTGTGGCTTCTAACTTTCATTTTGTTTCTTCTGTCTTTCTCACAGTGTGCGTTGGCAGCAATAGTGATATCTGCCGTTAGTGGCTTGGTAAGTTCACACAAACCCATCATCTGCCAAGGAGCGTTAATGAATTTTTCTTCTGGTTTCTTTTTTTTTTTCTTTTTTTGATAAAGGAATTTTTCTTCTGGTTTCTTATTTATACTTTTCGGATAATCCTCAATAGGTGGACTATGACGAAGCTATTTTCCTGTGGCGTGTGGACAAGCGGGATTTTACTCTTTGGACCATCACTAGCACTACGACTTTGTTCTTTGGGATAGAGATTGGTGTCCTTGTTGGAGTGAGAATTTAGATACTTTTAGTGTTTTTTTTCCCATATTTACTGAACTAATGTATATATGAGTTCTGCAAAGCCCTCTAAGGACTCACGTAGTTGCCATGCTTGAAATTTTAGGTTGGTTTTTCACTAGCTTTTGTTATCCACGAGTCTGCAAACCCTCATATTGGTAAGAGAAATTCCGTCCAATCACCTCTAATTCACATGCTTGGTGAAGCTGCCTATTTTTCTAACTAGTATTCATTTTATCTTTGATTATTACCCTGGTATAGCTGTCTTGGGGCGTCTTCCAGGCACCACTGTGTACAGGAACATAAAGCAGTATCCAGAGGCTTACACATACAATGGGATTGTGATTGTTAGAATCGATTCTCCTATTTACTTTGCCAACATAAGTTACATTAAGGATAGGTGAGAAGGGCGTTTATTTATTCCTTGTGCTATGAATCTATAGAAAGTATAATAAGCTGTTTATGCAAAACGCAGACTACGAGAATATGAAGTAGCTGTTGACAAATACACAAACCGGGGACCAGAAGTAGAGAGAATCTATTTTGTTGTCTTGGAAATGTCTCCTGTTACACACATAGACTCGAGCGCAGTGGAAGCCTTGAAAGAACTGCATCAGGAGTACAAAACACGGGACATTCAGCTAGCGGTTTCAAACCCGAATAAAGATGTGCATTTGACAATAGCAAAATCGGGATTGGTGGAGCTTGTTGGGAAGGAATGGTTCTTCGTTAGAGTACATGACGCCGTACAGGTGTGTCTTCAATACGTACAGAGTTCGAACTCGGAAGACAAGAAACTGAGTTTCTCGAAAAAGTATGGGAATGATAACAATAATTCATCCTCCTCCAACGCGCTGTTGAAGGAGCCATTGTTGTCATTGGAGAAGTAAGGCGCATATATGTAATGTAAGTTATAGCTGTGTATAATTGTTGCGATTTTGGGTAATCTTCATTCTACTATATCACCTGTATAACAGTCTTACTCTTCTTATACCCATATATAAAGTAGACCTTGGTGACATTATTCCTATTTTTAAGATTCTTAAAGCAACCGTTTGGTATGAAGCGTTTTGTCACTTTTAAGATTGCTCGAAACAGTAAAAATATTATATAGATCAAGGCCATTTAACGAGACTTGATACTAAAGAAAGCTGCCGTACATGCGATTCATTATTTTATACAAAAAAACAAACATATAAACAAAATGAGATGTGAGATCTGAAAGTGGTGTCTAGACATATAATAGATGATACACCCTAAATATCTCCTACCACTCTATAGTTTAACTTTATTAACAAAAATATTAATAAATCATCATGAGAGATAGATATAGATTACCTGTTGGCACAAGGGCTTAGAGAGCTTTATGTCTTACAATGAATAGAGCAGCCTCATGCATGGCCTAATTGCCAATCTTCCAGATTCAAAACATAATGATACACTGGGAGATTCAGCCAGGAGTTTCATCTAGAATGATATCCGCAGGATCACCAATCCATGGCCGGCCTTCCCTCCACAGAAATTTTATTCTCAATTTCCCATTTGCATCCACTCCCACCACATGTCCTTTACTTGCATGTGTCTCCATTCCCCAACCCCACCGAGGTGTAACCAGTCCATCCTTTATCTTAACCTGGTCTCCAATACTGAACGGCCTTACACGTTCCATTTCCCCAGCTTTGCATAGCCATAGCCTGTCTAGGAAACAGAAAGATACCCATAAGTCTCCCTTCTCCATTCTGTGAACCACTCCTATGCTCGAAGGGTTCACTTCCCCCCACTGGTAAGTGGGTGTTGTGATGCTCGTCTTAACCCTAACCCAGTCTCCAATTTTTAGCTCTTCTTCTTCTATGGTTTCCACTTCTGATGGGTCAAGCATCCACGTCTTAGAGCCGGCTGGTGTGTAAATTCGTAGCTTACCATCCGCATCAATGGCTGCTATGGTTCCTATACTCCCGTGGCTATGACCTGACCACCCAAACCTAGGCTGTTTCACTGCCAGTTTGACCCGAGTTTTTTGTCCAACCACAAGCTTCTTAGCTTTTTCTAGGTTCGAAGAGGACCCTGCCCATCTTTCATGCTCGCCACAAAACGAAACACAAGTGGTTCCGTCCCATTCGTCTCCCTCATATCCTACTCCATGCACTACACCAACACTTCCTGGTCCAATCGATTTCCAACTAGGAGCAATTTCTCTAAGTCTTACCCATTCTCCAACCTCAAACATAGGCTCCACTTCCAAGTCTGCTGGATCTCCTCTCCACAACCCAGGCAATCCAAAGAAAGCAACTCTTACCTCTCCATCAGCATGAACAGTTGTTATGATACCTCGTGAATCGGGCTTCGCTCCTCTCCAGCCCCATCTTGGCTCTGTCAAGCCCTTCTGGAAATGCACAAACTGTCCCACTTTGAGAGCAGGAATCTTCTCTAAATCTGTATAATGAGTACTCCATCTTCCTTTCCGGAAACAACAAGCCAGCTCCAAGTAACCTGATTCCTGAATGCTATGAACGACAGCAGTACTCTCCCTTCCTACACTAAACCAATCATAGCTTGGT
This sequence comes from Lepidium africanum, assembly GCA_900406405.1. Lineage (NCBI taxonomy): Eukaryota > Viridiplantae > Streptophyta > Magnoliopsida > Brassicales > Brassicaceae > Lepidium > Lepidium africanum. The sequence continues at coordinate 39,967 of OVAX01000031.1, forward strand.
CTATTTCCAAGGCTTGGTTTTGACCGCACCCAATCACCGACTTCAAAACCTGAGAGTAGCTCTGCATCTCCAGGCGAGACTCTCCACAACGTCTGTCTACCAGTCACCTGTGCCTATAGGAGAACAAAAACATTCCAGCCCCATTATGAATTAATGCTGAAAACAGAAAGATGAGGGCAGCCAATCAATACACCAGAAATTATCCAGTAACTTACGCTCAGAGTCCCATCCATGTCGATCTTCACTATTTTACCAATAGTTGCTGGAGTCTCATTTGACCATCCAAGTCGTGGTTGGGTGATAGATGGTGTCATATGAATCTCTTGCCCCAAATGGAAGGGTACAACCTTTTCAATGTCTGTCACAGAACATGAAAAAGGCTTACTTCGGAAACAGAAAGCTATGCCCACATCACCATCTTCGTCTAAGCTGTGCACAACGCCAATACTGTTTCGAGTAATGTCTTCCCATCCATATTTAGGGGAAGACACTGACGCCTTCACTCTGACCCAGTCACCAACCTGCTCGTGGTATAAAGGCTCAGTGTTAAAAGAATCAAAAGCTCTTGAAATGCTGCACATCTAACTGAGATGGATTTTATAGAAAAGACAACCAAAATTTCTCATCCTTGTGACTCCATGAGGAAGCCAGCCATACCTTGAAATCATCAATCTTTTCCATGTCCGAAGGATCTGCCTGCCACGGTATAGGTCGGTTTGGTATTTCAATTATAAGGAGACCATCATTCTCTATTTCACTAATTTTGCCAACACTGTGATGTGTCTCCCCACCCCAAGCATATCGAGGTTCAGCAACTGACCGCTTTACGCACACCCGATCACCAATCTATCATATAAAGAAAATTGTTGGATGAAACTTCTGATATGAAGTAAGACCTAATTGTAAGAAATCTACATAATAGTATATTACCCTAAAGGGAGCAACAGCTTCAACTTCCTCGGGTTCACAATGCCAGGGATTTGGAAGATAACTTAACTCCACGAGGAGGCTGCTATCTGGCCTTACACAATAAACAATACCCATACTGCCTGGGACAACAGATCCAAAACCGTGTTTAGCTGATGTCAGATTCTGACGGATACGGACCCAGTCCCCTACTTTGAACTCTTCCACACGTTCCATTTCGGCAGGATCAGCTTTCCAGCCACGAGATGCTCCAGGAAACCCCACTCGTAAGATCCCATCCTCATCAACACATAAAACAGTACCAACACTATCACGTGATTGACCACGCCAACCAAACCTAATAAATCAATCAACACCATATATGGTTATGACTTTGGTAAATAAAACTACACTATATTATCTAAAAGCTTTTGTGCCTCCCAACTTCATAGTTCTGGGCAATTTAGAACAGAATCTTAATTCTTCAGGACCAGGAAAGACAAACAAGACAAAGACAAAGCATTTACAAGTCAGAGAAAAAATCCCAGTGGAAAATGTTTCATCCAATAAGTCAGGTTTTAAAATGTGCATACTACACGGAAAGCACTTACAAACCTTGGCTCTTTGACATCTGCTCTGAGTCTTACGTGCTGGCCCCTGTCCAATGGAATCAACTTAACAACTTCATTTGCCAAAACACGAGCTTCACCAGAACAAAATGCGACAATCATGTCCTCCTTCTCAAGAATGGTTTGCACAAACCCAACACTCTTAGGCTTAGCACCTTGCCAACCATGTACGGGTGTTGTTATGCCTCTCTTGAACTTCACCCAATCCCCTACCTCATAGCTAAGATTTTGGAATCAGCGTAAGATAACTAAGAAAAGGTGCATATCAGCAGAAAGTTCTAAGAAGTAGTCCTCACATTGTAGGTGATAAATGAAGTCCCCGTTTTGAAAGTGCCTCCATCAGATCCTCCGAAATCCATTCTCTTGGAAGGGCTTCTAAGAAGTCACGAACTGTCTTGCCACTGTTAATCAATATTATATAAATTTAATTTATAGGAAGAAAAGAGCAATGGCAGAGCAAAATCCTAGCGCTTCTGAACTAAATTTTGAGTGAGTGGGTTTCATGACTAGGACAGGAAACTATACATTACCCCGTTGCAAAACATATACCACTCTGTTTTCAACTATTTAATATATATAACTTTACTAGGGTATGCATTAAATTTGTGCTTGCCTGTGGTTTCTGACGTCCACAGCAGCATCAGGGCTTCTAAGCATCACAATTAACCAATCAAGGTTTTCACGTATCATCTTTGCTGCATCTGCTGCTATATGGAATGCGTTGTCTCCTTCATCATCCTTATTATTAATGAAAACAGAAGGAGAAACGTCAAGTGACAAGGTAAAAACAGCACATCTTGAAAGCCAGATGGAACCTAGAAACCTTAAATGCACAAAGCCTTGCTACTATTAATGCAAAGAATATGTTACCCCAACCATAATATTCATATTAAACGCTAGTTAGAAAAGAGCTTATCTTCTATTAATAAGCAAACACTCTTGTTTAGATTGACTAGATATTTGAGGAATAGCATATCATTAAGCTTAGCCTTTCTACGACTAAAGAGTAATGGTACTATTTAAATCCAAAACATGTGTTGGTCTGGAGATTGGAAACCAGTTCCCATTCTTTAGTATGTCAATTGAACCAATGAGTGGAAATTAAGTAACTAATCATCCTTATGCAAGACCAAATGAACGTTTAGATTGAGAAACTTCAAGTAAGGTACCAACCAAAAGATGAGGAAAGACATGTAAACACAATTTTGTTCAGATTGGTCAAATTCAATCCTTAGGATATGGTTAGCCTCACCATATTATGAGTACGCAATGCCTCCATGTTAAGGAAAAAACAAAAAAAAAAGTCTTGGTAGGGAGAGTATTCATAACAAATAGCCCATATAACCTATAGAAGCTGCAATATTACCTGTATGTTGCAGTCTGAACCAGACTCCAGAAGTAGGCTAACACAAGAGTTCGCCCCTCTGGCTAAAGCCATATGAAGAGGAATTGTATTATGAACATTACGGATGTTCGCACTCACACCAGCATCAAGTATGACCTATCAAATTAGAAAGATATGGTTGACTGTTAGACATAACACCGTAATTTAAATGAAAGATATGAGTAACTCAAATGAATTGTACGTAACAAAGATACTTGGCACAGTAATCATCGTCTTTTCCCTCAATTACTACCACTAAAAATTGATTCACAGTACATCATATTTACTACCTTGGGAAAGCATTAAACTTTTGAATTAAAGAAATTATGGTGCTCCACACCAGAACATCTATCAAAACTGACTAAACGTAATACTATAATTCCCTTTTAAGTCATCAACTTTAATATTTTATTGGTAGGAAAGAGTCTTACTCGCACAAGAGCCACATTGTTAGCCATAGCAGCAGTATGCAAGGCTGTTCGCCCATGCTGAGTATCTTGCGCAGTTGGATCTGCCCCAGCTGCAAGCAATATCTGGACCAGCTCTCTACCTTCTGCAGCAGTATACATGCTAAGTAAACTGATTTGTATAACAAAACAAATAAAGATATAGCACTCAATAAATTCAACTTTGATATGACGCTATTGTAATATATAGCAAGAAAAAGTTCAAACAAAATCCTTTTACGTAATGTACCAAACTACATGTAAGGGGTCTTTTACTTATATAAAGCAATTTACCAAACAAAAGGTACTATTATTTCATCATTACCCTTTTCATGATCCTTTCTTATAGAAGCAGCCATACACAGTGCAGTGCCAACTGGACTTGGGATATTAATAGCCAGAGAAATTTCTTCTGGACTGGAAACTTCCACCCATCTCTTGATAACAGCAACATTCCATGTTGCTACACACATATGTAACGGTCTGAAACAAACATAGAAGTATAAATATCTACAGCATAAACAATAGTCACATAGGTTTACAAGTAATAATTATGCATAGGAAAGGGAGAATTATGAATAATAGTATCATGTGACAAGTGAATGTAATGGACATGTTTTGGCTCGTATAATGCTACTAATCAAGATAAGTTGTAAATTAGATGCAAAATAGGAGTTGAGAAATAACCAAATGAGTTAGCTAGTGTGATCAGTACTGGTTATAAACAGGACTGACAACAACCTAATCAGTTCCAGATCTTATGGGGCTTCTACCTAACATAGAAGAGTTTAGTTTTGTACTTACGTCAGACACTTTGCATTTGAAACAGCCATTGATCTAGACCCCCCATTTTCCAATATAACAATGGCACAATCTGTGTATTTCTTGGCAACAGCTCGATGAAGCACAGTTTCACCTTCATCATCCACTGCATTTGGATCGGCTCCAGCTACCAGCAATTCCTATTAAGAGTATCAATAAGCAGAGAATAATCATTAATATGATGACAGATATAAAATTACCATCACATCTCTTATACTTCAGATAAGTGGAAGATTTGTTAACATGTGTTGAAAGCTTTAAAGTGACTGATAGCTTCCTCGGGAGCAGAGCCTTACACGCATACAATCAGGTTGGCCATGGTACGAACACACATGAGCTACAGACGGGCCAGATCCTTCTCGCAGTCTAGACCTGACATTAGCCCCCTTTTTAATGAGAACATGAACACATTGTGGAGATCCAGCTGCTAAAGCAAAGACAAGGGGAGGATCCCCATCTTTGTCCACAATATCTACATTCGCCTCCCCATACTCCAATATAGCTTCCACAAGTTCAGAACTGCCACGTCTGCAAGCTAAGTGAAGAGCAGATTGACCATCAGCATTCTGTGCCTCTAATAACGATCGTACAGATCTTCCACCACCTCCAGCTGCAGCCTTTGCTAGTATATTTCTACTCCACAACAAAAATCATTTCAATGTAGTTGAGAGCTAGTTACGAATAGCTAGTTAATACAAGGGGAATAACTAAAATTCCTAACATATACCAACCTTACACCCTCAAAGTCTCCCTCCAAAACAACCCGATGTAGGTTGTTAGGATTATCCAGAAAGACCCCTGTGTTAGTAGGGCACGTTGCTTCTACAACGTTTACTTCACATATTTTGGTAATCCCACTACATAAATGATTGATAACATTGTTAGCCAAAATAATATATGCATGATCACAAGTAATCGTAGCTGTTAATGCTACCATTACTTTCAACTGTTTAAACAACTGCTTCTCAGATCTTCGTACAGAGAAGAAATGAAAACAGGGAAACCACAAAACAAAGTAATGAGCCTTATAACTCTTACTTATCGGGGCTTTCCGAAGGGCTACGTGGTATCTCTTGTAAATGACGAAGAAATGTAGCAAGCATTGCATTAAAGGTTGGTCTTTTCGATGGTTTAAACTGAAGACATTCACCAATCATTTTCCATAATTCACGAGGAATTCCCACACCCACTATACGTTCATACTGTGGTGGTACTTTTCGGGATTTCACAACAGCTTGAAAAATTTCTTCTCTACTCAGACCATCCCACCTGTAAAATTAAGTGACAATTAGCACAATGCCGAACACAAAACACAAACAAAATATCTAGTTGGGCAAAGCTTCACATACGGGGTGGAGCCAGTGCACATTTCTACCAACGTACAACCAAAACTCCAAGCATCAGAGTCTGGAGAAACACCACTTGCATCCTCCCAGAAAAGCTTTTTCACTGGCCCCCAAGCCTCTGGTGCAGTGTACTGTGGACTGTTTGTTACACAGTCCGTGTATAGAGTGATTTTTGAGGAATCAAAATCTGGTCGAGTTTTCTGGCATGTTGGCTTCTTTAGAATAGAAGCGAGCCCATAATCAGAAACCACAGCATTACCACTTGCATCCAGAAGAAGATTGGAAGGTTTTATATTCATACATATAACACCTGCTGCATGGAGTTCTGCAACTCCTCGAGCAACATCAGCCCCATATCTACAATTGCAAATTTTTTAATAGACAACAAGAGCAATGGAGTGGAATTCTTTTGAAGTTGAAAACTTCAACAACATGAGCACCACACCAAAGTACAATAGAAACCTCTAACAAACAGTCCCAAATGATGATATTCAATCAAAAAACAGAAAATGGGAGGACGGACAAAACAAGTGAAGTGAAGGTAATATTAGAACTAAGACATACTATAAACTCTCACAAGTTTATTAAGTCCACGTAGAATATGTGATGAGTGGTACTGTCATTTACTTCCTGCTAAACGAAGTAAGGTGCATCTTTAGATGATGTGTCCATTAAATCAAGATTAAACTATCCTCACAATTATTTTGCATGATCTGGTATGTCGGTGCATTCAAAAATCATTTTAGGTCATATACTTATGACGTATAATAATGTAACGAAGTTTTCTCAGAGATGCCATAAGAAGTTAATATAAACCTGCAGCAAACTGTAGGTCTTCCATAGCAAACTTTTAGTATCTTATGGCTATCCATATTACACGGGACATGTAAGAAAAGCGGTGGTAGAAGGAACGTTCCAAGTGGAAAATATGTCAACAACAACCATTTATTTCAACCCTAACACAAAGATAATATGCATGATCCTACCATGGAGAATTGGGGATGACTTCTAACAACAAGGCTCAAGGTTCCACTACTTAAAAAGGAAAAAGCTAGTCCATCGACAAATTAAATGTGGCTGCAGCTAGTAATGACAAAAGGAAATGAAAACTATTTCAGGTTGTCTCCTTTTCTAGGAAAATTGGAGTGCTCAACACCAGTATATCAAAAACTGAAGCTATCTTAGGAGTTGCCTTTTAGCAAGTGACACAAGGTTTTAGTTTCTATTCTAAAAATATTTCCTATATATCACTAACAGAGAAAACAAATAAAACCAAGTCAGGTTTAGTCCAGTAACTTCCAATGAAGAGACAGGCTATCAAAGTTTGAAACTTTATGCACAGAAATTATCAAAGTAAAACCAGAGGTTGGGAAAAATTAAGTAAAAGAAAAACAATAAGAGAAGACGAAGAGGTACCTTAGGATCTGCTCCAAGGTGAGCCTGCCTTCATTGCGTTGCATCTCAGATTGAACAGACCCATAGCACCTGTCCATCAAAAGACAAAGAGATCCCTCCATCTTCACAACCCCATGGAAAGTACAAACATTCCGACACCACATCGATGCCTTCCGCAAGCTCTCAAGCTGTCCCTGCATCCAATCTACATCCATCTCCTCAGTCAAAGTCATTTTCTTCACCGCCACACGGTGCTTACACCGTCCACCAACGCCTGCAACAGTCGCATCCCACATCTCCACTCCTCTAGAACCACCACCGTTCTCTTCCCCAATCTGCCTAACCAGCTTCATCTCCGGGTGAGCTCCGACCTCGATCACTGGGCCACAGGAGCTATTACGCGAGCTAGAGGCATGAAATCCGCGGGCGGAACGAGCTCCATCTTCGTAGCTTCCATCTTCTTCGCCGTCTTCATCCTCATCGTCCGTGTAATCGCAGTCGAAGTTAGTACTGCCGGATGCAGTGTGGATGAGAGCGAGCATAGCGTAGTTCTTCCGCAAGCCCTGGACAGAGTTCCCAACAACGGACACGTGGCGGCATCGGGGACAAGTGAGAGTAGTGTCCGAAGAGGTGGAGAACATCTTTGAGAGGCAATCTTTGCAGAAGCCATGACCGCATTCAAGCAATAAGGGAACTCTCTCGTCCTCATTATACCGCGTGTGGCACACGGAACAACAAGGCACCTTCACTCTCCCCACCATGAGAGCTCCAAAGGAGAAAGCCCTAAATTTGGGTCGCGAGATCAAAGAGAGTAGAAGAAGTGAAAGGCCAAATCAGTTGAGAAGTTCCTCAGAACATATCGAAGAAAAACTGTCCAAAGTCGATCCAGATCAAGAGAAGAAGAACAGATCCATGGAACAAAAAGAAAAAAAAAAAAAAGACAAAAAAAACAAAAACAAAAAATAGGGTGAATTTGAAAGGTAGATCAAAACTGCTAGGAAAATCAGACACGTCGAGTCGAACAAGAAAATTGTAAGAAAATGTGAAAAAGGTTCTTCCTCAGGGTTTTATATCATTATTTTTCTTTTTCATTTTATTCCCTATATTTTAATTTCGGTCTGGTTCGTCGTTGGTGGGCATAGAGCAAATATCTGGATAATTTGCAATATCCGTGATTCGTTCTGTTTTATCTAGATATTTAATTTTATGATCTGTTTTGATCCGAAATTTTTCAGATATCCAGAAACCCGGATATTCGTTTTTTTTCAAATATCGACAAATAATCTGATCTGATCCGTTTTTATACAATTAACAAAGATAAAATACAAAATATTCACAAAAATAATTAAAAATATATTTAAAAAATGTCAATATAAATTTTCATACATAAATTAAATAATTTTTCTATATAAACTTAAAATATATATATATATAGCTAACTGTTATAAACTAAAGTTTTAATCAAATTAGTTCCAAAACAAAACTCATAATATATCACATGATAAAAAATGATAACATCATAAACTGAAAAATATAAAACAATTAAAATTAAGTATTTGCTATATTTTATTCATCTCTAACCATACAAATATGCACAACACTATTTATATTATAATATATGTATACATAATTAATATTTAAATATATATTTATTGAAATACGAATCGGAGCGAATATCCAGTCTTTTGAAAAATGATATTTGATATTTGCTTTTTTTTTGACGGATATTAGATTCTATGATTTGCTTTGCTCCAAAATTTTGCGCATATTCAAAATTTTCGAATTGAATCGAACCAAATATTGACGAATCGAATCTTACAAATATTTTCTCCACCCTACCGGTATTGATGGGTTTGGTGCCATTGTGGTTGTTCTCAGCCAACACATTTGAGCCCTAAATCCGTTCAGTTAATGTAAAGATAGAGGTTTGAATGATTGAGTGGTTTTATTTGGATTCAACTTTATGCTCAAATAATTCTCCTTCCATTAACCAAATTATTCCTAGCTAATTTTTTTATAGTTAATTCCAAAACATAATTAATTTTTTTAAGATAATTATATTCAGCAAGACTTGCGCGAATTTTCATTAAACCTTACATAAACATCTAATTGTGTACCGTTAAAAAATTATAATGCATACATCATCCTCATAATAAACGTAAGAATTATTATATAGAAAAAATGTTATAGAACAAAAAACAGTAGCTTGGTACGAGGGAGTCTATCTTCCTCCAATACAAAAATTTATTTCACTAGAAAAACTTATAGTCCAACTAATAAATTTCCCCTATGAAAAAAACTTTCATTAACATCTTTAGTTTTTATAATCTTAAGCTGCAATAAATCGAAAAAGAATACTTAGGCACCTCCAGATCCGTACTTCTTTCCGAAGACAATTAACTGGAGCTTGTCATAGCCAGCAAGCACACCAGCACCTGCAATGGCACGCAGAATATTGGCACCAGCACCCTTGAACAGAGACTTGGCTCCTTCGTTTTTGAGGATCTGTGAGAACGCATCCATCGAACTCTTGTACTTCACGGCTTCACCTGATGTCATCATCATTCTTCTGCGAACCGTGTCAATTGGGTAAGATGCAAGACCTGCACCGTTGGTGATGAGCCATCCAAGAGCAAAACTAGCAAAGAAGCTGTCCTGAAATGTCCAACAAATGAAAAAATATAACAAAACATTAGAATCATACAAGGTGAAGTTCCCTGATTTTTTAAGATGTCATTGTAAGAATAGAGAAAGCTCAAACAAACCTGCAAGTCTCCAGTGAGGAGAACAGGCTTAACAGAATCGTATAGTCCAAAGTAGAGACCACGATAGACAATGATACCAGCACATGAGATGTTGAAACCACGGTAAAGTCCAGCAATACCATCCGACTTGAGGGTCTTTTTGTAGACATCGACTAGACCATTGAACTGCCTTTCACCTCCCTTCTTGGCAGACTTAGAATCATTAGCTAGACGGGTACGTGCATAGTCAAGAGAGTACACAAAGAGAAGTGAAGAAGCACCAGCAGCACCTCCAGATGCCAAGTTACCAGCAAACCACTTCCAGTAACCATCCCTGTCTTTCTTGAAGTTGAAAAGCCTCTTGAAGTAATCTTTGAATGCAAAGTTCAAAGCCTATCAAGAATGGAAGATGGATCAGTAACAAAGGCATCATATCATAGTACACAAGATATATTTTAAGAGCACACAAGTGAAGCTTAACCAACCTGAGTAGGGAAGTAACGGATAACGTTAGCTGTGTTTCCTCTCCACAAAGAACCAAATCCCTCATCCTTAACTGTCCTGCCGAAACAATCACCAATACCTTTGTAGGGCTCAGAGAGCCTGCCAGCCTTGAGCATCTCATCCTGATTTTGAATCAAAAGTTTGATACGCTCAATGGGAGCAGCAGCAGTCTTTGACACAGCAGCAGAAACACCACCCATCAGGAAATCAATAGCAAAGTTTGTGAAACCTTTCTCTCCTGGAGCTTGGACAAAGACCGGAGAGGTAGCTGATGTAATTTGAGACGTGACTGCAAGAGGATATTGAAATGATGCATTTGAATAGTTTCCATATGTTGCACGTCTTTGGTATGTAGCATGCCTCTGGAAAGCTGAAGCATAACCATGAATGTCTTTGGATACACTCGAACGCAAAAATTGGCTAGAAACCTTCTGGAGAATCGTGGGGTGCTGAGTCTGATCAACCATTTTAACCTCTGTAAAAATAAACAACCCCCTTAGTGAACAATAAAACATGAAATATGATGTCGACCGCAGCGAAAACCTATTTGTGCGTCTTAGGAGGAACAAATATTTACAATTTAAACATAAAAGAGGCTACATGTTTAAAACTGAGAAAACACAAAACTAATGAAAAGTTATATCGATGTCGATGTATAAGATATAAATAACCAAAAATATCAATCCAATATTAATTCTCTGAAATGAGGTGACACAGAAGCCAAAACATGATCAGAATCGGTAATAAAAAAAAATTTGTCAAAGAAAACATATCCACGCATGAGTAACTAAATGGTACCGAATATAAACAACAAAGCCAAATCATTTTCGAATATTCCCCAAGAGGACTGTCGAAACAAAACAAATGAATCTCCTAACACTCAAATAGCGATAAAGATTTAACTAAAAACCAAACACAAGGAAACGATTAGATCGGTAACACGAAACAAAAAATAAATCATTTTACCTTATTGATGAAAAGACAAAACAGAGCAATAAAAATAGATGAAGAAAATAGAGAGAAATAACGAGATTTAAAGCCATAGAGATGAAAGAGGAACCAAAAATTACCAAAGGGAAATCGATGGCAAAGAGAAATTGAAGGAGCGAAAATCTTCGCCCTTTTCTTGTGGTTGTTGTAAGGCAACACATTTGAGTGAGCCCTAAACCGGTTGAGTTAATGTAAAGATAGGTTTGATTGAGTGGTTTGATTTGGTTTCAACTTTATGCTAAAATGATTCTCCTTCCATTAACCAAATTATTCCAAATTATTATATTAATTGAAATGTACGATTGAACAGCAAAAAAAATAAAAAGAAGCAATTCATGAATTTATTTTCTCCCGCTTTATACTCTCTTCTTCTCCACCTCTGGAACTGCTCCTTTCCTCAAACCCTAAGCATAATATTTTGCTCTTCGATTTCTCCATCTTCACTCACCTATGGCACCTATTGATCCACACTCTTTCACTGATTCTTCTCATCCCCTCACCACGCATGTCGCTTTATCCCTTTACCTCGATTTCAACACCTCCATCATCCATGGCTCTGCTCTCCTCACTCTCTCCTCCGCTCACTCCGGCAATCTCTCTCTTGACACTCGCGCCATTTCCATCGACATGGTCCTCGATCCCTCAACTCATGAACGTCTCCCTTGCTGCGTCTCCACAAAACCTGATCCAATTCGAGGCACCGAAGTAGTCGTAATCCTCTCCGGTCAATCTTCACTCCTCGTTGTCTACTCCACTTCTCCTTCCGCCTCCGCACTTCAGTGGCTGTCGCCTCTTCAAACCTTCTCCAAGTCGCATCCTTATGTCTACACGCAGTGTCAAGCGATTCACGCCAGATCCATTTTCCCCTGCCAGGACACTCCTGCCGCGAGGATTCGCTACGACGTCGTCATGAACATACCAAATTCGCTCTCCGCCGTCATGTCGGCTCGACACGTCCGCCGTAGGCTTCCGGTTCCTGAGGAGGCCAAACATCTAGAGGCGGGTTCATTGGGGTCCTCACTATGGAGTGCTGAGGACAGAGTTGTGGAGGAGTTCGCTATGGAACAACCGATACCGCCATACCTTTTTGCGTTCGCCGTAGGTGAGTTAGGTTTTAGGGAAGTTGGACCTAGGACTCGGGTTTACGCAGAGTCTGCCGCCAAAGAAGTTCTAGATACCGCTGCTCTGGAGTTTGCTGGAACGGAGGACATGATCAAGCAAGGGGAGAAGCTGTTTGGCGATTACCAATGGGAACGATTTGACTTACTAGTTCTGCCACCGAGTTTTCCTTATGGAGGGATGGAGAATCCAAGAATGGTCTTTTTGACGCCCACTGTTATCAAAGGAGATGCCTCTGGAGCTCAAGTTGTAGCACACGAACTCGCACATAGCTGGACTGGGAATTTGATCACCAACATCAACAACGAACATTTTTGGCTGAATGAAGTACTTACTTGATTCGCTCTTTGTCTCTCTAACTCAGTTTATCTTTCATGATAATGATTTCATGTTTCTGGCAATAGGGATTCACAACTTACGCAGAGAGGAGAATCGTGGAGGTTGTTCAAGGGTCAAATAGAGCTACATTGAACATTGGCATTGGTTGGAAGGGTTTGACTGATGAAATGGAACGGTTTAAAGACAACTTGGAGTGCACTAAACTGTGGAACAAACAAGAAGGTGTTGATCCAGATGATGTGTATTCTCAGGTCCCATATGAAAAAGGCTTCCAATTTGTGTTGAGAATTGAACGCCAGGTTAGTTGGGTTCAGCGTCTGTTCAGATGTTTTCTTATGTAATGTTACAGTGACGTTCATCTATTTAGTTTCGAAAACTTTCAGATTGGAAGGACTGCTTTTGATGAATTCCTCAAGAAATACATTGATACTTTCAAGTTCAAGTCAATCGATACAAACACGTTTCTTGAATTCCTGAAAGCAAATATCCCTGGGATAGAGAAAGAGATCGACCTTAAGCTGTGGACTGAAGGCGTTGGTATACCAGAAGATGCATATGAACCAGTCTCAAACATATACACAAAGATCATATCCCTGGCAAAAGAATTTAAGGAAGGAAAGATGCCAAGTGAGGATGAGGTTGCTGAGTGGAACGGACAGGAATGGGAACTGTACTTGGAGAATCTTCCTAAATCATGTGAACCTTCTCAGGTACCCTTTACCATTTCCTTTCTTACCATTAAGATAATGTTAAGTTGCTAGGTGCATCGGATTTCGTAGAAGTGAACGTCAAACTTTCACAAGGAAATGGAAAAGAGATTAAGAATAGGTCCACATCGGCATAAATAAGAGTCTATTAGCTTAGATCAGTGTTGGTTAGTAGTATAGATAATGTATGGTCAATAGAGGAAAGGATCAGGAATCAGGTTCCAAATGTGTAACTAACAACCAGTTTGCTTATTGGTGGTGAATCAGGTCGTGGCCTTGGACAAGCGGTATAGACTAGCAGAATCAAAGGACTACGAAGTGAAGGTGTCGTTTCTGCAACTTGCAATCGCATCCAAGTGCAGAGAGTACCATGGCGAAGTGGGGAAAACTTTAAAAGAAGTAGGAAGGATGAAGTACCTACGCCCACTCTTCACAACTCTTGCACAAGCTGGTGGAACCGAAGAGAAGCAGTTGGCGAAACAGGTGTTTGCCGAAGCTCGAGAAACTTACCACCCCATAGCTCAGGGAGTGGTTGAGTCTATTCTCTCTAAGCACATCTGAACAAGATCCTTGTTATAGCTTTGAGAGCAGTCCAGAAACATAACATTTCAATAAAACCCAGTGACTGTAATAAACAATTGATGCTTTGAGTCATAAACAAAATGAAGTGCCTTGTTGATAAAATTACATTTCCTCTGAGATAAAGCTTACTTAACTATGCACCACTTTCATCTTCCAACTTCTTGACATAAGCCTTGAGCACCATTATAACCTCTCTTGCGGGTGCTTGTAAAGTAGAGACGAGATTAATGGCCGGAGATTGCAGAGCACCCAGCATCTTAGCGTAGACCTCAGCGCGAGTGGGCATTGTCTCTAGAACTTTAAAATTGTCGGGAGCGTAGAACTTACCTTCAAAGACGGCACCAGCGAAGTCATTGTCTTCAAGCTTGCGTTCCTTTTGGAAGCTTCGGTAGGGTTTGATGGCGGAAGGAATTTCATCAGTTTGGACGAAAAGCCAAGCGTTCATACCTTTCATACAAGGCTTGAGAGCTTCCCATTTGGTGCCTTCGATGGCTTTGAAGACCAAAGTATTCTTGGCGACGATAAGCTTTGTAGTATCCGGGAGAGTTCTCCGGAGGTCTTGAAACTGTTTGACGGTGAGGCCTTTGTAATTGATGGCAGCGAGCAGGTGGCAGTTCTCGAGATGGGACTTGACGGCTTCCACAGTCTCCTCCTTTTTGTTACGAGACACGGCGGATCTGATGACCGGGAGGGAAGGATAGTTCGGGGATTTCGAGGATTTGGGGTTTAGGGTTGAGATTCGCTGGTGGCAGAGAGGTGACAAGGAAGACGAGAAGGAGAGAAGAGCCACTTCCATTTTCACTCCAAAAAGATTACAGGAGTCTCTGTTTCTTCTGTGTGGAGGGAGAAGATGGATATGATGAACTAACGCAATCCAGTCTCCTTTTTGATTAAATTTTTTATTATTAAAGAGAGGATAAAAGAAGGGTTTACAGACGGGACTATTAACTCCGTCTGGTTGAATGCTTTTGTCCGTTAGTTTTACTCTTCTCAAGTATACATATTACATACACCAACCAACAAGAACATTTGTCCTAATTTATCACTTCTTTTTTTTCACTGATTGAAATTGGATTGAAAATATTACACAAAGAACAAGAAGACATCAGATAATCACAAAGAGAACAATGATCATTTTCGATTTTACAATTTAAAAAAAAAGAGATTTTAGCAATATATTGATTAACTATTAATAATCATGATTCAAGTTTTTTGGTGAGGAGTTTTTTGCACAATAATTTATAAAAGTCGGGTTGCAAACCTAAATATAATAACTTGAAAAAATAAGAAAATTTTAGAAAAAGAAGACAAAACAACATACTGTTTTTAAAACTAGGCTTTTTGAAACTTGTTTTCAAAATTAAACTTTTTTCTTTTCTTCTCCTGATTAAAACTAAACCCCTTTTTAAATTTGTTTCTGAACTCAAAATTAAAACATAGATTTATTTTTAAATAATTGCATTTTAAATAACAATTGATTGTTTTTTTGTTGATAAAAGGTTTTGCATTAATAATAAAAGTTAGCTGAAGCTTAAGTTACAAATTTGACATACAAAATGCATACTACAGTAATAAAACCCATTTGGTAGAATCTAAAAGCACCTATTTAACTTAGCTCAAGTGAAGGCCCATATTGATAAGCCAATAGCTAAATGAGGTTCCTTTTTGTTGTGAAGGAGAAGATGATTCGATTGTAATTAACAAATTGAGAACCATAGCTGCATCGAATCACATGCAAGCTTAGCCTTGGGCGTTCGGATCTTCGGGTCGGGTTCGGGTCGGTTCCTTTCGGGTCCAGTTCTTTCGGTTCCAGAATATTTATACCTATATAGGACCCGTTACTATTTCGGTTCGGTTTCTGGTTCGGGTCGGTTCGGGTCCAAATTTAAAAAACCTGAAACTTACCCGAATACCCAAATAACCGAGAAATATCCCAAAATATGCTAAAAATACCAAAACAAACACCTAAAAATATCATAAAGATACCTAAAAATAGTGAAAAAATATTTTTGAATACCTAAATATTAAAAATATGTGAAAATATCTAAAATTACCAAAACATACTCATAAGATACTCTAAAAATACCTTAAAAAAATTATAAAGTCAGATCTTCGGGTACCCGTTCGGTTCTTGGTTCGGGTCCGTGTTCGGTCGTTCTTCAAGTCCTAAATTTTTGTATCCGTTCGGGTATTTAGGCATTTCGGGTTCGGGTTCAGATCTTCTTTTTAAGGTCAAGTCCAGGTTCGTTTTTTCGGGTCCCGTTTTTATGCCCATGCCTATGCAAGCTTCTGATTTTTCTGCCTTAGAGATGAAATTCTATTCTTGATTAGTTGCTTGACAAGGACCGAAATTGTTGAGGCTGAACGGTGAGATTGCCGGAGAAGACGTTCGTTCCGTTCACGCCATAACTAATAGATTACCGATTGCCAAAGCAGAAGGAGGATTGTTTTGTGGTGTTTATGGCCAGAGTAGCTGAGAAGGTAGTCAATTGATCTCTCCCAGTTATTATCCCATCCTGGTAAATTGATATTCAAAGTGAGCTGAGCCCACAAATCTCTTGAAAAATCACATTCCAGGAACAAGTGATCTCTGCTCTCTCGATGTCCATTGCAAAGTAGGTAGTTGGTGTCATTGGTGAGGCCCCAAGCAGCTAATCGATCTCTGGTAGGATACCTGTTGTAAGCAACTAACCAGGTAAAGATAGAGTGCTTTGGTATCCTGTATTTAATCCATACAATTCTGCTCCATCGAATTTCTAGGCTCGATACCCTTAGATCCTTGTAGATTGTACCCGATTTGAATTGCATTTTGGTCTGGCCCTTGACTTCCCATATTGGTCTATCTTCTATCTCAGATTATGTAATTGTTGTAAGATGAGTCTGAAGATGTTGGATTTGTTCTGATCGAGCCGGAGAGAAGATCCACAACTCATTCCTCCAGCAAGCTGAAAGTTTTTCTTTGAAGGGTATACCTGTTAATCTCGGCCCCTGAGAACCAATAAATTCAATGAGATGGCCAAATTTCGTCCAAGGATCTGTCCAGAATTTTATTTCTCTACCATTTCCTGGTATAATCCTAAGCCAGTGCATTGAAGTTTTTCTTAGCTTGAGTAGTTGCCTGAAATTCCATGAATGGTTCTGAGCCTGCTTAGTCTCCCAGAATGTTTTGTCTTTTATAACGTTTAGATGGATCCAAGCAACCCAAATAGAATATGTAGTGAAGAATAACATCCAAATTAGCTTTAGAGCACATATCATATTCCAATCGCCCAGATTTTTAATCCCCAAACCTCCTTTAACCTTTGGCTTAACCATTGTTTCCCATGCTATCTTTGCAGAGTGTTTTCCTTCTAATATAATCTAGATTACTTTTATTTGAATTGCGTTTTGGTTCAGCAATTGATTGTTTCTAGATTTTTCTCTAACTTACTTTTATTTGAAGATCTATCTAATATAATCTAAACTTTCTTTTACGATTACTCTAAAATCAAAAAGTGGAAAAAATCTAAAGAACTTCTTGCAATGAACTCATTGTTCTCAACGTCAACGTCAAGTGTTAATCTTCAGAGAAGTAAACAAGTTTTTAGATTGCTTCAGATTTCAGTCACCAATATTCAAAATTAGGTATTTTGATTGAAACTTATTTTTTTATTTATTGATGTTGTTATAATATAACACAATTAAAATACATGTTGTATTCATATTTGTTAATGATAATTTTCGTAAAAGTAAAAGATAAATCAATTGCTGATAAAGATTTATAATTATCATTCAATTTAGGGATGAATGAAGAGTTTCCAAAAAGCCTTTTCCAAAAGGGAGATGAACCACAAGTGGAGCATATAAACAATCGTTGTAGGTATCCTCTTATGGGAAAACTAGAAAAGTTTTTTCCCAGTGAATACAACGAAGTAAAGGAGACATCAATATTTAAGGATATTTTGTCATTAAAGAAGAATAATTTAGGCTACTGAACTCAATTAATACACAACATGATGTGTAAGCAGTTAGTTACAAATAAAAAATATGAAGTATGGTGTGTATTTGGAGGGAAACTGTTAAGATTTTCGCTACAAGAATGCTATGCAGTTACAAGACTTAAATATGAGGGTAATCATGTGAGCATCGATGTGGAACACAGTAAAGATGATGATGGGTTTTGGAGTTTGTTGCTAAAGACAAAGGAAAACATTAGCATTAAAACATTAGTTGATCAACAACTAGACAATGCTAAAAAGTGGAAACGTGTGGATATAGTTAGATTTGTGTATGTTTGCATTATAGCGGGCTTGGTAATGGCAAAAGATGAGAAAGCACATATTCCACACAAATACATCATGCCGGTAATGGACATCGATACGGTTGAAAATTATCCTTGGGGTCGTGATGCATTCAAGTGTCTAGTTGATTCCATCATAAAAACATGAGATAAGTTGAAAAATTCAAAAAGCTATACTTTGGATGGGTTTTCTTACGCGTTTCAGATTTGGATCATGGAAGCAATTCCATTTATTGTAAATTTTTTGGCAAAGAAAATCAATGACGATTCCTTTAAAAGTCCACTATGTTCAAATTGGAGTGGTGTTGCTAGAGTTTCATACACTGAAATTAGCCAACTCGAAAGTACATACCAAGCCACTGTAAGTATTAATGTTTTTGTTAATTTTTATAATTGTTGTTTCAAAATCGTAAAGAAAATTAGATTTAATTGTAATATATAATATATATTGAGTAGTGATCATATCGATAGCAACTTCTTTTTTTTGTTGGCTTAAACAATGATTAAATTTCGTGTGACTAATAAGTGTTTTTCTTTACCAATACAGGATTTATTCCACACATATATGGATTCAAATGGGAATGTCGATATTTATGAATCTATTGATTTTTCTTGGCCTGATGAAGTGCATGATGTTAGCGTTGATATTTTAAAAGCTAATATTAAAAGTGATCATGAATTTGGGGACATAAATGGGAGAGTTTACAGCAAAATAACAATATTTATGGACAAGATAATCAGTTTGGAGAAGAAGTTGACAATAAAGTTTTCCCAAAAGAGAATGAAGATGTGGTTTCTGAAATGACTAAGCACAAAAGGAGATTATTTGATTCTGGTGCACAACAACAGAATAAACAAGAACAGGGAAGTATTAATGAAGACATGAAGTCTTTTATTCAAGAATTGTTTAACGTTGCTTTCTCTAGATTTGAGGAAAAAATTAACAAAAAGGTTAATGAAGGGATGGGAAAATTAGAGAAGGAGTTCTTAGATTTCAAGAGGAGTATGTCTAAAATTATAAAAAATGCAGAGACATTGAAGCCTTCCAAGGGTAATAATTTTCAGTTTAATAGTCTTGAGGTAAGTAATGTTCTCTCAAAAATTATTCTCCTACGCATTGATTAAGGTTTTATTAATTTATTGTCTGAGATTTTATTTGTTAAAAATTGACAACAACAAACAGACCTCGTATATAGATGCGCCTAAGAATCCTTACACCACAACCTAAATTCAGATCTAGAACAAAATCAAATACAAAACGAGTAAAGACACATATAACAACTTTAAAAACAAAGAAATCGACTCTTTTAAAAAAAAACTAGAAAGAATGTGAGAAAAGCTTACATAGAATAGGAGCTAGCCGAGACGTGGAGAACAACAATGTAAAACGTAAAATCCCTTAGTTATTTTACTATTTCTATATTATGAAGAAGAGAATAAAAAACGTAAAACTCCCATATATATGTGGATTTAAGGAGCTTAGTTTTTTCTCAAAAAAGAAAAAAAAAAGATGAAGACCAAAACCAAGTTGTTGTTTTGAAAACCAAACGTGTATTTTCAAGTATAATTATTAATATTTCATTATATTTCGTTAATTATTGTTTTAACATCTTTATAAATAAAACTAGTATCAATTATTGTTTTAATTGATACAAATTGAAATTCATTGGCATCCATTAATTTAACTGACGTTAAGCAGTTTATATGTATCAGTCTTAAAATTGAAACCAAATTAATATTATATTTCAATTGATGTGAAATTTTTTGTTTAGATACATCATTCGTTCAGTTGGTGTAAATTTATGCTTTACATCAATTGTTTTCTAAATGATGTAAATCAAATTATATTGTATCAATCTTATTTAATTGATGCAAAATATGCAGTAATAGTGTCGTATATTTTAAATGATATTAAATGATATATAATGTATCACTTATAAATAAATAATTATGTATGGTATCAATTATTTATATGACATAATATTATTGATGCAATATATTATATTTTTTGTAGTGATATTTTGTTTTTTATAAAGTCCTTAAGGTGAAGCTAGCCAAAGTCAGCTGATTCTGGTATAATCAAGTCAAAGGCATGTATCTCAAGTAGAGTTCAGTCAACGCCAACCGTCTCTTAGAAGAACTTTTGTGTTGGTTTTTTTTGTTGTTTGTTTCATAAGTATTTTGTTGCTGTTTTTGTTGACATGAGACAATCCAAATGTTTGTAAGTATTTGAATTGGGCATTGGATTTTTTATTGTCATTTTAACGGTTTATTTGACACAATGTTAAAAGTTCAATTAACGATGTTAATTGTTTTTCTTTATTTGTAGTTGAAGCTGGAGACTTGTTAGACGGTTTTCAAGTTTAATTAAGCACTACTAAGTTCCAACTAGAGTAATTCTTAGGTGTATTGAATCTGATATAAATTTGAATCTTATATTTTTTTAAAGTAATAAATATAAATATTCTTAGATAATTTTGTTTTTGTATAATTATGAAAAGAAATAAAGTTTAGATTTGACTTCAATTTTGTTAATCAAGTATAGAAAAAAACAGCGTAATTATCACTAGTTGTTTATAACAGATTCGATTAAAATGTTGGATAAAAAGTTTTGAAATACATATTATGAGATATATCTATACATGTGAATATTTTTTCAAGATTTGATGCTATCATAGAAAAAATTGCTACCGTATTTTAAAATAAATAAACAATAATTTTTTTTTGCATCAAAATACAAATATTATTTTTGAGATCTAGTGAAATAATGTGGTTAATAATGTGAAGCAATACTGTTGAGAAGTCCTCTTCTCGTAGTCTTCTTATGGACCAAAGGACTGATGGGCAATGTCTCACTTTCCACAAAGAAAGTGCGCCGTCCATTATTCCAAGGAGATGATACAACGATGAAGGTAACTGAACATACCTCAGTGCAAACAATCTGATCTGAATTCACCTTCCATTGATTCACAGGATCAGATAATAGATGTGGAAACTAATGTAGAGCTGACCATTCAAACAGAGACAGCAGCTACTGATCCTGAACTTGTTAATTATATGGATGAGGATGATGATCTATTGGATTCGGAGGGGGAGCAGTATGAACCAACAGAGGAAGTACTTGCAGAATCTGCTGAGTTCATTGAATCTTATGAGCTTAAGGCAAAGGAGAAGGAACAACAGGAAGCATCTGTTCAAGCTTTGAAGCCGCTACTGGTCCCGTCTAAATCTATGTCATGGCCATCAACACCTCTTCGTAGAATCAGCTCTAAGAAGATGATGGCTAT
Organism: Lepidium africanum; assembly: GCA_900406405.1. Classification (NCBI taxonomy): domain Eukaryota; kingdom Viridiplantae; phylum Streptophyta; class Magnoliopsida; order Brassicales; family Brassicaceae; genus Lepidium; species Lepidium africanum. Next base: position 61,446 of record OVAX01000031.1, read on the forward strand.
CACCGCGATGTCGCCTTGCAAAGTACCAAAGGAAACTAAAGCCAAAGCAATGCAAGCTAAGGAGTCAGGAAAAGGCTCAATGAAGTTTTAAGTTTTATTTTTAATGTTTAATACCCTTTGTTGGAATTGCCAAGGTATTGGTAATAGGGTCACAATAAATTTTCTTAGAAACATTTGGAAAAAATATAAACCAGAGTTTTTATTTCTTTCTGAAACTAAGAATTAATTAAATTTTATGAAAAAGGTTCAAGCTTATTTAAATTACAATTCGATGCTTGTAGTTGATCCAAATGGAAGGAGCGGTGGTTTGGCTATTTTCTATAATGATTTTTACAATGTTACCCTAAATCATAAAGACAATAGAATGAGTGATATATCTTTGATGGTTAAAGGACAAAAGATTGCTATTACTTTTATCTATGGTGAACCAAATCAATATCTTCGGGATCAAGTCTGGGAGAGATTGACTAGGATCGGCATAATCCGTGACATTCCCTTCAATGAACTGTCAGGAAACCATGAAAAACAGGGAGGAACGATGAGACACCCAAATTCGTTCCTTCCTTTTAATCAAATGCTAAAAAACTGTGGATTGATTGATTTCCCGAAAATCAGAAATACGTGGTCCTGGCGAGGAGTCCGACATAATGGAATTATAAGATGTGTGTTGGATAAAGCATATGGGAATGAGGATTGACACGATATATATTCCCATTGTCTAAAATAGAATATCTTGACATGATTGGATCGGATCACCGACCAATTTTAGGTCAATTTTCTGATCGTACATACCGCCAACGACATCAATTTATGTTTGATAAACGTTGGATTGGTAAAGCTGGATTTCAGGAATCTATAGAAAAAGGTTGGAAAGGTCTGTCCTGTAAACGTAAATTAACGTTCTCAGGTAAAATAAGGAATTGTAGGAAGGAAATTTCTTATTGGCAAAATAAGAATGTTCCTTCTGGTAGACAATTGATTGAAAAATTACCAAAACAGGTGGAGGATATACAAAATAGAAATTCCACGCCCACCGAGGAACTTTCAAAGGCTAAGTTGGAATTAAAACAAGCCTATTTAGAAGAAGAAACGTATTGGAAACAAAAAAGTCGAAATAAATGGCTTAAAGAGGGGGATGAAAATACACAATTCTTCCATGCTCAAACTAAACAGAGAAGAGCAAAAAACAGAATTGTTGGTTTATTCAATGATTCTGGGATTGGAATTTGGATATTTTTCGAATCTTTTCTCAACAAATGGTAGTACTTTAAGCCTTAATCAGCTTTCAGAAGTGACCCCTAAAATCACAGAAACCGATAATACCATGTTAATAAGAAGGGCATCTGAAGAAGAAATTAAGAAACCCTTTTCATGATGGACCCGAGTAAAACGCTATGACCAGATGGAATGACTGCACTATTTTTCCAAAAAATGTGGGAAGTAGTAAAGACTGATGTTATTTAGTTGGTTGATAATTTTTTAACCTCTGGTACCTTTGAACAAGGATTAAATGATACTAATATTTGTTTAATTTCAAAAACGGCAAGGCCAACTAAAATGGCGGAATTTCGTCCTATTAGTCTATGTAATGTAGGATATAAAATTATATCAAAGGTTTTATGTAATAGATTAAAAAAATTCATGCCTAAATTGATCTCCGAGACACAGTCAGCCTTCATATCTGGTCGTCTGATCTCGGATAATATTTCGATTGCACAAGAAATGTTCCATGTGCTCCATACTAATAAAGCGGTACGAGGAAAATTCATGGCTATCAAGACTAATATGAGTAAAGCTTATGATCGAGTAGAATGTAATCTAATCAAAAACTTGCTCTTTAAATTAGGCTTTAGTGATGACTGGACTCGCTGTATAATGCACTGTATCACTAGTGAAATATTCAGTCCTGATGAACAGCGAACCACAAGACACAATTGTACCGCAAAGAGGATTACGTTAAGGGGATCCCCTACCCCCTTATATTTTTATTCTATGTACGGAGGTGCTGATCTCAATGTTGAGATAGGCAGAATCCGATAAGAAGATTTCTGGTATCACTATTACATGAGCAAGCCCAACGATATCACATTTATTATTTGCACATGATAGTCTTTTCTTCTGTAAAGCAACTACAGAAGAAGCTACTAATATTGTGGAAATCCTAAAGGAATATGAGAGGGTCTCGGGACAAAAACTAAATTTTGATAAGTCTTTGATTCAATTTGGACATTCTGTTCAGGATAAACTGATGATTCACCAAGTTTCTGGTATTAAGAATTTGGGTGGAATGGGTTAATATCTTGGACTTCTTGAAAATATTGGCGGTGCTAAGACTAAAGTTGTTGCCTTTGTTCGAGAGAAACTCCAAGATAGGATTAACAGTTGGACGTCAAAATTTCTTTCCAAAGGGGGAAAGGAAGTTTTAATAAAGTTGATGCTCACCGCCTTACCAACATATGTCATGTCATGCTTTACATTACCAAAAACTATTGTGAAACAATTAAATTATGCGATAGCTAATTTCTAGTGGTCTAATTCTGAAACATTGAAAGGTGGCCATTGGATGAAATGGAAAAAACTATGTAAACTAAAAATGGAAGGTGGCCTTGGCTTTCATGTGTTGGAGGATTTCAATTCCGCACTTTTAGCTAAACAGCTTTGGCGCTTAATTGATTATCCGGATTCACTTTTTGTGTAAGTTATGTGGGGAAGATATTATAAAAATTCTTGCCCTTTTACTGCAAAATCTACTTCTACTCTGTCCTATGGCTGGCGTAGTATTATGTCCTCTAGATTCATGGTGTCCAAAGGAATTATAAAGAAATTGGGGATGGTCGATCGATTGCGGTCTGGAAAGACCCATGGATCCTTGATATACAACAATGACCTGCCATAGGTTTTGATCAGTCTATATACCCAAATTTAACCGTGGATCAATTTATTGATTTCCGGTTAAGATCATTGTGAGAGACAATCTTACATCAATATTTTATTCTGTCAGATGTCCAATTAATCATGGGATTATTTATCCCACATAGGGTATGACCTGATTATTGGGGATGGCACTATACAAAAACTGGACGTTATTCAGTAAAATCTGGATATGCCATTGAAGAGAATAATTCCCTTCTTGGGATGGGGACGTATGGGCTGAATTTATGGGCCTCCAAGAAAGGTCTGGAAGTTGGACTATCTTAATAAGATCAAACATTTTATGTGGCAGTCCTTATCAGGATGCACTACTGTTAAGCACAACCTTAACAGTCGTGGTATTAAGTGTGATCCTAGATGTGGCAGATGCGGGGCAGAGATAGAGACAATTAACCATGTTCTTTTTGAATATCCACCCGCAATTCAGACATGGGCACTCTCGTGCGTTCCTTCAACCATGGACATATTTCCCGAATAATCATTATGGTATAATATAGATTACTTATTTTGGCAAATCCCAGAATCGGTAGATGTATTAATCTTTCCATGGATTATTTGGCTTCTTTGGAAAGATAGGAATGATGTGTGTTTTTCGGGTGTGGGTAAAACTCCTCCAAATATGCTGGCTCAAGCAATACAAGATGCACTTGAATGGTCTAATGCAAGGCACTCAGATTCGATTACTGTTCAACCGGGATCTTTTACCGCAGCTTCGCTTTGGTCGGCGGTCGCTATTCCCTTGACATCTAATCTAGCATTCACAGGTTATAGGTGTTTTGTTGATGGGTCGTGGAAAGATTCTGATTTGTTTACGGGGATTGCTTGGATGTGCTTCCCGGACCACCACGATGGTACCTGTATGGGTGCTCGATGCATAAGACGGAGTCTCTCTACACTACATTCGGAGGTGGAAGCTCTGCTCTAGGCTATGGAATCTTTGATTGCTTTCCAGTTTTTAGAAGCAGAGTTCACTACGGACTGCACGGATGTGCTTAAGATTATGAAGCATCCAGAAGAATGGCCAGCTTTCCAAACTTATTAGGAAGATTTTCATAGGTTGAAATCTCTTTTCCGTGCCTTTTCGTTGTTTGTTATCCCCAGATCTCTGAACCATAAAGCTGATTCTCTCGCTCGTTCTATTAGAGAGATAGCTAATGGCTTAGTGTTGTAATTGTGATCCATCCTCGCTTCCAGTGTGGTTTTATTATTAATATTATTCTTGGTTGACAAAAAAAAAGTAATGTGAAGCAAAGTGACGTGTAAAAAATAAAGTAAAGCAAACTAAATAGTTAAATGAATCTTTCAATATTTTGACCATTGGTTTACGATTGTGGTTGAATCACCATATATATTCTTTTGTATGATAATATTTAATAAATATTAATTAGTATATATATAGTTTAGGGTTTTAATTGGTCAATAAATAGTAGGGAAATTAAGATAGGATATTATAAGCATGCTTTAAAGTGGACTGCCTACGACAATTTATACACAGTCGAACCAAGGGGTCTTTGTGGAGGCCTTGCGATCCTATGGAAAAACCACACTGACTTGGACATCAAGGAAGCCAACAACAACTACATAGATACTTCGGTCAAGATTGGTAATCTGGTAGCTATGATCACCTTTGTATATGGGCACCCGATTCCATCACATCGACAAGAAGTCATAAACAAAATCAAAGCATTTGGAGAAAATAGAAGGCTACCATGGCTCATCATTGGCGACTTTAATGAACGGGCAGATGCCAATGATAAACTAGGTAGACCTCCAAGACCCCCCAACTCTTTTGCGTACTTCTAATCCTTCACTAGGTTATGTGGTCTAAAAGAAATTCCTAGTACTGTGAATCATTTTTTGTGGGTGGGGAAAAGGATTAGATCACAGTTTTAGCAACATAGAATGGTTTCAATATTTTGCCTAGACAAATACGGCTTATCTTCTTATCATGGGATTGGACCACATGCCCTTATTCACCACGATAATGCCAGACACTTCTACACATAGAAAAAGGTTCTGTTTTGATAAAAGATGGATCAAAAAGCGAGGGTTTGAGGAAGTAGTCAAATCTGGTTGGCTAGCGAGCTCCACCACACCCAAATTTTCTCTGTTTGACCACATATTTAATTGCCATAGAGGGATATCAAGATGGAAACATAGGAATAAAGCTAACTCAAATGTAGCCATTAACAACACCAAAGGTAAATTGGAAGCTGAGGTTAGTAAACCATACCCGGACCCGATACTTATCGACAAACTCAAAATGGAACTGAGTAACCATTATAAAGTGGAGAAAGCATACTGGAAAGAGAAATGTAAAGAGAAGTGGCTTAAAGAAGGAGATCATAACACACAATTTTTCTATAATTATGTTAAATTTCAACGTCTAGAAATAAAATACTTTGTCTCCAAGATACAAATGACCACCTACTTTTCGAGGAAGGCTCCAAGGGTGATATCGTTGCCAACTACTTCAGAGATCTTTTCACAAGCTCCAATCTAGAAAACCTGCAAAAAATCTTAGGAGATTTAGAACCCAAGGTTACAAGGGAAATGAACGAGGAATTAACAAAACCGGTAAGTTCTGAAGATGTGAAACAAGCACTGTTCAGCATTTGAAGTGATAGTTCCCCTGGTCTAGACGGAATGACTGGTTAGTTTTTTCAAACATATTGGCCACTAATGAGAGAAAAAATAACCTAGGAGATCAAAAAGACATTTTTGGATGGCACATTTCCACAAGAGTGGAACTACACTCACATTGCCTTAATTCCAAAATGCCAAAGAGCAACCACAATGAAAGATTACAAGCCGATTAGTCTCTGTTCAGTGATTTTGTAAAATTGTTTCGAAAGTGACTACAAGAAGACTCCAACCCTTGCTTCCTAAAATAATCAACGAGTCTCAAGGAGCTTTTGTGGGTGGAAGGTTAATCTCCGACAATATCTTAATTACCCACAAAATAATGCATTCCTTGTCTTCACAAAAAGGAGGAAAACCGGCTTCATAGCAGTGAAGACGGACATGTCGAAAATATACGATAGAATAGAGTGGGCTTTCTTAGAAGAAACACTTAAAAAACTCGGTTTTGCAGCCACTTGGATTAAGTTGGTGATGACCTGTGTTAAATCAGTATCCTTCTCTATGCTAATCATGGGGCCCCATATGGATTTGTTAAACCAGGCAAAGGAATTCGACAAGGGGATCCGCTATCACCTTTCCTATTTGTTCTAAGGACTGAGGCCCTAATACACATTATGAACAAGGCAGTGGATAACAGGACTCTCTCTAGCATACAATTCAATTGAACGGGACCAGTGATTCAAAACCTCTTATACGTGGATGATAACCTCTTTATTTGCAGAGCAACAGTGCAGGAAGCCACTATACTTAAGGAATGCCTTGCTAAGTATGAAAGGGTATTTGGTCAATCTATTAACTTTGACAAGTCAGCTATTGCCTTTGGGAACAACATTCCAGATAATACCAAACAGAATATCCAATCTCTCCTAAACATCTATTCTAATCACAGTATTGGAAAAAAACCAAGAACTACCAGAATGTTTCACAAGCTCGAAGAAACACATATTTAAATTTATCTCGGATAAGCTGAAAGCTAGGGTGGAGTGTTGGTACACTAAAATGCTCTCTTTTGGCGGCAGAGAAACCTTACTTAAGGCAGTAGCAATGGCCTTCCCGGTGTATACAATGTCTTACTTCAGGATGTCCAAATATCAATGTAGAAAGCTTACAGGAGCCATGATTCAGTTTTGGTGGAATTTGGCAAATGACAAAAAGAAAATCCTATGGATTGCATGGGAAAAACTATGTCGATCCAAAGACAAAGGTGGTTTAGGTTTCAAAGACTTAGAGAGATTTAACCAGGCGTTACTTGCGAAGCAAGCTTGGAGATTAATTCATAAACCTACTTATCTTTTAGCAAGAGTTTACAAGGCAAAATACTTTGAAGATTCAAATTTCATGGATAGTTCCTTGGGTTTGAAGCCTTCATACGCGTGGCGCAGTATTAACTATGGGAAGCAATTCTTTTCAAAAGGTTTAGTCAAAAAAATTGGTAACGGTCTGGATACCTATGTTTGGACGACAAATTGGATCATGGATCAACAACCTAGACCTCCCATAAACAAAGTAACACTATTCAATGTATGCCTCAAAGCTTCAAATCTCATTACAAATAGTGAGTGGAATATAGCAACGGTACAAGAAACTTTCTTAGAAAGAGACGCAAATACAATCCTGGATACCCCACCCTACGGTGATAAGATAGATAGTTGGATATGGGTTCATAATGGATCAGGAGAATACACAATCAAGAGTGGTTATTGGCTGGCGAGTAGACTAGCAGAGTCTGGCTATAATTCTAACGCCAATAACATCAATTTTATTGAGGTCTTGAAAAAGAAAATTTGGCAGTTACACCTACCCAAAAAATCAATGTCTTCTTATGGAGAGCTCTCTCGAAGGCCCTCGTAGTCAGAGAAAGGCTTACATCCAGGAAAATCATTGATGATGACTTTTGTCCACTATGCAAACAAGAACCAGAAACAATAAATCATTGCCTCTTCATATGTGATGCCGCCAAACAATGTTGGAATTTAGCTCAATTACCTTCTCCTCCTGAAGGTTTTTCCAGATCGTCTATCTACAATAATTTCGCTTTCATGCTTAATATTCAAGCCAACAACTCAACGAACAACCTACCTTCCATACCAATGAGATTCCCTTGGATACTATGGCAAATATGGAAAAACAGGAATATGATGGTGATGCAGGATATCAACCTAAATTGCAGAGAGTTTACCTTGGAGGCACTGAAAGAAGCGACAAAATGGGAGCAAAGTGCAAAAGAAAAGCAGAGAAACAAGAAGGATAAGGGTCATCAAATCAACAACCCAAGAGAAAGTTCTTTCCTTGATTTCTTGGTGAAAAGTCAACTGGAAGGTTACCTAGAAGAAAAACAAAATGCTTAATGGAGGCTGCAACATTATCTCGCACAAGCATGATGGTATCATTCTACATGCAAGACATGCTCTCCCTAGAGTGGAGTCTCTCTCAGGTCTAAAATTCTAAGGACTCTTATGGGTACTAAAGAGCTTATTTGAGCTCTGTTTCTCCCATATTTTAGTTGAGATGGATAATAAAACCACGTATAATGCCATTCTCAATCCGGCCAAATGGCCAAAATTCAACTCATGCATCCAGAGAGTAAATGAAGTTGCCAGAAAATTCGGAAGCATTAAATTTGCCTTCATTCCCACCAAACAAAATATCAAAGCTTCGGTCATCGCTAATAGTGTGGTTATAGATGGGAGATGGGTGGACTACATTGCAAGAGGTAACCAGAATGGACTAAGTCTTTGGGCACAAATCGAAGAATTTAATCTTTGAAAAAAGTCATTAAATCCTGCAGGCAAGTTACTTATATCACTAGCAAAATAATCTTTCTTTTCTCTAATCTCTCATTTCATATGGGCCGTCAACTCTTTTAGTTGGGTAAATCGAGTTACCACATCATGAATAAGGCCTCTCGGACATCATCATCCTTAATTGGACCGTCTCTTACTGTTGGGCCAAAACTCGCTCTAGAATTCCCATAAGTCTAAGACCTGTCTTCTTCCCTCCTAGTTATGGGCCAGCTTTTGGGCCATTTCCCTGCTTTTTTCGGTTAAGCCTCTTTTAATTTTTTATTTCCTTATTCTTATATTTAAAACCAATCATTATAACTACTTTAACCTATTAACCTATAAACTCTTGCTGTTTATCTCCTCATCGACATCTTCAACTTTTCGATTTATATTTCGTGTCTCACAAGTCTCTTCATCCTCCGGTTAACTTCCTCTTAGACCCTACTCTATGTAGGCTATGAAATCTTTTAATTTTAATTTTCTTCCTCGTTCAACATATTCTTTCATCGATTCGTGCTATCGGCTTGACATGTGTCAAATTAGTTTGCAAAGGCTTGAGAATTTTTTTGCGCTGTTCTCCTTCTCGTACCAAAATGATCTTACTCTCCCTCATATGGATGGAGAAGTATTATATCTGCTCGCGCATTAATAATTAAAGGTTTGGTTTCACGTGTGGGTAATGGAGATACTATTAGAGTGTGGTCTGATCCTTGGATCCCTGTTACTTTACCGTGATTGGCAATGAGTGTAGCACCAATTCTGTATCCGGATTTACGAGTGTCTGAGTTAATTGACACTCGATCACGTCTTTGGAAAGAAACTTTGGTCCGACAATTTTTTACCTCATATGATGCTAATCTCATTTTGGGAATACATATTCCACGCTCACCCACTTCAGATAGAATTGGGTGGCATTTTAACAAGTCTGGTGTTTACAATGTACGGTCCGGATATTGGGTAGAAAGAAACATTACACAATATTCCACGTAATCCTATGGCCCAAACATACAAGATTTACAAAATAAAGTTTGGAAAGTGGATCCCCCATAGAAACTTAAGCATTTTATGTGGCAAGCTTTATCTGGTCAATTAGCAGTGAAACAGAACCTAGTAGAATGGGGCATACATTGTGATACTCAATGTGCTCGATGCGGAACATGTGAAGAAATAATAAATCATGTGCTTTTTGAATGTCCTCCTGCAAGACAAGGTTGGGCTTTATCAAAAATTCCAACTGGTTCGTAATTCCTGAGTACGTCGGTTTTTTCTAACTTCGACTATCTCTTTTGGCATTTACCTAATCAAGTGGATAACATAAGCTACCCGTGGATCTTATGGTTTCTTTGGAAAGCAAGAAATGACAAGATTTTTAACAATAAAGATAAAGACCCCAGAGACATCATTTTGGATGTGGACTCTGAAACAGAAGCATGGGCTCTAGCTCACTATAAAAATAGTGGTCTGAGGAGAGATCTACCAGTAGACATAAACATTAAAGATGCTCTAATCTCTAGACCTATTTCTAAAAACCCGGTGTTTTCAGGGTACAGATGTATGGTAGATGCTTCATGGAAGGATTCTGATCTTTTCATAGGACTAGGTTGGTTTTGTTTTCCCTATGAGTGCGGAGGACTTAATCTGGGCGCTCAAAGTATTAGAAGAAGTCTCTCCCCACTTCACGCTGAGTTTGAGGCGCTTCTCGGCTATGACAATCCTGGTAGGTTTTCATCTCATGGACGTAGAGTTTCTAGTGGATTGTGCTGAGCTGGTAAAGATGATTGAGGAACCGTCGCATGGCCAGCTTTTTATCCATACTTGGAGGATTTCTCGCGACTTAGGAGCTCCTTCCGCCACTGCTCTATGATGTCGATCCCCCGTGCTCTCAATTACAAAGTCGATTCCCTAGCTCGTAGTGTTCGAAGTTTTGCTAGGAATCAAACATTTGTAAACAATGTTCCTCCTCTTTGGACTCTTTCCTTCTCTTAAATGAGTTAAGTTGAAAAAAATTAATAATAAGTTTGACTCTTGGTATAATGTTGTTCTCTCCCTTTTTCTCTCAAGGTCCCAATTTCTCCTTCACATCCCATGGTGTTTTCCTTTATTTCCTTTGCTTTTGTTTCTAGGGTTAGAATTTGTTTAATAATCCTGTTAAGATTTCTGCTTTTTCTTCCAATCTCACAGTTTATAGATAATGTTACTGCAAAAGAAAGTATTCATAGAAATTAAGTTATAAAATTGCTCCATCAAAAACAATAAAACATGTATTAACAATTATCATACTTTGAACAAACCTTGAAATCATCATTAACATTTAAAGAACAACGTTCTTATACTCTTTTCTATAATACAAAAGAGATTATAGCAAATCCCTTTTCTATTAACACAAGTTTAAAAACTTTTTTACTTATCTTGTCATCTACACCAAGTGGTAATTATTATTTCTAATTTTTGTAATATATGATTAGATTCATGGTTAAAATTATGTATGATTAATTTCTTGTTTCAGGAGGTTGGAGCACTAAAGAAAATCGTTTTGGTTCGAGGAGTCTTCGATATTTTAGCGGCTCTCATTCTTTAAGCTTTAATAGTTTAAATTGATGATGAAAGAAAGTTGTAGAGAATCTTAAAATTGAAGATATGGCGAAAGAGGTTATGTCTAATGATTACTATTGTAGTATATTTGGTTAAGCTATTAGTTTTGTATTTTTCTATCGTGTTATAAGTTTTGCATTTTTTATTTAAATTTTTAACGTTTGTATACAATATTTTACTAGTAAATCAATAAATTTCAAATATAATATAATTTAAAATAGAATAATAAAAATAACTTTTAATATTATTGATTGTATGTAAAACATAATTTATTATTATTTATCTATAATCTATATAATAATTGTTGTATCAGTTTAAAAATATTGATATAAAACATCAAGTATCAATTTTTCTAAATCTAAGAGACACATTTTTTTTATAACTCAAGTTGATTTCTAGTGGTGGTGACTTTCTACGGCAGCGGGCTACAGTTGGGGGATTCTCACCCACGGCAGAGGGGCTAAAGCGGAGGTGAATTTCAAGTTTTGGCGTTTCTTTTAAGGGTTTTGTGGTATGCATTACAGACATTTTTTGCTCAAATTGGGAGGGAATATCGACCTTGGACAGGATCCAGAGTGTGATCATTTGGTTTAAGGTGGTGATTATCATATCTCAGGTGTAATCCTTACCTTAACCATCTGTTATCTTGTTTCATTTTGAATCGTCTTAGATCTTATAATCTGTAGGTTGAATTAAGAATTGTCCTGAAAGGATCTCCAATTAGTTTTTATCTAGCTGGTTTTCTTTTCTTCATTATCTTGTTGATGCAGGATTGAGGATCCCTTGAGATATTAACCTTTGTTCATAATTTTAATTATGAAAACCTAGAAAACTCTTTTAGACCGATTCTGAATCATTTTTTCAGGGGAATAAAATCAATGTATGTGATAACATTACCTTCACAGTTCTGGGTTTTGTATTGATCATAAGAAGTGAATCTATGGTAATCAAAGAAAAACTTTTGGGTTTCCAAAAGTTGATACTTTTGTTATCTACAGTTGTACTTCGACAAATTGTAACCTCGAACTACATTCAGGAACAATGTACACTCCTTATCTTACAGGAGCTTATACCATTGATTTTTGTGTTTAATATTGCAAAAACTAGAGATTTAACATTACTTAATCTACGTAGTTTTCATACTTTCTATGAACCTAGATTTCAAATTCTTAATGGTTTCTTATGGTTTAATAAAGTGAAATACCTTTCTGTTAATCAAATGATATTATATTTAATGTGTAGAAAGGTTTTATATAGCATCTTCATCTTTGCCAATTCTCGTTATTCATTGGAGGAGATGAAGAATACTATGTACAATGCTCTTAAGCTTAAAGGATTCAATCCTCAAAGTAGCATTACTGTTAGTTCTCATTCTCATATAGCTTATATATCCCGAGAACAATTAGCAAAATTGGGGTGGTTTTCACAAGTAATCACACTATTTTTGTGGCTTATTATGCTCTCTCATCAGGCTGATATAGTATATCATCAATACCTAAATCAAACCTGTTCTTGGCTGTTTGTTTTGGGCCATCACAAAGTTTGTTTTGAACAATTCTTTAACATGGTTAGATTGGAAAAACTCAATGTAGGGCATTCAGAATTATATATGTTGATAATAATATATCCAGACTTTCTGCTAATGCGGTGGTTATGGGATTCCTATGCAGACGTGATTATGAGTTTGGATTGGTCTCAATTCCAACAAACTGGTGTCAATCTATTGCGAGGAGAATGTGCCAATACAAATGGTTCTATCCTTGCTAATATATAGAAGCTGCTGGTAAAGAATACTTTCAAATCTTGTTATTCAATGGATTGTACTTTGTTCATTACTTGGAGCTTCAGCTCAGGTTTTTATATCATGTACATGGTTGAAACTGATAACTTCATTGTCATATTAGGTTCAAATCTAAGGAGCCAATTAAATGCTCCATGAAATTTTAACTTATGATGTTTCAAACGTTATGTTGGAATTGTCAGGGAATTGACAATAAGCTTTCTATTAAATACCTTAGGGATATTTGGAAGAAATTCAAACCTTATTTGTTATTTCTTTTAGAAACTAAGAAAAAAAATTTTTATGAAAAAATCAAATGCATTTGGGTTTTAATTTTTTATAGATTGTAGAACCATCAGGTTCAAGCGGAGGATTAGCATTGTTTTATTCTGATAACTTTAACATTACAATAACTTATAAGGATAAAAACATTATAGATATCTCTTTAGACCTTAAAGGTACAAGGTCGGATATTACATTTTTATTGGGGAACCAATCCAAAATAAGAGAGACTATGTTTGGGAGAGATTAACCAGAATGGGTATCATTAGAAATTCCCCTTGGTTAATTATAGGGAACTTTAATGAGCTATCGGGTAACCATGAAAATCAGGGTGGCTCTTTGCGTCATGCAATTCTTTCATGACCTTTAACCAAATGATTAGTGATTGTGGCCTTGTAGATTTTCCAAAACTAGGTAATTCCTAGTCATGGCGAGGGGTTAGAAACAACAGAGTAATTCGTTGTGTACTAGACAAAGTGTATGGAAACGGTGAATGGCATGATCTATTCCCACGATCAGAAGTAGAATACTTGGAAATGATAGGTTCAGATCATAAACCTATTTTAGGACGATTTGATAACCAGACCTATCAACCCCATAGACAATTTATTTTTGACAAAAGATGGATTGGTAAGGCAAGTTCAAGGAAATAATAGACAAAAGTTGGAAAGGTTTTCACGGAAAGTTTCCTTTGTAGGGAAATTTCTCAGTGGAGGAGTAAGAATATCCAACCAAATCGACAGAAAATACTTCAATTATAGAAAATTGTAGAAGATTACAAAAACTGTATTACAAATAACACAGCTACCATTTCGGACGCTAATTTAAACCTTAAAAAGGCTTATGCTATTGAAGAGGCCTATTAGAAACAAAAAAAGCTGAAATAAATGGTCGAAGAGGGTGATGAAAATACTAGTTTCTTTCATGCTCAAACACGACAGTGCCGAACACGAAACCGAATAATTGGGCTAATGACTAGAACTGGGAATTGGATAACGAAAGATGAGGATATTTTAGATGAAGCTTCGCACTATTTCTTGGAACTTTTTTCCAGCAATGGTAATGATACTATTTTATTGGATGATAAAGAGCCCAAAATAACAGACTCTGACAATCATCTTTTGATGATAATGGTTATTGAAGATAAAGTTAAACAGCTCTTTTCATGATGGATCCTGGGAAGACACCAGGATCAAATGGTATGACTGCCCTCTTTTTCCATAACTCATGGAATACTATTAAAGAGGATCTGGTTTCTTTAGTTCATTATTTCCTACGTCAAGGATCATTTGAACATGGATTAAATAAAACAAATATTTGTCTTATTCCGAAGATTTCTAGACCTACAAAGATGGTGAAATTTCTACCCATTAGTTTGTGTAATGTTGGTTACAAAATAATATTAAAGGTTTTGTGCTTGAGACTTAAACGAGTTTTACCGAAACAAATTTCTGAAACTCAGTCCGCATTTGTTGTTGGGCGACTCATTTCAGATAATATCTTGATTGCTCAGGAGATGTTTCACCCTCTTAGGACTAATAAGGCTGTGAATGGTCAATTCATGGCTATAAAAACAGATATGAGTAAAGTATATGACAGAGTAGAATGACATTTTATCAATACTTTGTTAAGAAAGTTAGGCTTTAGTGACAGTTGGACAAGATGTATCATGCACTGTATAACCAGTGTAGAATACTTTATGCTAATTAATGGTGTTCCGAGAGGATGTATTACTCCACATAGAAGATTAAGACAGTGGGATCATTTATCACCATATCTTTTTATCCTCTGTACGGAGGTCCTCATCTCAAAATTGTGATGCGCTGAGCAACGAAAACTCATTACGGGTTTATCAATTGCACGTGCAAGTCCAAATATCTCTCATCTTCTGTTTGCGGATGATAGTTTGTTCTTTTGCAAAGCTTCTAAAGATGAAGATACATAAATATTAAAAATACTCAAACAGTATGAACTAGTCTTTAGTCAACAAATTAATTTTGATAAATCGTCCATTCAATTTGGACATGCTATCCTAGATAGTCATACAACGGAATTACATCGAATTCTTGGGATTACCAATATAGGAGGTATGGGTTCCTACAGGACTCCTGGAAAACATAAGTGGAGCCAAAACAAAAGTCTTTGTTTTTGTGCGTGAAAAGCTTCAAGAGAGGATAAATAGCTGGTCTTCCAAATTTCTTTCAAAACCTGGAAAAGAGGTTCTAATTAAATCGGTTCTTACGGTATTACCAACTTATGTAAAGTCATGTTACCGGTTACCTAAGTCAGTTACAATAAAATTGAATTCAATAATAGCAAACTTTTGGTGGTCAGACTCTGAAACTGCCACTGGTATCCACTAGAAAAAATGGAAAAAATTATGTAAACCAAAATCCAAAGGAAGATTGGGTTTCCGAGCCTTGGAGAAATTTAATTCGGCCCTTTCGGCTTTAGAACTATGACGACTACTTGATTTCCCCGAATCACTTTTTGCGAGAGTGATAAAAAGACGTTATCACAAGGATCAGTGTCTTTTATCAGCAAAGATGATTGTTTCTCCTTCTTATAGTAAGCGAAGTATTTTCTCTACTAGATCTTTAGTCTCTAAAGGTATCATTAGGAAGATTGGTGATGGTAAAACAATTAAGTTCTGGAAAGACCCGTGGATACTGGATATTGTTCCCAGGCTAGCAACTACTTCGAATCTGAATTTGTTCCCTGATTTGACTGTTGATTAATTCATTGATCATAGTTCTGGATCCTGGAAAGAAGTTTTAGTTTGTCAGTATTTTGAGCCTAGAGATATCCAACTAATATTGGAAATTCTCATTCCCAGATGGCATCGACCCGATTACTGTGGTTGGCATTTTACTAAAACTGGGCGATACTCTGTCAAATCTGGGTATCAAATTAAAGAATCTTTTTCCTTACTAGAAGTGGGGCAATTTGGTCCAAATTTTCAAGCCCTGCATAATCAAATTTGGAAATTGAATTGTCCAAATAAAATTCAACACTTTATTTGGTAAGCCTTACTGGTTTTATTGCAGTTAAGCAGAATTTGACTCAAAGAGGAATAAATTGTGACACTATATGCACACGTTGTGGTGCAGAAAATGAGACTGTTAATCACATCCTTTTTGAATGTCCACCAGCACTTCAAATTTGGGCTATCTCATGTGTCTCTTCAGCGTCAGATTTTTTTTACTGGAGAATCTATTTGGTACAATCTTGATTATTTGTTTTGGCGGCTCCCTGATCAAAATGAAACCAAAATTTTCCCATGGATTATTTGGCACATTTGGAAAGCGCGGAATGATCATTTTTTTGCAAATCGAGACACAGATCCCCGCAATATAATTATTCAAGCAGAAGCAGACTATCACGAATGGTCTAATGCTAGATATGAACTTAAGAACTTTAGGGTTCCCTTAGATGTTCATACCAGTTTTAAAAAGTCTTCATTGGCTTTTCCCTCCACATCTAATCCAAGTTTCACAGGCTACAAATGTTTTGTGGACACTTCCTAGAAGGGTACCAACAATCAAACGAGTCTAGGTTGGTTATACTTTCCAGATTCAGTGAAAGGAGAGTACATGGGGACTCAAGGAGTCCACATGAGTTTTTCTGCCCTTCACGCACAGGTTGAGGCTGTTCTATGGGCAATGAAATCTTTCCTGGTACTACAAATAACGAAGGTGGAGATATCGACAGATTGTGAGACGATTTTGAAGATAATTAATTGTCTAGAGGAGTGGCCAGCTTTCATCCCCTACCAGGAGGAATTCTTGAGGCTAAGTTATTTATTTCAATATTTCTGTCAATCTGTTATTCCCAGGTCTCTTAATCATAAAGCAGATACTCTCACCCGTCGTATAAGGGAGACAGCTTATGATTTTTGATGTAACTCTTTTTCCTTGTGGTTTGTTATAATATCATCTGCCATTGACAAAAAAAATAACATCAAGTATCATAAATGATGTAGATATTATCATCATTTATAATAACTAATAGAAATTTTTACTTCATTTATTAAGAGTGACACAAAGTTAATATCAATTACAATAAATTATGTAAATATTATCATCAATTATAATAACTAATACAAATTTTAGTTTCATTTTTTACAAGTGACATAAAGTTAACATCAATTATCGTATGATGTAAATATTAACATCAATTATCATATGATGTAAATATTAATATCATTTTTAGTAATCGACACATTGATACATATTTTAGCATCATTTTTATATGTGATACAAACTAGTATCGTTTTTTAGTAAACGATAAAAATAGTTGCATCATTTGTATAAACTGACACTAACTATTTGCATCACCACTTTCAGAGTCATTTTTGTAAGTAATGTAAATAGCGGTTGTGTCAATTAAAAATTGATGCAAATAATTAAAATAAATGACGTAAGACATCTAATTTCTTGTAGTATATATCATGTTGGTAAATTTCTAAGTAAATGAGATTGAAAAATAACCAGAAAGATTACATACCTTATGAAACCTTGAATTGTGGTTAGGTGCACCACAAATTCGACAATGCATTACCTTTTTGAGGTTGGGTTGCTTTTTTGTTGGAGACTCGTTGACTCCTTTTTTTTCCTTTTATCCTTCTTTTTACGCCCGACATTAAAGGTGTTGGTGGATGAGGGACACGTGGTCCATTTTTTATGGCTAAAAAGCAACTCTTCTCAATGATATGTCTCTTTTGATATGTCCTCCTCCATGTGACAATTTTAAACCAATGAGGTACAAATTCATGAGCCTCTAGCTTCTTCAAGATGATCACAACGTATGCATGCATGCTTACACGAGATACCACAAATGTCAAACTTGCAGCATGGGCATGTTTTTCATCCAAATTCACTCTAAAAGAATAACTTGACATGACCACCTCATACATACCATTTATGCTTTGAAGTACTGTACAAGTTGCAACAATTTAAAGTTCTTTGGCCAAGAATTCTTCCACATACAGTGTGCAAAGACCATTGTGATTAATGGCAATCTCAAATCTTTTAGAGATACGTACCACAACCAGCAACCTAATTGTCTCTAGCATGGGGACAAATGCCTTATCTCTTGCTTTCACAATAGAGACATTGAAATACTCCACTGAGTTGTTTTCCACATCCTCACAACAAGTACTAGCTTATAAAATGACATGAACCACGTCTTTCGATTTATCTTGAAAATATCCTCATACACACGAGTGTCATAGTTAAAAATACGGTATATGTTCCTTGCATATTCAGCCTCATTGTAGCTCCAAGCTGGTGACCATACATGGGGTTTCATGTATAGCTTTTTACCATGTTTTTTCTTAAGGTTTAGCTAAATGTGCCTAACACACATACAATACCCAGTGATCATAATCTCAATTTGTACTGCTCTTCTTAATCCCTAATACACATATTAGATATAAGAAAACAAATATTAGTCATAACAAAACCAACACATAACTATACAAAAATAAAAAATAAACAAAGACACATCATATGACACTACAAAACAAAGCAAACAAAGAAAACAAAACAAAGACAACAACATGTGACACTCATTTAAAGTAGTCAAAGAGACAACAACTTTATTTAGATATTAAAATAGTCAGTAGCTATCAACACTACAAGAAAAACAAGCATTAGTAGCAGTACGCGGTAGCACTAATTCACGAAATGCTACTAAAATTGGCAAAAACTTATCATTACCGTATACTAGCATTATATTAGTGCTAGGAGTAATTTTCATTAAGCAGGAACTAAAAAACATTATTGTAGCTGAAATATTTTTTTGGAGGTAAACATACTTAGCGAAATTTCTGTTTTCCGCCATTGTTAGTATCGAAAGCTAAAGCAAAAAAAATTTACATCTTCTAAAATCTTTCACATAAGGAAGGCAAACGGCAGTTCTCGAACCACTGTTTCAGTCATCTTCTCATCCTCAATAACCTTGATTTGTCTCTAAATCGGTGTCTCGAACTCTCTCTGAAATCGTTGTGTGGAACAAGATCTAAGAAGAAACATTAGAATTTCGATTTCTGAAGGTAATCTTGTTTTAATTTTGGTGCCCAGAAATTCGAAGGAGAGGAAGATACTCTAGAATTTCTTTGTCAATTTCACATTTTATGAAAGTTGGGCTTTCTCTTCAGTTAAATTGAATCCTAAATTGAGTCCTCTTTACATATTGATTCTTCTATTTATGTACTTATGATTCTTCAGCATTCCTTGATATATAGTTTTTGTGAGTTTTTTGTTCGATTTGCTTTGGTTCCTTGATTTTTTTTGGTGAGTCTTCTTGTTTCAACGAGCTTTGTTTAAAGATTTGATTTTTTTTATTTCTTTGGTTGTTCGTGTTTATCAAACTATCTACTTCATTGTGTTTGGTTGATACTTTGATGTATTATGTAAACTGTTTCTTGCTAAATCGTAGTTGAAAATTGGTTTAGAATATGTGTGATTGTGAAAAAGATTGTGTCTACCTTGAACTAGTATATGATTACTCATATTGATCTCATCTTTGTTTACTCATTGATTGAGATTCTTCATGTTGTTTATGTTGTTTTGGTTTTATGGGTGTTGTTCTGAACCATTTAATATAGCTTATATGTACGATTTTAAAAAATTGAAAAATAATTGAGCTTCTGATGACTTCATATCTTTAATATGTTGCAGGTCATTCAGCTTGTAGGTGACCATAGAAAGAAAGTCCCTATGTTGATTGTTCAGGTAATAATTGGTTTTCTTGAGGATGTTCTGAATCCATTTTCATTTATCATCTCTAAATTTTCATTTTTTAAAAATTTTGAGATCTAGTATGTATTTGGCTTCTTTTCATACATTATTTTA
Organism: Lepidium africanum; assembly: GCA_900406405.1. Taxonomy (NCBI): domain Eukaryota; kingdom Viridiplantae; phylum Streptophyta; class Magnoliopsida; order Brassicales; family Brassicaceae; genus Lepidium; species Lepidium africanum. Next base: position 81,314 of record OVAX01000031.1, read on the forward strand.
TCCAATCTTTCATGTTTTTTGGAGGTTGGATCGTGTTACACATTTGGACTTAGAGATCCATTAGATCACAAACAATAAGATAAGCAAGAGAATCGGTTATCTGAGAAACGTTGCGAGTTAATATTTCTTGGAAAAATATACGTGTCCTTAAAAACTATAATGTTACACGTGAACATTGCGATAAAACCATAATATTTGGCTATAGAAAACTGCTCGCATAAATCATACCCTGGCAAAAAAAATGTGTTATTAAAAATAATTTAATTGCATTTATAAAAAGCTATAAAACTATAATTTTTAGCAAATAAAAAACGCTCATCATATAGCAGGCAATTAGCGCTATAATAGTCCTAACAATCGTAGCGTCAAAGAAAAACGCTACAAAAGCGGGGAGGGGGTCTATGGTAGCTGCGGTTGTCACAGCGTTCATGAAAACGCTACTGTAGGCCTTTAGTAGCGTTTTCAGTGTACTACTAAAAGCCATTTTTCTTGTAGTGCAATCAAAAATAATCGAAATTGACAAAAGTACCTTCAAAAGACAAATCACATGATTATAATAAAATACCTTTTATCGATAAGATGTAATGGCGTATATATCCCCATCTACTAGCTTCAAACCCTCCTTTGTTTTTCTGATAAACCATAGCAGTTGCCAGGTTCTCTACTTGAACACAACCCTAAGCAATCAAATAAATCTAATTATTTTCATCCCTTCCTAAAGCTACAAACAAGTTTCCTTTCATTTTGCCTCTCAAAAAGTAACCACCTATCTCTATCAAATGTCGACATGTATCTTTCCAAGTCCTCCTAAGTTGTTCGAAACAAACATAAAATCTACTAAATATATCTTGACATTCTTCATTTCTCATTGTATCGATCTCTACAGTTGAATTAGGATTACCATGAAGGATCTCAGTCCTAGAGATGAGTAAATTGCTCGTTATACTCTTTCTCAATCCACCTCGATGCTTTTTTTCATGCAGCTTGGTATTGATGTCTTGGAACCCATACTTTCCACTGAGATTTTCTCAACTATTCCATCTTCATTGGCATGTATTAACTGAGGCTCATCTGTAATCCTATCTAAGAACAACCTAGCTAAACACATGAACCTCGATCATATGAAAATTTCCATTAGGTGAACAAGAGTGAACTTTGTGGAACACTCTAATCTTCCACTCATCCTTTCTTTCAGTCCTAAAGCAGTATATTCTCCAATTACAATCCCTACCATGACACACTTGTAAGCACATTTCATTTTATAGTACCTATATTGCTTCAAATTGTACCCAGTTATGATAGGATAATTAGCAACACCCTATTTGAAGCCCATGATGTTGAAGAAAGTTATTCCGAAAGAATACATTTTCTTGAGTTGAAATTATCTATTTTTTTTTTTTGCTGTGTGGAGTGCCTCCGTTATTGCCTGACCACTCGCCCTTTTTTTGCACCGAAGCTTTGAAATTTTATTTGCGATTGTGATATGATAATGGACCAATAGCTTGAACCGGAGCTGGGAGAGCTTGAAGAACTCGGACCAGAAGAGCTATAGCAAGCTATGGAGATACCAAGTAGACCCATTACAAGAGCCAAAGCCATGAAACTACAAGAAGTCGTTGGCACAATGCTCAATCACGCTGAAAGCAACCTTAACTCTTTAGCTAATCCAACTCCATTGGTTGTGATTCAAGCTAGCTAAGGGTTGTCTACGGGAGGTGTATATACTTGCATTATTTTTTTCCTTCATCTAGTTTTGTCCTAAATGGGTTTTCTAAACAACGTTTTTAATGAGGCAATGCTGAACATACTTATTCATTTATCCTCTTAGACAACATTGCTCAAAACGATCAAAGGAGGAAGTTCACATCATTTGGAGTTCAGCTGATTTATTAAGTAATAAGCTAAGTTTTAATTTCATGTTTAAGTTCACTTCCCTCACTCCTTATATGTTCCTCAAAATCCTTTGATCAGATTTATCAAATATTTTATCAAAAACCTTTTCCCTTTCTTGTTTGATCAGTACGGTGTGTAATATCTATACAACTTGGATATCTCTCTTGTGTGTCATATCTTGAGAGACTTCAAGTTTGAAAATTAAGAGACTTTCCATATCTCTCGATAGTTCGCTTCAATCCATCACTCACAACTCTGTCTCATTTCGTCTATCAAATCCACTGAAAATCATCTCAAACTTCACCAAGTCAACGTTCAGGATCGCAAAATTTAGATTCTACGTTTTCAGGCGATTCTGAGCACTTCTCATTTTAGCACCATTTCATCTTCTTTACCACAATCTGCTTGAAGAAGTTTTAGGGCTCGTGATTCTATCAACCAGAATCATATCAAGTGGTATCAGAGCCACCTTCGAGTCATGTTGTCTTTCATCTTCTTTTGTTCTGTTTATCATTTACAACTCACGAAATCACTAGATCTTTTGTTCAAATGTGTTTAAAACTTGTTAAATCTAATAGATCAGGTTGAATACTCTATAGATCTAAGTTTTCAGTCAATCTAAGCACTTGACCTTTTAGATTCCACACAAATCTGTTGGTATTCTTCTTATTGCTTAAGAAATCTGAAAATGTCTTTTGAACTTCCTTAAATCGAAGCCATCGTGTAATAGTGCTGAAGTGTTTTGTGTATAAAAGGACCAGATTACTTGTTAGTTCTTTTGTATTGTCTCAGGAATCATGGTGGATACTAAAGAGGAAGAGACTAGCAAGACAAGGAATAATAAGTTGCTTATAGAAGCTATCACAGCCAAGATATTGAAAATAATGGATCAGAAACTTGAACTGTTTTGTCAAGAGAATGCTACCAGCATGAGAACTCCTGAGCAGCCAAGGAATCAGTCTTGAGAACCATCTGATCGAGAAACCTCAAGAAGTTATTACTCAACCTCACACTATGGTCAAAGAAGACAGAGACGTGCACGTGAAAAAAGAAACCCTCCATGGGATAACCTTTCTAGTCTTAAGATCAGAATTCTTCCTTTTCATGGTACTAACGATCCTGATGAATATCTAGATTGGGAAAAGAAGATAGAACTTGTCTTTAACTACCATAAGTATATTGAGCATAATCATGATTATGTTCTCAGCTTGTGGGATCAATAAGTCACTACCAGATGGCGTGTTGGTGATTTTCCTATTGATACATGGTTTCAGATAAAGGTACTCATGAGAAAGATATTTGTACCAAGTCATTACCATAGGGAACTACTTCAAGCTAAGGGATCTGGTACAAGGGTCTAAATCAGTAGAAGAGCACTACTAGGAAATGGAGACTCTGATGGTAAGGGCTGATATTCAAGAGGATGGCTACAATGTCCAAATTTATGGGAGGTCTTAATCAAGACATCATAAACCTTTGGAAGTCCATCATTATGTGGAGCTAGAGGCGATGTTTCATAAGGCTATCATATTTAAAAATCATCCCAAGAGAAAAGGAACTCGATCAACCTATGGCTCCGCCAGATCGAGATTTGCTAAAGACTCAAGAATCAGTTCTCAAAATGAATTCAAGTTGAGTGCTAAGGCTGAGGATATATTCTCTGTTTTTAAGGAGTCCAAATTAAGTAGTTCCAAGGATTTTAAAGAACAAGCAAAGACTAATCTCAGAGCTAGAGATCTCAAGTGTTATAAGTGTCATGGATTAGGACATTATACAAGTGATTGTCCTAACAATAGAGTAATGGTGCTTTAAGCTGATGAGAGTTCATATCTGAGGATGAAATTCTTGAAAAACCAATAGAGGTTGAGGTTGTATAACCGAAAAAGGGTCCTTTACTTGTGACAATGAGAGGTCTAAGTGTTATCACCAAAACCACTAAGCAAGCACAAAAAGAAAACTTATTCCATACTTGATGTGTACTCAAGGTCAAGATATGCAGACTAATCATAGATAGAGGTAGCTGTACTAATGTAGCAAGTCAATCCATGGTGCATAAGCTCGGTTTAAAAGAAATACCTCATCCAAACCGTATTAACTGTTATGCTTAAACAAAAATGGAGAGCTTGTTGTGAGTAAACAAGTAAAGGTTTCCTTGTCCATTGTCAAGTATGAAGATGAGATTCTGTGTGACATTCTACCTTTGGAGGCAAGTCACATCTTGCTTGGGAGACCTTGGCAATCAGATCGTATAGTTATTCATGATGGATACACAAATCATCACAGTTTTGAGTACAAAGACAGAAAAATAGTTTTGGTTCCTATGGCACCTCATGAGGTATATCTAGACCAACTCAGCATGAAAAAGAAGCAAGAATCATCTAAATCATCCAAGAACTCAAAGGAAAAACCCGAATGGAGTGATTCTTCTAATATCTTGATGGTTTCAAAAGAAAACTTGCTTAATCTAACTGAACGAGAACCGGATGTGCCGAGTAGTATCCTCACTCTTTTGCAGGCTTATGAGGAAATTTTTCCTGAAGAAAATCCACCGCGATTGCCACTTATAAGAGGAATCGAACATTAAATTAATTTTGCTTTCATATATGTTTAGCCAAATAAACTAGCTTACCGTACCAATCCAACGGAGACCAAAGAGCTTGGAAAACAAGTGAATGGGCTGTAGAATGGACACATTAGAGAAAGCATAAGTCAATGTGTTGTACCAGTTCTACTTATGCTAAAGAAGGATGGCAGCTAGAGAATGTGTGTCGATTGCATAGTTATTACCAATATCACGGTGAAGTATTGACATCCCATACCTAGGCTATAAGATATGCTTGATGAATTGCATGGGTCTATTGTATTTGCTAAGGTTAATCTTAAGAGTAGTTATCATCAGATTAGAATGAAAGAAGGAGATAAGTGGAAAACTGCTTTTAAAACCAAACAAGGGCTATGTAAATTGTTAGTAATGTCATTTGGATTAATTAATGCACCTAGCACGTTTATAAAGCTAATGAATCATGTTCTTAGAGCATATATAGATGTCTTTGTGGTTATCCACTTTAATGACATTCTTGTTTTTAGTAAGAACCTAGTTGAGCATGTTGAGCATCTTATACTTGTTTTGGAAGTACTTAGGAAGGAAAATCTCTATGCTAACTTAAAGAAATGCACTTTTGGAATAGATAACCTTGTCTCTTAAGTTTTATTGTGAGTGAAGATGGAGTTAAGGTGGATGAAGAAAAGGTGAAAGCAATTCATGAATGGCCAAGTCCCAAGAACGTGAGTGAAGTCCAGAGCTTCCATGGCCTTGTTGGTTTCTATAGGCGATTTGTTAAGGACTTTAGCACTCTGGCTGCACCACTCACGGAAGTGATCAAGAAGAATGTTGGGTTTAAATAGAAGCAAGAACATGAGAATGCATTTCAGTCCTTAAAAGAGAAGCTTAGTAATGCTTCTATCTTTTCTCTTCTTTTACTAAAACTTTTGAGATAGAATGTGACGCCTCTGGTGTAGAAATTGGAGATGTGCTTATGCAGGATAAGAAGCCAATATCATACTTTAGTGAGAAACTTAGTGGATCCACATTGAATTATCCAACTTATGATAAAGAATTATATGCTTTGGTTAGAGCTTTACACACTTGGCAGCACTACTTATGGCCTAAGGAGTTTGTTATTCATACGAACCATGAGTCTTTGAAGCACATAAAGAATCAGCAAAAACTCAATAAGAGACAAGCCAAGTGGATCAAATTCATTGAGACATTTCCCTATGTCATCAAATACAAAAAAGGTAAAGATAATGTTGTATCTGATGCATTATCTCGGAGGTATGCTCTTCTCACTTCTCTTGAGGTTAAAGTACTTGGGTTTGATCAGATTAAAGATCTTTACGCTAATGACCCAGACTTTGGTGAGATTTTCGCTTTTTATGAGAAGTTTGCTGTAGGAAAATTCTATAAACATGAGGGATTATTGTTTTATGAAAATAGATTGTGTGTTCCCAAATCTTCTTTGAGAAATCTCTTTGTTAAAGAATCACATGGTGGTGGCTTTATGAGTTATTTCAGAGTAGCCAAAATGTTGAAGGTAATGCATGATCATTTTTACTACCCAAACATTAAGAGAGACGTTGAAAAATGTCGTGAAAGGTGCACGACGTGTACTATGGCCAAGGCCAAATCTCAACTTCATGGTTTGTATAATCCTTTACCCATACCTTTGCATCCATGGTATGACACTTCTACAGACTTTGTAGTTGGCTTGTCAAGGTCAAGAACATGTAAGGATTCAATAATTGTGGTTGTTGATAGATTCTCTAAGAAGACACAATTTATTCCTTGTCATAAATCTGATACTGCTGTGAATGTTGCTAAGATATTCTTTAGAGAAATTGTAAGGCTGCATGCAATGCCTAGGTCGATTTTCTCTCATAGAGATACTAAGTTTCTTAATTTTAGCTTTGTATCGGCTAAGTTCACGAGTTCGAGATAAGCGGACTCGAACCGCTGATGACAGGGGAGCCGGCGACCATAATGGCTAGGAGGATTTGAAAGGCATTATGGCATTAAGATTTCCAAGGTTTAGCCAAGGCTTAGCTCAGGACCCCACTACTCGTCGTATTTGGTTTGGTATTGCTACCGCACATGACTTCGAGAGTCATGATGATATTACTGAAGAACGTCTTTATCAGAATATTTTTGCTTCTCATTTTGGGCAATTAGCNCAAGGGTATTTTTAGAGTCTACCGAATCAGTATAGCATTCCCGGCCCACCAAGCGAAACCGGTGGTTTCTGAATATCACTATGGTCTAAGTTAGGCACCAAGCTCTTGTTTTCTACTACTTGTCACCCATAAAGTGATGGGCAAACTAAAGTAGTTAATAGAACATTGTTTACACTTTTGAGAGCTTTGATTAAGAAGAACATCAAAACTTGGGAAGATTGCTTGCCTCATGTTGTATTTGTTTACAATAATGTTGTGCATTATGCTTTTAAGTTTTCACCATTCAAATTGTTTATGATTTCAATCTCATTTGTCTTTTGGATATAATTCCTTAACCTTTGAGTGAAAGAATTTGTTTGGATGGGAAAAGAAGGCATAATTGGTGAAACAGATTCATGAACAAGCAAGGCAAAATATTAAGAAGAAAACAAAGAAATATGCCACTCAAGCAAATAATGGTTGAAAGGAATTTGTCTTTAAAGAATGTGACTTGGTGTGGATTTACCTTTGAAAGGAGTGGTTTCCCAATGAAAAGAAATCCAACCTGATGCCAAGTATCAATATCCCATTCAAAATCACCATGAAGATCAACAACAATGCATATCAACTGAATATGCAAGGTAAGTACAATGTGAGTAATAACTTTAATGTTGCTGATCTCGTTCTTTTTCTTGCACATAAAGCAGATTTGAGGTCAAATCTTTTTCAAGAATGAGGGGATGATATGATAATGGACCAGCTGCTTGAACCTGAGCAGGGAAAACTTGAAGAACTCGGACCATAGAAGCTAGAGCAAGCATACCCATTACAAGAGCTAAAGCCAAGAAACTACAAGATGTCGTTGGCACAATGCTCAATCAGGCTAAAAGCAACCTTAGCTCTTTAGCTAATCCAGCTACATTGGTTGTGATTCAAGCTAGCTAAAGGTTGTCTAAGGCGGGTGTATACACTTGCACATTTTTTTTCTTTCCTCTAGTTTTGTCTCATGGGTTTTCAAGATAATGTTTTTAATGAGACAATGGTGTATACACTTATTCATTTATCCTCTTAGACAACATTGCTCAAGAATGATCAAAGGAGGAAGTTCACTTCATTTAGAGTTGGACTGATTTTATCTAAGTAATAAACTAAGCTTTAATTTCATGTTTAACTTGTATTTGGCCCATTCAGACTCTCATTTTCATGGTCTTTTAGTACTCTAGGGTTTCCCTCACTCCTTTATATGTTCCTTAAACTCCTTTGATTAGATTTATCAAACATTTTATCAAAAATATTTTCCCCTTATTGTTTGATATGTATGGTATGTAATATCTATACAACTTGGATATCTCTCTCGTGTGCCATATCCTAAGAGACTTCAAGCTTGAAGATTAAGAGACGTTCCATATCTATTGATAGTTCGCTTCAATCCATAACTCACAACTCCTTCTCACTTCATCTATAAAATCTACTGCAAATTATCTCAAACTTCACCAAGTCAATGTTCAGGATCCCAGAATTCAGATTCTACATTTTCATGCGATTCTGGGCACTTTTCACTTTCGCACCTTTTCATCTTCTGTACTACAATCTGCTTGAAAAAGTTCCAGGGCTCTTTATTCTATCAACCAGAATCATATTAGATTGAGAAATTTTGATTAGTCAATTGCATCTTATATAAACGTTAATACATTTCTTAATTGATTTATTTTGACAAACTTACTACAATAATAATAAATAAAAGCACAAGCTCACATTAAGATTTTTTTTCCTAACAACCTTATATTAAATATGGAGGAAATAAGGAGAATATTCACACATGATTCAACATTCAGAGAAAAAAGAATTCAAACCATACGTACAAAGACAAAATGAAAGATTTTACAAGTCGACATCAAGCATAACCTAAATTAATAGACATCAAAGCATACTTGATCTAATGAGAAAAGTGATGAAAGATACATTGCTACCAAAAAAGAGTGTCATCATCAACATAGTGATTTGTTCTGAGTGAGGAAGAGCCCCTTCATCAATTTTTGATCAAAACAATACATGTATTAGACTTAATCGATGTCGAACAAAAACATCAGCACAAGAATGTCGCAGAATCAAAAAATCTGCCTTATCTCTGATCACAATGCACGAAATGTGATAACCATGACGATCGACTTCTAGCTATATAACCATGATACTAGTGCTCTCTAGTTACATTCCCGAGCTAACTTATACGCAATTTTATTGGCTGAGAAATGAAGTACGTAAACGCACACTACTGAAATTGATTCCAAAGAGAGAGATTCGTTGAGTCCAATCATGAAATCTGGGCCATCATGTTGGTTCAGAAACTACCTGAAAACGCTTTCTTATGATCTATGTAAACCTTAATATTTTGAATATTGAGAGTGAGCAGGTCTGTGAGCACATACACCAAATATTCGAAATTGGTCTCAATGCGGGAGGGGCAAGAGAATATGTGTTATGAGCATGAAATAAGAATGACCCTTATGGTTTCACAAGACCCAATCACCCCCGTATAACATTGATGTGTGAGACCAAGAGACATTAAAGTTACAATGTTGCACAAGAGCAGGAGGACACCAAATGAAGTCCGGAAGGTGACATGGCCGTGGAGAACAATCTGGTGGTCTGAATTGATTTTATTGTACATTGGAGCGCTTCTTCGAAGATAGAGTAAAGTATGCATTGTAAATCTGAAAATTTCCCCCAAAGGTTAATGTGTTCGTGTTTTCGAAATTGCCCATAACAACCACGAGTTACCAACACGAAGTGTCTATCGAATCAGATGGTCCTTCATTAACTATATGTCATATTGCATATTAAGGAGAAGATATGTAGGAGAAAAATTTGGAACATTCCGCAAAATTTGAGCTTAAGCCCAGGTTTGACGAGCAAGATGACATGAAAAAAGCAGATGATTGATGGTTTCTGAATCTTTATGGCAAAGCATACAAATATCATATGTAGGCATGCCTCATTGTTACACCTTAGATTTAACTGCTAAAGCATCAGATAATACTCGCAACATAAACATTTAAATTTTCAGCATAATGGATAAGTCTCAAATCTATGATTTGAGCAAAGTACAAAGGTCGGGAGCAACCAATGCAGGACAAGAAGAAACCTGATTAGCTAACCAGTATCCAATTTAACAGAGTAAGAACCATGATCATTGTATGCCCATGACCAAACGTCTGGTACTTCGCCAAGGATCTATAGCAGAAATACTTTGTACATCCATCGGTAGGATTAAGTCATGAATGTTTTGAATTTGCGAGATTCGAGGCGTGAGAATGTTTGAGACTTTTAAACATACATCATCATAAATGACCTAATGACCAATCATAGGTCGATTATACCGTATCACAAATCGATTTGTTTATCTAAACATACGTTGCTTGACCATTACTAATCTACTTAAGAAGACCTCGTTCTAGTAATTGTGGTAGAACTGAGCGAGTAAAAACGCTACTTAAGAAAGAATAGATCATGTATATTTAACTAACAGTTCTTGGTTGAGGACAAACCTGTCTCTAGGGTCCATGATTCAAAAGGGTCTAAAAATTTATTTTTAATTGTAAAAATATGAAGAAAAAAAATTGAATAAAAGGGCCCAAATTATTTAAAAAATGACCCAACCTAGTTAATAATAGAATGATATGACCCAAATTTAAGAAAAAATTTCAAAGGAAGATGAAAAGACGTCCTCTAGTCTGCCTAAGAGCCGAACCTGTTCGTGGAAGAAGAGTTATTAGGAGTGGATGCTACTGGAAAGGTTGAATTGGTAGTTTTCTGATGTCAAGGTTGAAGCAAGAGCTACTAGGAACAGAGACTACTTTCTTTCACCGCGAACTGCCTTTGATGCAAAACCTTTTTAACCTAGTTAATTACGCTGAGGACATGTGGCCCAGTAGTAGTGGTCACTTTACTTACAAATCCTCAAGCACCAGGGTTCAATTCTTCTCTGATGCAAGGGGAAAGATAAAGAAAGATTTTATGATATGAGATTTGGCCCAATCCAACTGTAAGAGTAAGGTTGACAAAAAAAAACCTAGTTAATTACAAGATTTTGATCCTTTTAAAAATTTTATTTTAAATCCCTTTAAACCATAGTATAGATAAAGATTCTTTAGTATTTTACAAATTATAAAATGGGGCTGGTTGAGGATTTCATTATCTTCGAACGCCAAGACCACCTAAAACAATTTGTATGGCGTTGTAACCATTTTACGAAATCAGACCCAATGAAAACATAACAAAAATCTAATCTTTGGAGCAGAGTGTTAATTATAGTGTGTTTGAAACCTCAAACCTCGAAATATCAGTGAATTCAAAAACTTAATGAAATCCTAACAAGATAAGCATTTACATACCCAATATTAGTCAAATCGGTGATTGCATGTATCATCAAGAGTGATCTCCTCCTTCGACAAGCCCGAAGTAGAGGTCTCTGTAATCACTCAACGCTTAAGCATCAGAAAGTAAACAGAGAACCTCTTTTCAACAAAATAATGGAGAATCGGCCGTTGCATGAAGCATTTCAATCATTACAAATCCATGATGAGGACCCAGTTGATCTTCCTCTCTCATGTAACTATAACAACATTCAAGATCATAAATATACTCTCGTAGGTAGACTATTAAACACGAAAAATAAAAATATGGCTAAAGCAATGATCACACTACCACGAATTTGGAGAACATTTGCCAAGGTAATCGGCTCTGTTATATCTCATGACCACTTTCAGTTCTGATTCCCATATGAGGAATCTCTTTTAGCTGTTACTCGCTTCGGCATTTGGAATTTTGAAGACTGGAGGGTTGCGGTTGTGACAAAACAGGACATGCAACACACTCAAATGATTTCCAAGGTACCACTTTAGATTCGACTCTTTAACATACCAATGAATCATCACACGAAGGACCTATTCACTGCAATTAGAAGCGCATTCGGAGATGTTTTAGCAGTAGTCTATGATGATAATCGAACAAACTTGCACGAGTTCATAAGGGTTAAAATCCTATATGACCTAAACAGTCCACTACGTCCACTAAAAGCATTCAGATTTCTGGATGGCAAGGTAATCAAAGTGTCCTTTGAATTTGAGAGAATAAAGAAATCATGTCACTTCTATTATAGACTCACCCATGATAAACGACATTGTCCCAGGTTGGAGCTAAACTCACCACCACATGCACCGAAAGAAGCTAACAAGAACGGAGAAGATCCCCAATCACATTTGGAAGATATAAATGAGACAAAATCGAAGGATTCTCTAAACCAAATGGAAGGCAAACAAGAGGCAAAGGTCAATACTACATTCAATAAATCAACTAGTCAAGAACAAATAATTCGGAAGCTTAATGATCCTAGCTCATCTAAGGCAATGGAGTCAACCAGTAGAGACATAGTGGAAAAGGTTGTTGATGGAGTATATCCAGGTAACTTGACGAACACGCTAAGTTTTAATCTCAATACACCTATTAAGGATCAATTAATAGGTCAGACATTGATGCATAAAGATGAAAGTCGGGAACAACGTCCCCTCATAACACAAAAATATCAGGTAAAGCGTTTCAAAAATACAGATATTCAACTCTACACTCATGTGGAACATGAGAGGGACTTTCCAATGGTCACAGAAGAGAACAACATAAAGATGGATTATAAGAAGAAACGTAAGATCACAGATGTCAACTCTTTCTCATTGGATTGTGATAATGAACCCACTCACACTGGTATGGTGACTATCTTTAAGTCACCTGATACGAAATGAGTATTCTTAGTTGGAACTGTCAGGGGCTGAGGAATACCCTGACAGTTCGACGTCTGAAAGAAACAAGGAAAACCTTATTTCCGGACTATCTATTCCTCATGGAAACTAAGAATAATAAAGATTATATAATTACAGTTAAAGAATGGCTATGTTACCAAAATGTCTACACTATAGATCCAATTGGCCTTAGTGGCGGGGTTGGGGGATTCTAGAAAAAATNTAGGGGTATTCTAGAAAAATTAATCAGATTTAACGGTTCTTCAGGGTAATGCAAACATCATTGATACATAATTACAGATTGGTACAAACTTTTTTTTTATTTATGGTCATCCGGTTTAACATCTTCGAGCTTAGGTTTGGGATCAATTAAGAGTAATAAGTGACAATATGAGGTCAGCATGGATGCTAATAGGAGATTTTAATGAGATTTGTGATAAGAATGAAAAATTAGGTGGACCGGAGAGACAAGGTTGGGCCATGCAACCTTTTCGAAATATCATTATGGATTGTGACATGCAAGAATTTGATAAGAAGGGGCCCACCTTCTCTTGGATGGGACATCGAAATAATCATTGGGTATAATTGCGACTGGATAAAGCTTTTGGTAATTCTGATATGTGGTGCAAATATCTGAAGAAGACTACCACATATCTGAATATATTGGGCTCCGACCATAGACCTATCTACACCTCATTTGCTGCAGAATCGTATATTTTTTCAAAACGTTTCTTCTTCGACAAACGGTGGATCAATTATAAAGATTTTGCATGAATAATCACCAAAAGCTGGAACTCGACTCCCAATGCTAACATATATGAAAGAATTAAAAATTGTAGGAAAGAAATCAGTGCTTGGAAAAAAAAGAAGCAGACTAACTCGTCATTGGAAATATACACTCTCAAAAGAAAGCTAAAGCTAGAGGTAAGTAAATATTCCCCAAATTTTGATTTAATCAATCAAATCAAAACGGACATCTTAATACAAGTACGGTCTGAAGGAATTTTGGAAACAAAAATCGAAAGAAAAATGGCTTCGAGAAGGGGATGCAAATACAAAGTTCTTTCATAACTGTGTAAATAAACAGCGAAAACAAAACAACATTCATTGCCTACATGATCCAGAGGGACACAGACACTTCTTGGAAGGATCTAAAGGAACTATAGCTGCCCAATATTTCTATGAACTTGTTCAATCCTCGAGCCCAGAAAATATTTACTCTTTGACGTGTCATATTCAGCCTAAGGTCACAGACCAAATGAACACTACTTTATTAGCACCAGTAACATCGAAAGAAATTAAAGAGGTTGTTTCAGCAACATTCATTGACTGGATAGTTTTTTCGGAAGTATTGGGAAATAATTGGCCCACAATTAACAACATAAATTCAGAAGGTTTTTCAACCAGGTAATTTCCCTATGGAATGGAATTATACTTATATTAGTCTAATTCCAAAAAGGAATCCCCAGTTCACATGAGGGATTTTAGACCAATAAGTCTTTGTTCCATGTTATATAAGATTATTTCAAAACTCATTACACGCCGGCTGCAACCCCTATTGAAGGATATTAATTCTGATACTCAAGGAGCATTCACACCTGGAAAATTGATCACAGATAATATAATGATTGCTCACGAATTGATCCATCATATCACTACTAACCGTATGGGAAAATTGGGGTATATGCTGGTTAAAACGGATATCTCAAAAGCTTATGACTGATTGGAGTGGGATTTCCTACGTCAAGTTCTATCCAGATTAGGTTTTAATGACAAATGGATTCATCTGGTGATGCGTTGTGTCACAACGGTATCATACTCAGTACTAATTAATGGGCAGGCTCACGGTTTAATACGACCGCAGTGTAGGATTAGACAAGGGGACCCAATATCCCCATACTTGTACATACTTTGCACTAAGGCACTTATTGGTAAAATGAATTATCTGGCCTCTCAAGGATATATTTCAGGTCTTCAATTTAGTAATGATGGTCCCTCAATCAACCATTTCCTATACGCGGATGACAGTCTTTTCATATGTAAATCATCAGAGAGGGAGGCTACAGTTTTGAAGGAATGTCTAAACAAATATTCGAAAACCTCAGGAAAAATTATTAACTTTGAAAAATCGGTGATAACTTTTGGGAAAATCTCAAGCGACATTCAAAGACAGGTACATCAAATTCTGAATATCCACTCTAGTAGTGGCATGGAAAAATACCTCGGACTGCCGGATACATTTAAAGGCTCTAAAACCCAAATCTTTCAATTTATCACTGATAAAATGGGAAAATAGACCAACACCTTGTTTGCAAAGACTTCATCAGCAGGAGGAAAATAAATTATGCTTAAGACGGTTGCGATGGCATTACTCATTTATGATATGTCCTACTTTCAACTCACAAAGACACAATGCAGAAAACTTACGAGCTTAGCTCGCTCTTACTGGTGGAATAACGAACCAGATAAGAAAAAGATTCCTTGGGTGGCTTGGAAACAGCTGACCAAGCCCAAAAATGAAGGTGGATTAGGTTTTACGGACTTTGAAAATTTCAATATGGCTCTACTAGCCAAACAGGCATGGCGCTTACTACACCATCCGACATCACTGCTTGCAAGAAATTACAAATCCATATATTTTCAATCGACCAATTTTTTAAGTAGCTCGCTAGGTTGCAGACCATCTTATGGCTGGCGGAGTATCCAGAAAGGTAAATGGTTACTATCAAAGGGTATAATTAAACAAATTGGTAATGGACAAGACACATATGTGTGGACCACTAATTGGATAATGGATCGATATCCGAGGCCACCAGTTAGTAGAAACTCGATTTTCAATGTCGATCTCCGGGTGGCGGACCTTTTAGGTTCTAATGGGTGGAATCTTTCATTAATACAAGAAAATTTCCATCCATCATAAATACCACGTATTATGGCAATAGTTCCAGGATTAAATCCTCCTGATGATTGGATCTGGAGCTTTAATAGATCTGGTATTTACTCTGTTAAAAGTGGGTATTTGCTAGTTAGTCACCTCAATAAATACAGTTTCTTGGAAAGACCAACCACTATGGATTACAAAATCACCCTAAAATCAAAACTGTGGAAAGTGAGGGCACCTAACAAAATCAAAATATTTATGTGGAAAGCCCTTTCAGGAGCTTTAGCAGTGAATGTGCAACTAACACAAAGAAGAATAGACACTACTCCATCCTCTAGAATATGTGGAAATGAGTCAGAAACTATCAATCATATGTTATTTTGTTGTCATCCGGCCAAGCAAATGTGGAGATTAGCAAATATGCCATAACCGACTCAAGGTTTCCATACCACTTGTATTACCGGCAATTTTATTCATCTGATAACTGTGAATAATGATAGCCGAGTACCGGAAGAGGTCAGATCTGCTTTTGCCTGGGTTATGTGGTACATCTGGAAGACTCGCAATAAAATTGTTATTCAGAATCTGAACCCAGATTTACGATGCGCTATCCAAAAGTGTTTGACAAAAGCCAGTATCTAGTCCAAAAAAAAAGTAATCCAATTTACACTGCTCCTGAGGATTTAGACAAGCCTCCAGTATCCAAAAAATTACAAAGACACAGAGTAAATTTATAGTGTGGTGGTCTGTTGATTACAATAAAGATTCATATTTGCATGGAGGCTCATGGATAATACGAAATACAGAAGACAATCAGTGGCTACATGCTAGATATACACTCCACCATACAGGGCCAAAATATCACGTAGAATTACAAGGATTACTATGGGTCCTTCAGAGTATTAAAGAGCTTAATTTCTTCCCAATATTGATTAATTTGGATAATAATGCACTTCTCCAAGCTATCTCTCAACCTGATCACTGGCCTCGATTTCAGTAACAACTTAATCTAATTGGGGAACTTATCAACCAAAACAACATAGTACATTTTCATTTAATCCCTCGTCAACGGAACTCGTGGACTTTCCTCATAGCCCGTAGTGTTATCAAAGATAACAGATTTCACGATTATATAGGTCTACACTTACCAGGTTGGTTAACACATCATACCAATCCTCATTCCCATCATCATTAAAATACCATCATGACATTCTCAATCCACCTACATTACTTTCGTTCTTATCATTTACTCCTCTCTTTAATATTCCTAGTACCCAAATGATAGCAGTTTAAACTTTGGTTGCACATTTATTTTGGTCTATATGCCTTTAATTCTCAAATCATTAGCTTCCGTATTATTAACATCTGCTCATTTACTTTCGATTCTGCCAATGGATTCTCTATGGGCCTGAATCATTCTTCTCATTAACTCCCAATTATTAAGCCGATTAACATACTCATCATTATTTTCTTCTCTTTCTTACCCTTTCAGTTTCGATTCTCTCAACTTAACCATACCTTCTCACGCCACTATCTCATCTTTCTCCAATTTACAGAGACTTTGTAGGCTAATCATTACCTACTTTCACAAGATTTTTTTCTATTATTTGCAAAACCACATACACGTGTCTCTCCTCATCCTCTCAGCCAATCCAAATACTAGCTCTGTTATACTCTGTATCTTCCAAAAGATTTTGGAGATTCACTAAGACGGCGGCTCTGTACATTCTCTCAACATGCATTGGCCGGTCATTAATGCTCCGCTTCACATATGGCACAAGAGAATGATGATGTCTTCTAAGCTTTCGAGGTTGAAAAGGAGAGAAGATCACCACATTGAAGCAGCAGAGTTTAATCTTTACTTCTCCTTTCTACAAATATCTGTAACTTGAAACAGCAAATCATGGATAACTTCTTGTCAGCCATCGCTCAATTTCGTATGGGACGTAAAGACGACGACATATACATCCCCAACTACGCCTACTACAGCACCTCCGAGATGAGTCACATGAGTTTGGTGGCTCGCCCTCTTAACTATGTTGAGCAGAACCTGGTAGATATGGCGTACGACCTTCCTCGTATATGGCGAATGGAAACAAGAGTGTTCGGTCGAATCATTGACCAGGATTTCGTTCAGTTTGTTTTCTCCTCCGAAACAGATTTGATTTCAGTTCTAAGGCGGCAACCAATAGCTTTTAATGGATGGCTGGTTCTGATCCAGAAGTGGGAAGCTGCAGAGCATAGACACTTCTTCTCATCAATTCCATTGTGGGTGCAAATACACGACATCCCTCTGCAATATGCCTCGCCAATGACTACTCGCCTCATAGCAAGATCACTCGGTGAAGTGATAGAAGTTGATGTTCGTGGAGACTCAGTGACTAGAGCATTTATGATTAGAGCTCGTGTCAACATAACCCTTTTGAGAGGCTCAAATTCTTTAAGCCAGTCAGATTTCAAAACGGAGAACGCCTCTACGTCTTTTTTCACTATGAAGGAGTTGCCAATTTCTGTCTCTATTGTCAGAAGTTGACTCATGACACCAACGTCTGCTTATATGTGTCGCAACCTTCGGATTACCTCAATGAAGTAAAGGAAAATGCTCAACCTCAAGACAATTCATCTGTTTCACACTCACAGATGGAGTATCAATCACTTGGTGATGATGCAGGGATCCCTACTACTCAGGTACAAATAGTAAGTTACTTCAATCAAGCAATTGCTAACAGGATAGATAGAATACTGTCTCTATCGGATACCATAACGGAAATCGCGTTGAACAATGAAGGGTTCGAAAGCTATTCGGCCACTTTTGAGCTTGACCTCGCCACAACTGCAACTCAACAAGAGGTGGAAGTCTTTATCAACCGAGAGACCAAAAGAAAGCATTACCCTGACTGCGAGGGTGAGCCATCTAACAAGGCACCAAAATCAACCTAGTTGCGTGCCTAAGAAATCACTGAAGACCTAACTCTTTTGATGTTCGTTTCATCTCTAAATTGTCTGTTTTATTGTGTCTTTAGTATTCTGGGGTCTAGTCATTTTAAGTGTATTAGAGTCTTTTGGTGTGGTTCAAGTTGAAGTGGATAAGAGTCACAGCCTGATCCCGATTGGTTACTGGAAGTGTACTCTGCAGGCGAGGTAATCAAGCTATGGTCAAGATAGAAGCTTTGTGGGTGTTTAGTTTTTTCGTCTTTGTTGAGTCTTTTGGTAAAATTGGTCAAACTTGTCCGGTTTAGGCTAATCTTTTAGTTTCGGTTTGCTCTTTGTCAACTACTTGATGTAATACTTTTGTGTTAAGTAATGAATCTCAGTTTCGGAAAAAAATAAATAAATTATAGTCCGTTTCAAATGAATGCATATTTTATTCGTGTAAGATTCACCGTTGAACCGGTTTCTTTAGAAAACCAGATAAAGCCGACCGGCGAACCGATTCTTTCTTTTAAGTCTTTGAGGGTTTGGCTCGCCGAGAAGGAAAACAAAAACCTAACTTTTGTTCTCCGTCGGCAACGATGTACGGCGAATCGATGCAGCAGCTCCCACCGGTTCAGAATCAACACCACGTGGGTTCCGGTGGAGATTTGCATAGGGGTTCACCGATGCCGCCTCCGCCTATGATGCGGCAGTCTTCAGCTTCTTCCACTAACATCAATCCCGACTTCCACCACCATTCTGGTCCAAATAATCCATTCGACTGTAAGTAGTACCAGTAATTGTTCAAAGCTTTGAGCTTTTCTTTTCTCGATTAGTGGTGACTATGAGATCTGATGCCTCTCTTGTCTGATGTTGTAGCACATCTAGACAGTTTTGGGGCGAAACGAATGAGAAAGCACACGCAGAGAAGAGCTGTTGATTACACGAGCACGGTTGTGAGATATATTCAGGTAATGTCTTCCCATTGCTGCTACAGTCTTGTTTTCCGTTTTGGGTTCGTCTTTTTTTCTCTGTTCATAGCTTCTCCTTCCCCAGTGAATTCCCAGGTTCTTTTCATCTCAACAGTCATTTGATAGCATTGTATCTATGTAATGTAACTAATATGGTAGTTTCACTAACTCATATTATACGTGGGACAGAGTTAATTCACGACCATATATGTTTTTGTTTAGGCTCGAACATGGCAGCGAGACTCAAGGGATAGGACCTCTTTGCAACCAACCCCAGCTGCAGCAGTTGATGTTGGATTTCTGGATTATGCTAGATTCTTGATCCGAGGATCATTATTTCCAATATTTTAATGAATTAGACTCTAACTCTTATAGTGTTGTTTCAGATGCTTCCTACAGTTGCCTACTCAGATAATCCTTCAACAAGTTTTGCTGCAAAGTTTGTTCACACATCTCTAAACAAGAACCGTTGTTCAATCAACCGTGTATTGGTAATGTCCCTTCAACAACTGGGTGTACTGTACTCTGTTTGCCATGTTTATTTGTTGAAGACAGCAAAATCGTTCTTTTCGTTTTCAACTGTTCTGTCGAGTTCATGCGATCATTGCTGATTGGGTTTCTTGTACTTAGTGGACACCTTCAGGAAGACGTCTTATCACAGGCTCCCATAGTGGGGAGTTTACTCTTTGGAATGGCCAATCTTTCAATTTTGAAATGATTCTTCAGGTTCGCTTCTCAGAGTGTGAAGATTTATTTTAGGGACTTTTGCTGTTATATCTCTATTGCTGTTTCTTCTGGTATTATTTGTTAAATAATGCTATCAATATTAGGCACATGATCAACCTATAAGATCAATGATATGGAGCCACAATGACAGTTGGATGGTTTCCGGTGATGATGGAGGCACAATAAAGTATTTTTTTGTTTCAAACCCTAACTTGTGCCATGTAAATAAGAAGCTCAAAATTCTATGGTTCAAATTTAATTTTTGCTGTGACGATAAGGATCATCTTTCTGTCACGTATCAGGTATTGGCAGAACAATATGAACAATGTGAAAGCCAATAAAACTGCACACAAGGAATCAATTCGTGATTTAAGGTAAACAAATTTTGCTATCTTAGATGGATTATATGTTACTCTTCAAATTTTAACAACGTGTGTCAAACAGTTTCTGTAAAACAGATCTGAAGTTCTGCTCGTGTTCTGATGATACAACTGTTAAAGTCTGGGATTTTGCCCGGTGCCAAGAAGAACGTTCACTAACCGGTAATGTGATTTTAACACATGGCAGCAAATAGTAAACTTCTTAGTTGCTAGTTTCTTTTATCTTGAATTTTTTAGAATGCGGTTTGAGATGCGATTCAGCTACATGTTATTGGAATTGGACCCTTAGGCTACATAGAAAAAGGTGATATTGAATTTGTCATGCCATGTAAAAAGTAGTTAGTCTTGAAATCTCAAAACTGCTGTCCTTTGAAGACATGTTTTCACTGTTTGGTTTTGTAATAATTGCATTTTATGAGATATATTGAAGTGACCAAAGGGTTCTTTATATTTTGAACTCAGGCAGGCCATGGTTGGGATGTCAAGAGCGTTGATTGGCACCCCACAAAGTCCCTACTAGTTTCTGGTACATTAATTATAGACTTCTGATTTTGAATAATGCAGTAACAAAGAAGCAATTGTATACTTCAGAGCTTCTCTCTATGGCTGATTAATAACCGTTTTAATCTGTTTCGCTAGGTGGAAAAGACCAGCTTGTCAAACTTTGGGATGCTAGTACAGGGAGAGAGCTTTGTTCACTGTGTGTAGCACAAAGTGTAATTTTATATATATATATGATTTAGTGTTGAAAGATTTGACGAATTGGATGGCCTATTCTCACTCTTGCAGTCATGGTCACAAAAACATGGTGCTGAGCGTGAAGTGGAACCAAAACGGCAATTGGCTTTTAACGGCTTCAAAAGATCAGATAATTAAGGTTAGGTTCACTTTCTTTGTGGTGTGTTGATCTGTAAGATATATATTTTCCTGTGCATTATGGAAGCATTTGTATGACACATATGCATGTAATCTGCAGCTGTATGATATAAGGACTATGAAGGAGCTTGAATCTTTTCGTGGACACACAAAAGATGTAACATGTAAGCCGTCTAAATCTGTAATGATCATGTCTTCAAATCTGTAATTTCCTGTACATAGACTAGGACTCCAATATATGTGACTTACAGATTATCTTTGTACCCATGCATTACCTAGTTGGGGTCTAACATATGGCTTATTACCCCTTGACGGTTCTTAATCTATTTTTTGTCATATCTTATTTGTGACTATTTCTAAATTAAAGTTGCCAAACTCTTTAAAGCTTTGGCATGGCATCCTTTTCATGAAGAATATTTTGTCAGTGGGAGCCTTGACGGATCCATTTGTCATTGGATTGTGGGGTAAGTACTGTTTATCAATAGCAATATGCCATTTTGCTTATTCATTCGTGCTGCTCATGCTTTAATCACTTGTAAGGATTTGTCAAATCATGTTTTTTTTTCTAACTATATCTAGTCATGATGCATCTATAAATGCTAGGATCTTACCTATCTTTTATTTTGTGGTTTTGGTTTGTAGTGTGTCTAATTATGATATTTTTCTTATTTCCCAGGCATGAAAACCCACAGATTGAAATCCAAAATGCTCATGATAACAGTGTTTGGGATCTTGCATGGCATCCTATTGGATATCTTCTTTGCAGGTAACAATTACTAGAATCCAGTGCTATGAATTCCTTTTAGTTTTATTTTATGATGGTCTACTGTAAGCTTTGTTATAATATGTAATGATTCAGATATTGATTGTCCACCCCAATATTTGCAGTGGTAGCAATGATCACACAACCAAGTTTTGGTGCAGAAATAGGCCTGCCGATAATCCCCGAGATGTCCATCCTATGCAGAACCAAGGTTCTTTCTTTTTGGGTTTTATTTTATTATATTTTTGGTAGGAATCTGGATGGAAAGGGTGTGGGTAGCAAGTAGTAAGAATGTTGTGATAGGTTTAACTGGTCGGGCCCTGGCAGGGCCAGTCTAATAACTGCTTGTTCTAAAATAGGCCATGGCTTATTATTCTTCAGGCTCAACCTAGTCATATGGAACCGTGATTACTAGAAAGATTTTTTAAGAACAGACTTTACTGCTCCAGCTCAGCTGGTCCTATATGGGTGCAAATTTTTAAAGGCTATAAAATAACAGAACACCTCTGGTCATTAGTATCTCATCTACTTCCTTAAAGCATGTTCGATAAGGAACTGAGCTGTAAAATGTATCAGGCTATAATGAACAAGGTTCTGGTAATCGCCTGCCTGATAATTTTCAACCATCTGAGGCATCGCCAGCTCCTGGAGCGTTCGTCCCTGGGCTGACACGGAATGAGGGGACCATACCAGGAATCGGAATAGCAATGCCATTTGATGCATCCTCTCAAGGGGAGCATAAACAACCTCTTCCAGGCTCTATGGCATTGGGGGCTCCTCCGCTGCCACCTGGTCCCCACCCATCGCTTCTTGGAAGTGGCCAGCAACAAGGGTATCAGCAACAACACCACCAAGGTCATCCCCAGCAATTGCCTCCAATGCCCAATATGCCTCATCATCAGCTACCACCATCATCTCATATGCCATTGCACCCGCATCCGCATCTTCCCCGGCCTATGCAAATGCCTCCTCATGGTCATATGCCGCCTTCCTCAATGCCTATGTCTCATCAGATGCCCGGATCAATGGTATGACTTTCAGATCTCTTGTAATTCAACCACAACATACTCTGTCTTTTGTGGCTTCCCATGAGTTGGATCCCTTCTTTTATTTCCTTGGTGATGTTTGTGTGCTCATACTGATTATTAGGGAGATAAAAGACACTTAAAACGAATTTGCTTTACCTAGTAGAAAAGATATCTTAATCTTCGATTTTTGGACTAGGGAATGCAAGGGGGCATGAATCCTCAGATGTCGCAAAATCAATTTATGGGCCCTCCTTCAGGAATATTTCAAGGACCACCGAGCAGTGGTGGACCTCAAATGTATCCCCAAGGACGTGGTGGTTACAACCGTCCACAAATGATGCAAGGTTACAACAACCCTTACCAACAGGTCCTGTCCAAACACCCTTCTACTGTTATCTAGTGTAGCCATGAAGGTTTACATATATGAGAACAAATATGCTAGATGTCTGAACAAATTAAAACTTCCTGATACGACTGAACCACATCACTTTTACAGCTTATTCGAAACTTACTAGCTCGGTGCTATTGTAGGATTAGATATTAAAAATGCAGTGCTTAATGGAAAATTACTTAAAATCCGTAGACTTACCACATCCTCTATATTTTAATTCGTGCAGCAGCCGCCTTTGCCTGCAGGCCCTCCACCGAACACCAATCAACCACATCAGTAGGCAACTGTTGTATTAGTACATATTCTGTTTGTAGACTTGACCATATCTTGCAAAGTGTTGGTTTCAACATTATTGTCAATTTCGACGCTAGAAAACGGTTTTGCTGTCTCCATGTTTTGATGCATTAGGTGAACGAGGTACTTTACGGAAGCTGTTGTGGCTTGACATGTCAAAATACTCAATATTTGGTTTCGTCCCAATCCTTCTGAGAGCAATATTTTTACTTCCGAGTTTTTATTATCATATTTTGTGTGTATTAATAAGACTAGCAGATAGATGAGAACACCAAAAATAACACACTGTTTTTCAACTAAGATACCACTATCACGTCGCACCAAATGCATAACGTCATTAGTCGGAAATATAAAACCATTCAAGTGTGACTAGACTATTCCTGGGTTGGAGATCTTGTTTTGGGCGAGTCTTGCCGTTTTTTCACAAAAAGCCGGCTCATATCCTCTGTGGCAACATTGCTCCTGCAGATCAATAAATAGTTCTCATGAATATGCTTAGAATGTCAACATTTCATAACTTTGTAACACAAATCTCATGCAGAAGATCCCATAAATAAGTCCTTTGAATGATTGTCAACAAATAGTCATAAGGCTTCTCCATAGATTTCGAGGTTTGAGAAATAAACTGAGAACAGAGATAAAAGAAGCTAGATACGAAATAGACTAACCTTCCTTTGAGCTGAGGCGGCACAAGCACATTACCAAAAGTTTCAGGAATATTCTTGGAATGAGGCAAATTTCCTCTTGGTAGCTTAGGACGACGAGGAAGAGAAGAAGGATTCCCATTTAAGTTTCTTTTTCGTAATGCACTCTCGGCCATTGCAGCCGCAACAACAGAAGCATGGTCATTGCCACTCGCCTGTGTGATCTTCGGTAACTCCAGAAGATGCAAAGCATCTGGTAGCTGCGGAATTTCAACACTTTCTTCCTGCTCACATCTCCTACAAATTACCAAGACTTTTCATCACAAGGATGTTTTTTTGGACACATTCAGTTTCAGAACTGAGTGAGATTGGGATCGACAAAAGAACTGCTTTTGGCAAGCCAGGAACAAAAATTCTCGTACATAATCAATCATCAACTGGTAAAGGAAGAACAGAACTTGGAGTCTGAAAGTAAATTTATAGCTATATACGAACCGAAAAGCCTGTTCCGTTAGATTACATACATCAAGAAAACGAGAAATAAGAGACTAAGCAATACGAATTAAAATCGTCATAGCTGTTTCAGATTGATTCCCGAGACTCTATATAAACAAATCGAGTGCTACTACAGATGAGAAAAGCGACATAGGTTATTCAACGAAAATCAATCAAAGATAGAGAAACCCTAAAACCAAATCACTCACTGAATATTTGGAGAGGGTTTTCGTTGCGGTTGTTGGAGTGGTTTCTTCTGGTTTCGGTCTTTTACCTCCTCCGAAGCGGCTAAGACATCGTCGTCAGATGAAGAATCCTCATAGTCCACCAGTGACATGCTTTCTCCGACCTCTGCGATTCCTTCCGTAAACAAACCGGTGTCGCTCGACTAATCTATCTAAGAACAATACTCCACTGTATAATAATGCTCTCTGTCAATTCCATATAAAAACAAATTTAAAAACTATAACTCACAAATGCACGCTTTTTATCACGACGATAACTTTAGAAATGTTGGCTACTATACAAATCGATAAAACTAAGCATATAATGAAGTACAGAGATTGTTTAATGCCAAGTTGAACAATCCTATGTTTGAATTGTCCTTATGCAATCAACCAGTTGAGATTGAGAGATAAACAAATTGTAAAAACGAAAGGAGATTTGATACAAAAGTGAGTGAGTGTAACCCTCAGAAGAAACATTTGAACGTATGTATGTAAAGTATAGATTTATATACAGGGTTCAAAATCAACTCATCTCAAACTACTCTGCTTGTTCCAGCTGGGTAAAGATCGTTCGGAATTAATGCTGAGATCGTTGAGTAGTTGAGTGTTATTGCATGACTTCAATGGGCCTATGTTATATCCCCTTAACCCTGGTGACCGTTGCTGGTATGCACTTGGCCTAGTATGACTGCCATTGTTGCCAATCCTGACTTTCATTGGTGCTTCACTCATTAACGAAGTAGTGAGGCATAGCTTGTTCTTATACGGCGAGTAACTCTCTGACTGTGTGTCAAAACTTCTCGTTCTTATCCTTGGGGAGCTCAATGATCTTGACTTTGCCTTCGCTGACTCTGTCGCAACCATATAAGTTGGTGTAGTTACAGCAGCAGGCTTTTGTTCCTCTTCACCTATAGAAACTTGTCTTCTATGATTATTCACCAATCTTTTTGGCGATGAGTTCCTTGGTGTTTTAAGCTGTCTCTCATTCAAAGTTTCATCTTTAGGTTTTGTTTTTGAAGGGAAGTCGAGATCTTCCAGCTCTTTGCTCTTGGTTAGTTGGGTATCTACCCATTCGTCTAACCAGTACTTCCATTTCGTATTACTCCGTTTCTGGTACGACTCCGCGGATTTCTAAAGTTTTTTACAAAAGAAACAGTTTTCAGGTCAATATGAAACTTGTAAAGCAATGACTATGTCAAACTAACACATACTCGGTGAGTGACTGCATATTCCTTTATCCTTTCTCTTCTTAGCGAAGCTTCTTTCTTGCTCATAACCACAGCTTCTGCCTCTTCCTTTGTTAATAGACTATCATCCCATCTCTTTGGAGCGTTTGTGTCCACCTGAAAACATAATACTGAAATAAACTACTGCACTCTTTTCAAAAGAGTTAACCTTATAATATTAGAAGACATACCTTGAGTATGGTATCACCGAATGTCTGCAATTTATTGTTCTCTTCATAATCTCTTTGAGTATCTCCGGGAATTTGTGTTCTCTTTCCACAGACCTGTGACTGAATGTTCACAACAGACTGCAAGCATTTTAGTGTAGTCATTGCTTGACGTCTCACGGTTCGACCTCTGATATACGCTTGGAGTTTCACTATTCCCTTCAAGGCACGTAGAGCTTTCCTTGCCTGCAACCAAGTTCATAAACCTCATCAGCATGTCACCCGTAAAACCAACCCAAAAATCTACCAAAACAACAAAGAGAAGAAGAAGATGATAAATGGCAAAAAATAGATTCACATCTGCTTTGTCAAGACTAAATAGGTGATTGCCACATGACATATATGCATTTAGGATGATGGTAAACAGCATACGCAGATACTACTATGACTGCAACCGGTAAACTCTTAGATTCAACAAACCAACGCACTACACCCATTGATCAAAGACCTGTAAAGATCCTAAACTTATCCACAAACCCCAACTCCTTTCTCCATAAACTTCCTTTGAACATGTTAGCTCTCTAGCTAACCTACTCAACTATAGATATTGATCCTTTCAACAGTGACAATGTAATTACATAGCTTCAGTACTAGGCAATTACTAGGTAATTACATAAGAAATGGATATACACAATCTTACCAGATGACCGCGAAAAGCTGTCTGAATCCGAGTAGCTGCAAGACTTTCTTCTTGTCTATTTAGAAACATTTGATATTGGACAACCAGATCAGCAGTTTCTGGGGATGTTGAACCTTTTACATTTTCCATGGGATCTATCTGTTGACTAGGAGATACTTGACTAGCCTCACCCACATCTGACACACTTCCTTCCTTATGTTCCTCGTGCGATACATTACTTGTCCTGTGCTCTGGAGGTGCCGTAATGGAGGGTACTCTTTTCTTAATCCTAAGCTTCCAAAATGTCCATTTTCTTCTTTTTTCTTTCTGAAGAAAATAGAAGAATCAAATAAGTAGCAAAAACTAATGTCACCAGAAGAACAAAGAGCATTTATATTAGTATTTATCTTCACCTTTTCTGAGTTGGCTTCCGCTATAAAAATCCTTTTCAATATAGTGAACAAGCCCTTCTTCTTTGCCATTACTGCACAACCATCACCTGCTGCTATATTGCTCCGGGAATTCTCCAACAATAACAAATCTGAAGAGGAATCGAGCTTTTTCATTCGACCAATTTAAATGAATGCAAATCACTACAGATACATATTGCCTAAATGGTGCAAATCTCTCTGTACCTTTTTTCTGAAAACCCTAGATTTGACCAATCATACTCCAAAATCCAGATCAATACTTTACAATAAATTAATTCTAAGGAAAAACAAAAAAAAAAGGTGCATATCTTTCTGAAAACTGATAAAGATTTCTCTAAAATAATTTGATCACAGAAGAAACCAAAAACAAAAGAAAGAAGTTAATAAATAGTTCCAATGAAGGTACATCACAAAATTGAAATCTTGTCTCCAGGATTTGAAGCAAAACATAAGAAAGAAAGCCTAAGAAATAAAACTTACTTGGTAGAGTCAAAATGTTGCTCAAAACGTTTCCAAACTTAAATTAGCAAACATGAACAGAACAGAAACAAGATTCAAGGAGGAGAATTCTTCATAAGCTGAAGATGACTGTTCATCAATTTGTGAATGTGAACAAGAGACAAGGCTTGTTCTCTTCTCCACCGTGCCGACAGGTGAACGTGCCACTCCATTGCACTGAAATTATACTTTTACCCCTCTTCTTCCATGCTCCTAATTTATGGTGGTTTATTACACAATTTGTTGATTTTATTTTATGTATCTGTCAAGTTATATTTATTAGGCTACAGTGAATAATACTTGAAAATTAAATAAGATATATAATAATTTTATTTTTTTATTATATGTTAAAGTTTAATTTTAAAAATTAAGTACTGCATGTGGAAGTTCTTCATATATATCCACCCACTCATAAATGCATTCATTTTAAAATGTCAAGATTATAAAATATTAAGCTCATAAACAATAACTTTGCACGAAGTGAAACTATGTTACTTTCTCAATATTAAATTAAAATATGTTTTACTTGAATATACAGTCTAATTTTTTAAGTTAAATATCCACAATTAGTAGTCTTAACAAGTAATTGTGATTCGAAATGGCTTTCAAAATTGCTATAAAACTCATATTTCACTTTAAGACTTATGGACATGAGACAGTTGGGTATAAGAAAATGAAACATATAAAATTGGACAAGATAGATGACAATGAAACTTTAAAAAAAATTGGTCAAGACGACAATTACAACGCATTGCGTATTGTTCAGATGGAAAAAAACATATTCTCCAAATCTAATCGCTCTCACGAGCCTTCAGTACAAATCTAGTTGCATCCTTCTATATGATTTTTAGTGTAACTAAAATTCTGAAAATTATTTTATATATATATTATGTTCTATATATAGGGTATTTCCACTATTCACATTTACTAGTAAGCCCAATAAAATAAAAGTGAGCCCATAGTGAAGCCCAATTTACTAAGTCCCATCTCATCTCTGTCCACTTTTCTCCCTTTGCTCGACATAGCAGCTGATCGACATTTTTCATTTCTAGGGTTCCAAAGTTCTAATCATCATCATCATCATCTATCTGCAACAAAAATGGCTCTGGCTGGTCGTTTCAGATCGGGGATCTCCTTCTTGAAGAACATAGCCATCGCAGATTCTATCTCATCTGCTAGATCCCAACCCCTTCTCCCTGCGGTAATCGTATTCTTAAAACTCGAATCTTAAGTCTTTACTTTTGTTAGGAATCGGGTTTTTTGAAAAATCAGTTGACCAGATCGCCTAATTGGCTTGATAACAGGAGAGAATGGAATTTACATTGGTGATGTCCTAAGGAATTCCAGTTAGTTCTATCTTAATTTTCTTTTGTCGTGTTTATTGCAGTTGAGAGATTATGCAACTGCTTCAGCGCAAACAACTGCTAAAGTTAAGGTACGCACCCTTAGTTACTCTCTCATAGATGTGAAAATCGTCACTATGGCTTGAAGTGTTTTGGAGAAGCTGGCTTTTGTGATAGTATGCATGATTGCTGTCAAGATTTATAGTTGGGTTGTGGTGATGCATTGAGTAATGTTGTTTCAGGTGCCAATAGCTTTGGTTGGTGAATCTGGGAACTTTGCTTCGTGGCTGTACATTGCAGCTGTGAAACTTAATGCCTTGGAGAAGATCGAGTCAGATCTCTGTGAGATAACTGAGGCAATGAAAACAGCCCCAACTTTTGCTCAGTTTACAAAAGACCCATCTGTTCCTAAGGAAACGAGACTTGCTGCGATCAGCGATCTTTGTGGTCAAGCCAAGTTTGCAGAACCCACTAAGAACTTCCTTTGTATGTTAAAAAAACAAGTCTGAAAGTCCCTTGATTATTATGATTTGTGGTTGACTATGCTTTGTTTTGATAACAATAAAAGTTGTTTGCTTTGTAAAACAGCTTTGTTAGCTGAGAATGGAAAGCTGAAGAACCTAGACACGATTGTGAAAAAATTTCTGCAGCTGACAACAGCACATAGAGGAGACATCAAAGTTTTGGTTACTACTGTTATGGTAAGCTATATTGTTTTGATCTCTTGTGTAATCTTCAAATGAACCATAAAGTGAGCAATGTGGATTTTGAAACAAATGTTAATGGACCAACAGCCACTTCCCGCTGCAGAGGAGAAAGAATTGAAGGAGACTCTTCAAGAGATAATTGGGGAAGGGAAGAAAGTAACTGTGGAACAGAAGGTATGTAATGTGATGGTGGCATCACAGAATTATGTGATTATTAATCCGGAAATTAAACACAGGTTACATCAATGGTGGTCATATTTTTTGTTTTGCAGATTGATCCAAGTATCTACGGTGGGCTAATCGTAGAGTTTCAACAAAAGGTGTTGGACATGTCTATCAGGACGAGGGCACAACAGATGGAGAGGCTCCTCCGTGAACCTGTTGACCTCAGCAACCTCTGAAAAAATCTTAAGAGCATATGTTTGTGATGCCACCAATTGACAAATAAATATGCCCCCCCCGGGGAAACAATATATAGCCGGCTACTTCTCTTTTTAAATTCTTGTCGTTTGCAAATTACATTGTAATTGTTGTTTGCTTCGAAATAAGCTTTTTCAAGACATCAAATTTCAATGAGATTATTTTGTCCTAGTTTTTGGTTCAAAAAAAAAAACCTTCTTTTGTGTGTGAAGGTGAGAGAGCCACGAATCAAAACAAGTACATTAAGGTGCCACGAAGCTATTTAATTATCAAAACTCGAACACCGTCACTAATATTCACGTATTAATAGTAAAAAGAAAAAAAGAAAAAACAAATTGACGTTTTCTCGAAGACTATTTTAAAGGAATATCCGGAAAAGAAAAAGAAAAACTAAATCTGTTTTCTTTGCATCGTTCGTCCCCAACCATTAGAAAATTCTGAGCTTGCTAGAGCCAACCCTAGATTCGACTGTATTCGATTGAGCAGAGATGCTGCGAGTAGCAGGGAGGAGACTTTTCTCTCTTTCACAGAGGTCTTCGACGGCGACCTCCTTCGTCCTTTCTCGAGATCATTCTCTTTCCGATGGCGGAGGCTCCTCTTCCGCTGCCAGATCCGTCCCCTCTGTAGATCTATTACGTTCTAATTCTTACCACCAGAGCCTTATAAGAGGTCTCCCGATCTACATCCATTTTCTCTCTCTGATTTTATTTCAATTGGAATTTTCGTTTCTGGTGTTGATTGTATATGGTTTGTGAGAAAGAAAAATAAATCAGTTCTTTGCTTTTATGTTTCACGGAAATGATTGATATTATTAGTACCGTATCCGCAAGATTATCCATGGAAACAAAAGTGATATATGTTTTGAATCCCCTGAAGTAGACGGTATAGTAGAGCTTGATGCACCATTTCGTTTCATTCTTCTCCTTGCTCGAACGATAGTTTTGACTTTGGGTATTGCTTCTTTCGTCTAGTAGGAAAAATGGACCTTTTAAGCTGCTTTATCATAGGTGGATTGACCAGTTCTGAGATAATTCTTTGTTTGATGAGAAAAACGAGTTGATCTTGTGTTATCTATCCATTAGTAGGAGGATGGATGTTCAATCTTCTGTGGGCACATCATTTTAAGAATATTCTTTGTTTGAACAATTTATAACAGCTAAAAAGCATGATCAGGAGCTTGTATCAGGGAAGGAATCTGGAATTTATTATGTTAACCAAAAGACTAAGTTTGCAATCCTAGCTTGTAAGCATTTCTGCAATGAACAACACCTGATCATTGAATTTCTTACCCTTCTGTTGAAGATTAGACACTGCAAATTATTAATTATGGTAGGATTGCTTTGAAGAGTTTGATATACTTCTGCATTCTTATATTACCTCATGAATTCTAGTTTTGTACTTACGTTTTCCTTTAATAGCTTTACATTGATGTCAAATCTTGATAGTGGTAGTCCTTTCTTCATGCATGAACATCTTTTCTTTAAGACTTATTGTTATAGAACACTTAACCCAAATTCTTTTCCCAATTGATGTGAGTATCTTAATGTTTCATGCTATGTCAGGTTTCTCTTCTCAAGTCCTTACTCAAGGAAATGAGGTAGGTTTTGGTTCAGAACTTCCAGCCACGGTCGAAGCTGTCAAAACACCTAACTCAAAGATTGTCTATGATGACCATAACCATGAGCGTTACCCACCTGGTGACCCTAGCAAGCGTGCATTTGCTTATTTTGTCTTGTCTGGTGGGAGGTTTGTTTATGCCTCTGTTCTCCGCCTTCTTGTTCTAAAGCTTATTGTGAGCATGTCTGCAAGTAAAGACGTCCTTGCCCTTGCATCCCTCGAGGTTGACCTTGCTAGCATCGAACCGGGAACTACCGTTACAGTAAAGTGGAGAGGAAAGCCCGTGTTCATCAGGCGAAGAACAGATGATGACATCAAGCTGGCCAATAGTGTGGATCTTGGATCCCTGAGGGACCCACAAGAAGACTCGGTTAGGGTCAAGAATCCAGAATGGTTAGTGGTGGTTGGAGTTTGCACTCATTTGGGGTGCATCCCGCTGCCTAATGCCGGTGATTTCGGGGGCTGGTTTTGTCCGTGTCACGGTTCACATTATGATATCTCTGGAAGAATTCGAAAAGGTCCTGCGCCATATAACCTGGAAGTACCAACCTACAGCTTCTTGGAAGAGAATAAGTTACTCATTGGTTAATGAATAAATCAGAACAGTTCGGTGTCTGGGTCTGAATGAACTTAATATGTTTTTTTTTTTTGGTCTATATCTTCACGCATATTAGCGTGCAAGTCTGCTGTCCTCACACTTTTGCTGAATAATACAAACTTGTCATTGTATGACTTAGCATCTGTCTCATCTGGTAAAAAGATATTGTTCATAGGCTGTTTATTATTTGAAAATAATTTTGGATTTTGAATAGTATCATGGCGATTCTTATTTGTAATTGTTAACAGACTTTCTTCATATCGTTTGTAAGAGAAATCAATTTCATATTTTAAGTTTCTAGCCGTCATCGCCATGGAGACAGAAACTTGTTAGTTCCACAAAGATAGTTTCATGGTGTTTGAGAATCTTTGAACTTCTTTGGAGACAACATTTACCTGAAGGCTTGAACTTCTAACAGAGCCAAAAACTTTACTTTTCATGGCGAGAGTGATATTTTTCCGTTGACATGTACCATATGTTCTCATAACATTGTCTTTAATGACTGTTTTTTTTTTCCTTTCCTTTTCTTTTATCCCAATCAAATAAATTAAATATAAATACTAAATTGATGTTTTCTCAATAAGAGGTTTTTTTTTCTTTCTGAAAGGTCTATTCTTTTTGTTTGCACTGGCCGTCCCTAACCTCAGGATTCTGTTCTTGCTCTGAGCGAAACCCTAAGTTTGGCCATCTCCCCCATTTGAGCAGAGATGCTGCGAGTTGCTGGGAGGAGACTTTTCTCTGTTTCTCAGAGATCTTCGACTGCGACCTCCTTCGTCGTCTCCCGAGACCACGCCCTCTCCGATGGCGGCGACTCTTCTTCCGCTTCCAGATCTGTCCCATCTGCAGATCTCTCATCTTTCAATTCTTACCATCGCAGCCTTATAAGAGGTCTGAATATCTATATCCCTTTTTATCTTTCTGGATTAAATTTTCCATTTCTGGTCTTCTTTGCTGCTTTATTGATTGAATGATTCACGGATGAAAATCTTTTTTATTTTTCCCTTGTACGAGTCCCATGATTGATTGAGATTCCTACTGTCGTATATGCGTGATGATATATCATCTGATTGGAATTCCATGATGTGTATTAGAGTTCGATTTACCATGTCCGTCCATTCTTCTCTTTGCTGAAGTAGTTGTCTTTAATGGTTACTTGTATTTTTCGGAGGGAAATGGTGATTATCGGATATGAATTGACCAGTTCTTAGATCCTTTGTTGATGAGAAAAGCTCCCTAGTGATTACCTTGTTTGTATACTCCTCGTGGTCCGGTATTCATATGTGATTAACATACGTTACTTGATTTCTCCAATTCTGATCTTGTGTATCCATGAACATCTTCGCTATTAGTGACATGAATGTTTTTAACTATACACTATGTTTTCCCTGAATCTGATATTTATGGTGGAACTGTTTGGATGAATCTGTTATATTCCTCCATTATACTTTTAGTGTTTGCAGCTCCTTGTTGGAATAGTCTTTCTCCTTCTGTAATTACTTGATTCTGTTAGAAGGGAATGGAGATTTGAGTTTCTATTGATTGAATGTGAATTGACCGTTTCTGAGATAATCCTTTGTTTGATGAGGAAAGCTTACTGTATGTAAATTCTTGAGGTACAGTATGAATAGTGTGATAAACACTGCCTTCTTGATAACTTGTGTATTTATGTTGATTTCGAATTTGTTTTCTTGTTTCCAGTTTGAGATTATGGTAGAATGGTTTGAATGAATTTCCTTCGCTCCTGCCTCTGGAAGTTATACCTCATGAATTCTGTGCTACGTTTTTTTTTGGCCTTGGAAACTTATACAGTAATGGTCACATCTTGACAGTAGTAGTCTTGTTGCTTGTCTGTAACTACATTGGTGTTAATTTTAGAAATGTTTCATGCTATTTCAGGTTTCTCTTCTCAAGTCCTTACTCAAGGAAATGAGGTAGGTTTTGGTTCAGAACTTCCAGCCACGGTCGAAGCTGTCAAAACACCTAACTCAAAGATTGTCTATGATGACCATAACCATGAGCGTTACCCACCTGGTGACCCTAGCAAGCGTGCATTCGCTTATTTTGTCTTGTCTGGTGGGAGGTTTGTTTATGCCTCTGTTCTCCGCCTTCTTGTTCTGAAGCTTATTGTGAGTATGTCTGCAAGTAAAGATGTTCTTGCCCTGGCATCCCTTGAAGTTGACCTTGGGAGCATTGAACCAGGAACTACTGTTACAGTAAAGTGGCGTGGTAAACCCGTTTTCATCAGGAGAAGAACAGAAGACGACATCAAGCTGGCCAATAGTGTGGATCTTGGTTCTCTAAGGGACCCACAAGAAGACTCGGTTAGGGTCAAGAATCCAGAATGGTTAGTGGTGGTCGGTGTCTGCACTCATTTGGGGTGCATTCCCTTGCCTAATGCTGGCGACTTTGGAGGTTGGTTTTGTCCGTGCCATGGTTCACATTATGATATCTCTGGAAGAATTCGAAAAGGTCCTGCACCATACAACTTGGAAGTACCAACCTACAGCTTCCTGGAAGAGAATAAGTTACTCATTGGTTGATTAATAAAGCACATCGGTGAGTGTCTGGGTCTGAATGAACTTCATTTGGTTTTTGTTTTGGTATTTATATTCCGGCATTTTAGAACAAGGTTTGTCTTGTTTTTGCTGAATAATACAAACTTGTGATATTTTGTTCAACGTATACTGAAGCTTCGATTACCCATATCGCTGGTGAAAGATTCTGTTCGTCGTCTGTCTTAGTGTTCATCATCACCCTTTCTTTTATCAGGCCTGTTAATCGTATGTTAGAGAGACCCTTTTCGTATTTCAAGATTCAAGGCGTATCACAATTTAAAGAAATTGAACTTACATGTGTGTTCCAATAGTTTCTCAATGTTCACTAAATTTCATACAACAAAGGGTACATAGCTTAAAGTTGCAGAGAAAATCTAAAGCTATGAGCTAGTAGTATCTAGATGGGGCAACGTAGAAGCAAACAACAGCAAAAATGTAAATTAGTGGCTATGATTTACAAAACAGGTAAAGTAGAAACAATATACGTAATACAATCCCGGGAATGAATTTTTTAATCATGCGAAAGTGACTTAGATTTCTCACTGTATATATTGGATATGGACACAACATAGAGAAAATCTATATAAAAGAAATAATGAACTCAGATTAATCATATGTTTTGTATCAGATTAGTTAAGAAAAAACGTTTGACCCTTTTGATTACTGGATCCCGGTTGCCTTTCCCTCAACTCGGTACTCAATCTGTCCTGATGGCATACACAAAAGCCAAGTTTGGTTTGGGTTAATAAGTCAATCATTCGTTTTTTATATTATTTCTATGACAAAATACTGTTTTGGGAAGCGTTTACTCCGACCCTTGTGAACTTAGAACGGCCACTACAAACACTAATCACAAGCAAACGGGTCTTCTGATTAAGGCAACTTCTCATGTTTATCATAAGACACCGCTCTCTCTTGGAGTATTATTCTTTTCATATATCAAACAACATAAATTCAAATTGATTATTGTTATTTTATTAACTATGATACATGTATTGATTAATTGTAACAAATAATAATGTAATAAAGAGATATAAATGGTCAACTTTGGGGGATCATGGTATAGTATAATTTGTTCGTCGGTTGCATTCCCGACCTAACTCATAAACTCACCAACCCCATTTTTTTCCCTTTTTTCTTGTTTTTATTCTCCGATCAAACCAAGAATCATACTCCCTTTCATATTTTCCCCAACACATAAGAAATGGCTACCATTTCGAATCTCGCTAATCTTACTCGCGCTACTTGTATCGACCCCAAGTCTTCTTCTTCTTATCCCTTACCTAGATCCTTTGTTAATCTCCGCAGTTTGAACGCTAAGCTTTCCTCTTCTCAGCTTTCCCTTCGTTATTATCAACAATCAAAACCTTCCCTTTTGTAAGTTTATATCTATTCACTTATGCATGGGTTTTGTGTCTGTATAGTCTGTTTCTCGTTCTGGGGTTTCTCCAAAGAAGGATCTTTTTAGCTGGAAACGAACCTCGCATCTCATGTTATAGATTTATATAGTCAAAGTAACTTTTTCATAGGATGGATTAGGAAACCCAACTAAGTGTTTGAAATGGTGATGCCGCTTTGAAAAAAAAAACTATTTCCTCTTTATTTTGTTGGTAAAAATCTGATTTTGATGATGATTGTTTCCTGTTTCCTTATTTTTGCAGTGTGAGGTGTTCAGTCTCTGGAGGAAATGGAAGTTCTGTAAAGAAAACGACTCTTCATGATCTATATGAGAAGGAAGGTCAGAGTCCTTGGTATGATAATCTATGCCGTCCAGTCACTGATCTTCTCCCGTTAATTGCTCGTGGCGTTAGAGGCGTTACCAGTAACCCTGCGGTAATTTTGTGATCTCTGCATGTTTTGGCTATGATTTACTCTCTGTGCTTGTTCTTTTGTCTTACTTCTTCACTTTTTAAAATCTGTTGCAGATCTTCCAGAAAGCCATATCCACTTCGAATGCTTATAATGATCAGTTCAGGTACACCTTTTAGTAAATGGATGCATATTTTTGTTCTGTTCTAATTTCTGGTTGTTATCAAAAGTACACGTTAATAAAACTTTAACATTCTTGTCTTTGTGTAAATTTGGCTGATTTGTTTATGGTATATCACTGACAGATATTCATTTAATTTTTTTTTCCTATCTTGATTTTGTATGATACACTATTAGGACACTTGTGGAATCAGGAAAGGACATTGAAAGCGCGTACTGGGAACTTGTGGTGAAGGATATCCAGGATGCTTGCAAACTTTTTGAGCCAATCTATGACCAGACAGATGGTGCCGATGGCTATGTCTCTGTCGAAGTTTCACCTAGGCTTGCTGATGATACCAATGGGACTGTTGAAGCTGCTAAATATCTTCACAAGGTTGTGAATCGTCGCAATGTCTACATTAAGATTCCTGCTACTGCTCCATGTATTCCTTCCATCAGGGATGTCATTGCATCTGGAATAAGTGTCAATGTCACGGTAAGGTTTCTTAAAGTGTATCAGGAAACATGTTTTGAGTGCAAGTGTTAAAGAAGTAAAAAGTAAAATGAGTTATAATTCTTGTAGTTCATGTTATGGATTATTCTTATGCACTTGCGATTTGCTAGATCTTTTCTCATTTGTTCTGTTCTGTTTCAGCTTATATTCTCAATCGCCAGATATGAAGCAGTTATTGATGCATATTTGGATGGCCTTGAGGCGTCTGGACTTGATGACCTCTCAAGAGTTACCAGTGTTGCATCCTTCTTTGTCAGTCGGGTGGATACTCTCATGGACAAGATGCTTGAGCAAATTGGTACCCCAGAAGCCCTAGATCTCCGTGGCAAGGTAAAAGCTTGTTTCATCGCTGAGAATCTTGCACAATTACTGTGAATCAAGTATGAGTTTATGAAATTGGATATGCAACTCTTGCAGGCCGCTGTGGCTCAAGCTGCATTAGCATACAAGCTGTACCAGAAGAAATTCTCAGGTCCAAGATGGGAAGCTCTGGTGAAGAAAGGTGCCAAGAAGCAGAGACTTCTGTGGGCATCGACGAGTGTTAAGAACCCAGCTTACTCCGACACCTTATATGTTGATCCTCTTATTGGACCTGACACTGTAAGTCATCTTGTTGTTCTGTCCGATGTTTTCAGCCTAATATCTTATATTAGTCTATTCAGAAAGGCTGTAGTAACGGCCTTGGAAGTATAGTCCTAGACTCTGGCTTCTTTGAACAACACACATTTATTTGTTTCTTTTGTACTTGCTATACTAGGTGTCAACCATGCCAGATCAAGCCCTGGAAGCGTTCGCAGATCATGGAATCGTGAAGAGGACGATAGACGCGAATGTGTCAGAGGCTGAAGGGATTTACAGTGCACTAGAGAAATTGGGAATAGACTGGAACAAAGTAGGAGAACAGTTGGAAGAAGAAGGAGTAGATTCGTTCAAGAAGAGTTTCGAGAGTCTGCTTGGTACACTGGAAGAGAAAGCCAACACTCTGAAACTAGCCAGCCATTGAGGATAAAAGCTTCTGAGAGTAATCATCTTATCTTGTTTTGGTGAGTAATGAAATAAAAGAAGAACCTTCGGCTTTTGTTAAACACCACGCTTCCTAAAGTTTGTTGTAATGGCTTTTGCTTGATGTTCCTTCACTTACGTTATGTGTTCTATCTTCTTTGTTCAAAGAATATTTTACAATATTTGCATTTACTTACATTTTCACCAATACAACAATTGACGAGTAAATTGTCTTACCGAAAAAGTCTCGTAATTTCAAAGCCTAGAAGTCTCTTCTAAAAAAGAAAAAAGCTGAGGCTTTAATCTCTCATCTCTCTTGATTCGTCGATATACCAAGATTTCGTGTAAGAATGGCGTCGATATCAACCTTTGGCTATCTCCCGCTCTCGTCGCCTCAACCTACAGCGTTCACCAGAACTTGCTCTATCACCGTACAAAAACCTCACCATCTCACTATTTCTTCCTCTTCTTCTCCTTCCATCACTCACTGAAATATCTCATTTTGATCCTCAGAAATGTCGGACAATCGTGGCTGCTCGATTACCCGACCAATCAGATCACTTCTCTCCTCCTCCTTCCAGTTCGATTTCTGCAATTTAAAATCTTTCTTTTCTGCCGATATTCTATATTGTCTAAAGAGTGGGTTTGAAGTATGATTTGTATTGAAAACAGGTGGGAATTGTAGCTGCAGTCATATTTCTGGAGAGTTTGATCGTAGAAAATTGTTGGTTTCTTCTGTTGGCTTGTTGATTGGAGCTTTGGTATACGATGCTAAAGATGGAGACTTTGCAGCAGCTTCTGAATTCGCTGACAGTAAGAATTTCAATTTCTTTTTAAGGGCACAGAATCTTTTCTTACGGTTCACATTTCCCGTTGAGTAGAGTTCCTTTGTGCGTTTCTGAAGCATAAAATTAAATCAAAGTTATTAGCATTTTTTATTTGGAATGCTGTTTGAATGCTCTCACTTTGTTCACTGTTAGGCAAAACTTAGCTTTGGTTAGTTAACAGTTTATTCATCTCTTCATAGTGATTGTTGATATCATCGATTATCTCTTTCTTTCTTCGTTATTTTTTTTTCATAAATCTAGTCATTTCGATATGTATCTTCTTCACTCACAGTGCCAGCGCTTAGAGGGAAAGATTATGGCAAATCAAAAATGAAGTATCCAGACTATACAGAAACACAATCTGGTCTTCAGTATAAGGTCATCTTTGTTATTGCCATATTTTGAACCTTTTAATAGTTTAGAGACTTTACAGTTTAGACTATGCGGTGATTTGTTCATCTCTTTAACTTGGGGACCTTGAGATGAGTGTAGGACTTGCGAGTAGGAACTGGGCCAACACCAAAGAAGGGAGAAAAAGTTGTGGTAATGAACTTCATGCATATCTATGGTTTGTATCTAAAGTATGCCATAGTAGGAGAATTTAGTTGTAGTTGAAATTTTTTTGAGCTGTGTGTGTCAGGTTGACTGGGATGGTTACACAATAGGTTACTATGGTCGCATCTTTGAAGCTCGCAATAAAACAAAAGGGGGTTCGTTTGAGGTACAATTACAAACAAGTTTCGGATCTTTTTGGTTTGCAGTGGCAACAAGTCTTTACTCTGTGTGTTCTTCTCGTGAATCTGTAGGGGGACGATAAGGAATTTTTCAAATTTACCTTGGGATCCAATGAGGTGGGTGCAATTCTAAGTCTTAGTTATGTTAGTTTAACTGGTTTATAGCATGGATTCTATTGCTAAGGGTACAAATATTGGATGCTGAATGACTTTGGTGTTCTAGGTGATACCCGCTTTTGAGGAGGCGGTCTCTGGGATGGCTCTCGGTGGTATCAGAAGGTCGAAATTATTTTGAATATCTTCCACTCGAATCATTGTTCATATGTTTTTCATTTAATAAGTTAATATAGTAGACAAGAACTTCTCTGTATCCGGATTCTTTTTCTATCTATCTCACACAAATGATTGATGCTAAACTAATTAGCTCGGTATTGCAGGATAATTGTACCACCAGAACTAGGATACCCGGAAAATGACTACAACAAGAGTGGGCCGAGGCCAATGACTTTCTCTGTGAGCCTTTTGTTTGTAATATCTATACATGTGTAGTAAGAAAGACATACTTTTCTAATGTCCTATTTCATGTTGCGCAGGGACAACGTGCATTAGATTTTGTGCTGAAGAACCAAGGGCTCATAGACAAGACACTTCTCTTTGATGTTGAACTCCTCAAGATTGTACCCAATTGATATTTATTATCAAAACAGTCTACAACACTCACGTATATATATATACTTTCATCGGCACAGTTGTGTAAATTGAGCTCAGTTTATACTATAATGTAAAGTCAGCCTTCCGTGCAAGTATTCTGTCAGGACTTGTGTGATGAAGTGGTAGCTTTCTTAATTTATTTCATTTGTTAACATTGCTTTTCCCCATTTCAATAGCCTTTAATAGGGTGGCCTGAATAGTAACCCCTACTGAGATTTGTAATTATTACATTCAAAAGAATTTAAATGTCAACTAAGACTATCACAATAATTAAAGATTCAAGGGACTCAAACCCTCTACGTCACTTTTTAATATTCCACATCATTTAATCATTTTTTTCGTCTAAGAATTCAATACTCACTAAAATTTTACTTGGATGTAAATTAAATCTGGCCAAAGTCTTTTATGTGGAATCTTGTAGAATTATGTAAAATCAAATGGTAAAAACTGAATGTGAAATATAGCAGAATTTTTTATAAAAAAATAATTGTATCGACAAAATCTAATTTATAGCCAAAGTATATCATGAATTCCATTCAATCTAACTCTCGTAGTGAATTGACCCCTTCATGCTAAATTCATATACCCAAAAATTGCAACTCCAGCCAAACTAAATTCAAACCAAAATAAGTGAAAATAAGAATACATGTACACTATTATTCATAATTAATTGTATATTTTATTTAAAATATTTTTTTATTTAAAAGATATAAAAAACTAATTGAATGCATCATTATTAATATTTAAAATAGATATAAAAATTAAAATCTCAACTAATGAATCATTTTTTAATTATTAAAGGTATATACAAAAATAGAAAAATTAGAAAATAATACATGTGCCGAGGACGTGTGGCCCAGTGGTAATGACCATTTTAGCATCCTCAAACACCAGAGTTCGATTCCTCTATGATACAAAGGGAAGAAAAAAAAAGGATTTTAGAATATGAGTTTTGGCTATGGATCGGGCATTGTTAATCCCATTATAAGAGTAAAGTTGACAAAAAAAAAAAAAAAGCAATACATGTAATTCTACATTAACTAGTCCATGCAAAGATAAAAGATAATAAAAAATAAAAATGTAAATAATTACACACATTCCACGAATATCTTATAAAATAATTCAATTTAAAACAAACTCTAAAATAACTTAACTAATACTTAAAATAATTATAAATATTTTCATAATTATTAAAAAAACTCAGAACTAAATTGAATTAGAATGAACTAAATACTTAATAAAGGTTTAGATATTTGTATCAAAAATCTAACACGAAGCTGAACGGAATTGAAAACTCCAAATAAATTTATATATCTAAAATACAATTATAACCGAATCAAAAACTGAATTGATAACCGAATTGAAAACCAAACAAAATATTAATTAGATAATTGTTTAATATAAGAATTAAGGATTTTTTTTGGAATTATGTATAAAAGAAATAAATAAACAATTTTGAAATAAAACAGCAACAAAATTAGGTCCGATAATTTATTCAAATTGTCTTGCTTTAAAGTGTGTTCGAGCTGGATTTAACACAAATATTCTAAATCCAATTTGAGTTTTAAGAGAGAAGATGAGTAAGGATTCTGATCAATTCAAAGTGTAAGGAGATTGCAAAGAGAGAATGAATTCCTTGTATACAAATTGTGAAAACGTGGTCTCTATGAGGAGATCTCCACCTCTATATATAAAATAGAGAGTTACAACTGATTTGAAATAGGAAATATTACATTTCAGTTTAGATCCGATGTTATCTAGAAAATTTTTACAAAATCTACGTCCAACAATTGTCTCAGACACGGAAGATTTTTTTGGAATATCCAAGTCGAAAGTTTTTCCCTGCTTCTAGAATATGTGATCCACATGTCACCTTCTTATTGAGTTATTTTGCTGTGCGTCCGGCTA
The DNA here is from genome assembly GCA_900406405.1 of Lepidium africanum. Lineage (NCBI taxonomy): Eukaryota > Viridiplantae > Streptophyta > Magnoliopsida > Brassicales > Brassicaceae > Lepidium > Lepidium africanum. The sequence continues at coordinate 124,206 of OVAX01000031.1, forward strand.
TACAAGTTTTACCATTCCACGACGATTCAATTTCCAGTAAAATCCTATAAATACCGCACCTCCGTCATTCATTTTCTACCTTCTTCCGACTTTTGCAAAATGTAACTTCTTTTTTATCTCTCTACTTTATACCGAGTTGTCTTTGCTTTGTGTTTATTTTGATTTTTATTCAACTGAGATGAAAAGAGACAAGATCGAATCAGATCTCGAATCCGACGGAGAGTTCTTTGTCTGGTTCTTCTTCCTCTTCTAGTGACGTGAGCAGTATGGAAGTGGGTATCCCCGCAACACGTGATGATGCCGAGTTGGATCCTCTATCAGATTCCAAAAATGAAATTGATATTCTATCAGGGGCGGGATATCTGGGGCTGCTTCCCATGTTGTTTTGGTCGTCGATATCCCGGTTGATGATCTTGAAGCTTTGGCGAGATGGCACGACTTCCTTGACATCGGTTCTACTGTGATTAATCAGACGCGGTTGGAGAAAGTTTTCAGTGTGTGTCCAGCAATGAATAACGTTAACTTTCGGATTCCAAAACTGGAAGATAGACCACAAACTCCTCTTGATGGTTATGTTGCCATTTATGTTTGGTGGTTCACGGAAACTAAGATGTGGGTTCGTATTTCCGATCTTCTTCCGAGATATTTTTGTGCTCGGAAAATTGCGATGTCTCAACTCGGGTGTTCTGGAATAATGAACATTCTTGGAGCTCTAATCCTTGGGAGGACTCGATTTTTTGAGGACATGAATGTCTTCTGCTCGCATCATGTCTTTGCTCGTGTGTTTGATGATGCAAGAATCGTTTTGATCTTCCGTGATAAAGTCTATATGTATCTAGAAAGGGTCTCAAATCGAATTGAAAGACTTCAATATCTTTTTTTTGAATCGATTTTTCTGAAAAAGGTGGAATTGTTTTGTCCAGGTGGTGGATTTGATTAGAAGAGCGATGCTTTTGGATCATAATCAAGAGGAAGATCAACTCAAAGGAGAATTCAACATACTGAGGCTAATGAAAGAAGAAATCGATGTTCTTGCTCATAAACAAGTGAGGAAGATTCTCTGGTGTGGTTTACCTTCTTTAATGGTTCAAATTGGGTTCTTTCTTAGACTAACTTTCTGGGAATTATCATGGGATGTTATGGAACAAATCACTTTCTTCGCTACAGCTACTGGAATCAATGAATCATTGTGGGTTATGCATATTTTTTTATGACTCCGAGAGATCCAACATATTAGGATTTCATGAACAGACTGTTCTTATCAAGGCAGAGATAGTTATTGAAGAGTCATAAGTTTGACTGTGAGAGGTTTAAAGAATTGGAGAGGATGTGTAGAACCACATCGTCTTGTCATGTGGCTGCATCTATAAGAAATCGTGTTGGATTAGATCTTGAGGATGCCTTGTAGAGTCGCAGAGATTAAAAGATGTTTTTTTTTTTTTGGTCACTAGATTAAAAGATGTTCTTCTCGTTAATCTCTGGAAACGAAGAAGAATAAATTAGAGGTTTAATCCCAAATTCAGTCTTCAACAGAACGACGACGTTTCTTAATTTTTTTTCTTTCCTTTTCGCACTAAATGTCACCGTTTTAGTGTATGTGCCACATAGGATCCAAATAGGCTAATTCATGTGCCACATAGTCACCTTTAACGGGCAAAAAAAAGACCATTAAATGTTGAATAACTATCTTAACAGTCAATCAAGATTCCGACTGATAAATTCATGTATGAAATGACCCTTATAAAAAAGTTCGTGTTGGAATAACCTCTTTTCCCATCAACTAACACAAAGCAGTGTGACTTTTGTTGAAATGTAGCCAATGTCGGTTTAATGTCAGTCATCATTAACTGAGACAGCAAAAAAAATAAAAAATCATAGAAGTCCTTCAAGTATGATTTATGTCATTCAAGTACGAAACCGAGTCGATGGTTGTCAAAAAAGAAGGCAGATAAATATGAATGTATAAAATCAAAAACAAGACTTTTCTGTCGAACGTTTAAACTGTGGACATCATGGAACACCCCAAGTGCAATAAATGCAAAGTCTATCTCTAACACTTACCAGCTAGTTCCGTGAATTTAATTCCATCTTTCCCATTTTAAGCTACTGCATTTATACATTTCTCCAACCAATCCTCTTACATTATTTTCTCCTTTCAGATTTTGATATGTTTGGATCAAGTATTCCATTTATACTCTTCAGTCACTGTAAAGATTCCAAGTTTTGATATGGTTTTATGAGAAGATATTGATTATGGGTGTTTCAGAGATCAAGTCCCCGGGGAGTGTCCCCCAGACGCCGGGAGGTTGTTCGAGCTCGTCTGTTCATCAGAGGAAGCAGCTGAGTGTGTTCTTTATAGAATCAGATAACAGACGTCTTGCTCTAGGCCGTGGCTATACTGGAGGAACCACTCCGGTTAACATCCATGGCAAACCCATTTCCAATCTTTCCAAAACTGGTGGTTGGATCGCAGCTCTCTTCATTTTCGGTAACTTTTTTTTTGCAGTAGTACATGAAAGATGATATCAATAGTTTTACGACGTACTTGCAGCTTAATTAGTTATGGATGCAAAAATGTTAGGAAATGAAATGGCAGAGAGAATGGCGTATTTCGGACTATCAGTGAACATGGTGGCGTTCATGTTCTACGTTATGCATAGGCCTTTTGAGAGTTCATCAAACGCAGTCAACAACTTCCTCGGCATCTCTCAAGCCTCCTCTGTTCTCGGTGGCTTCTTAGCTGATGCTTACTTGGGTCGTTACTGGACTATTGCCATCTTCACTACCATGTATCTTCTTGTAAGTTATTCCCTTTACTTTTGGTTTCCATTTTTCCGGACCAAAATCTAAACACGTGATTCTTGTGAGAAGGGGTTGATAGGGATAACATTGGGAGCAAGTTTGAAGATGTTCTTACCAGACCAGAGCAACTGTGACCAGGTATCATTGCTCTTAGGGAATTGTGAAACAGCCAAGTCTTGGCAAATGCTTTATCTCTATACGGTTCTCTACATAACCGGATTCGGAGCTGCTGGTATTAGGCCATGCGTTTCTTCATTTGGTGCAGACCAGTTCGATGAGAAGAGCAAAGATTATAAGACACACTTAGACCGTTTCTTCAACTTCTTCTATCTGTCGGTCACTTTAGGTGCAATCATTGCTTTTACTTTGGTGGTGTATGTTCAAATGGAACATGGTTGGGGTATGGCCTTTGGCACATTGGCAATAGCTATGACCATTTCTAATGCCGTGTTCTTTGCTGGTACACCTCTTTATCGGCATAGGTTGCCTAGTGGTAGTCCCTTGACAAGGGTCGCTCAGGTCTTAGCTGCAGCTTTCCGCAAACGAAATGCAGCTTTTACAAGCAGTGAATTCATCGGTCTGTACGAGGTTCCTGGCTTGAAATCTGCTATTAATGGCAGTCGTAAAATCCTTCATACTGATGATTTCCTGTAAGTCTTCTTCTTTTGCATACATCACTCCAAAAAAGAAAGAACCTTAATCTAATTTTTTTGGATATCAAAGCAGTTGGCTAGACAAGGCAGCACTTCAGTTAAAAGAAGATGGACTGGAGCCATCTCCATGGAAGCTATGCACAGTAACACAAGTGGAGGAAGTGAAGATTCTGATCAGACTGATTCCAATCCCAGCATGCACTATAATGCTGAGTCTGGTCCTCACCGAGTATCTTACACTCTCAGTACAACAAGCATATACACTCAACACACACATTCAGCACCTCAAGCTTCCAGTTACATGCATGCCTGTCTTCCCAGGCCTCAGTATTTTCCTCATTCTCTCCCTTTACTACTCTGTATTCGTCCCTATCACCAGAAGAATCACTGGCAATCCCCATGGTGCGTCCCAGCTGCAAAGAGTGGGCATAGGTCTAGCAGTTTCAATCATATCAGTAGCTTGGGCTGGACTTTTTGAGAACTACAGGAGACATTACGCGATACAACATGGTTTCGAGTTCAACTTCTTGACCCAAATGCCTAATCTAACTGCCTACTGGTTGTTAATCCAGTATTGTCTCATCGGAATTGCAGAGGTTTTCTGCATCGTAGGGCTATTGGAGTTCCTTTACGAGGAAGCACCTGATGCTATGAAGAGTATTGGTTCGGCTTACGCAGCACTAGCAGGCGGGTTGGGGTGTTTTGCAGCCACCATTTTGAACAACATCGTCAAGGCTGCGACTCGAGACTCGGATGGGATTTCGTGGTTATCACAGAACATAAACACGGGGAGATTCGACTGTTTGTACTGGCTGCTCACTCTTCTCAGCCTTTTGAATTTTTGCATTTTCCTTTGGTCAGCTCACAAGTACAAGTATAGGGCTGTTGAGTCTGAGGAAAACAAGAGTGGGGCATTTCTTTAAAGACGCCAATTCTGTTTTGTTTTCCTTAAGCTAGTGTGTAAGAGTGGACGATCCTGTTTTCGGGTTTGTTTGGTTGTAAGAAGACCATGTGATATAAGTCGCTGTAAACGTATCTTGGCAATTTCCATTTGAGTAACAGAGGCCAAAAAGAAAAGGTCTACAAAGCGAGGGAAATCGAAACATTGTTTCACAATTTCTGTTACAATTAAGGTCGAAACATTCTAATTTTACGACTGTCTAAATATACCTCAGTCCTTTGATATATTGTTGCCTAGATATCACATATTGAGCTGCAGAATAAACAATGCCCAAAATTCCCAGAAGCCGAATCTGAAACACGTCGGTTATTACCACTGCTGCAAAGCTAAGTGGCACTGTCAGCACCGGTGATGCATCCGTGTGTTTCGTGGTATAACTCCACACGTATCTGTTGAATATAATGTGACCTGGTGATGTGAGTATTAGGAGAGCGAGATTCTTAACCGCAAAGAACCATTCACGGCCTCCAATTTCTACACCCCAACCTGAATTTCCACCGAACCAAACTTCTTCCCATATAGTGTACAGAGAGGATAAAGCCAAATATGTCGATATGGCTAGTGTGACCGGGAAGTATCTCTGTTTATCGCCAAACCCAGATAAGAGATCAGAGTCTTGGTTCAGGAGAAGTAAGATTGGAGCCAGGAAAAATATGGCTTGGCTTGAGCCGCCAGAGAGGTGGATGTTGAGGATTAAGCATATGGCAAAGCACATGATGGTGGCCACGTTACCAACTGCAGGCATCCAGGCCGCTCCCTCTTCCGACATTTTCTCTATCGCAAAGCTTTGGACCGAGGTGGCTCGGCGTTGCTGCATCAACCTCATTCGTGTTGGGATAATCCCTCTTGCACCACCTTGCGTTTTTGACTGACCACTCCTCTCAGAAAATTTCTCACGCAAAAGTGAAGTGAGCTCAAATTTAATCAGGAGAGCTATAAGCATAAATATCGCTGCATAGAGGCCTAGAAGAGATGTTCTTGCACCTTCAATGGCTAACATGGTTGTCACTTTCTTATCCTCCTCCCTTGTATCCCAACTCCAAGCAACATTATCGCTGGCATCGTTTTTAATTCTGACCTGCCCCTCTAACAAGTATGTCACGGGAAATAGAGCCACAAGAAGAGCAAACACCCATGGAAGCAGCTTTGTGCTTGAGGCAGATGGAAAATGGGTGAAGATGACAAAAACTGAGGCACAAACCATTGTTACAACAATCAGGGCGTGTAGAACAGCAGCTTGTAGAAAGAACTCTGCAGATATGTAAACACCGAGAGCTAAACCCATGGCAATGGAGTAAAATGCTCTCAGTTCTACCACATATTTGATTGGGATAAGAGATGTGACAGCAGACAGAATTAACAGAAGTGTCAAAATAAGTAACCAAGATGGCCAAGTCGGTTTTGACGCCATAAATCCGTAAATGGAGATGTCATCCGCTGACTGGCGAGCGGCCTTGATCATTTCTGAATGGTAACTCCACGTCATAGGCATTGGTGGCTGCATCAGTATAAACATGCATCCAGTTGCCACTACTAATACCAAGCTTCTCTTAGCTGACTGCAAAAAGATGATAAAACTGTCCTGGTAAGTAAAAAGCAACAACTGAACTCTCTTTTTAGTATTTTTACTCTTATAACTCAGGACATTAGTTCCAGCACGACTACAACTAGATACAGTCTTACTCCACAGAGTCCTAGTGGATGTTTATGGCATCCATATATACTATTATTTTTATCATGCTTTAAAAGGTTCCTTTTCTAAATAATCAGAGAGAGATACATCAAAAGAAACATAAGAAAATTGTATAACTGACATACCAGGACTTGTGAAAAGTGAAGGGCAACAATTGGTATACACGCCAGACCAATTAAAACGATGCAGAAACCAAGCAGCAAACCATCAGATGGCGGTCTTCCGTTCCACCATTGTAGAGCATCAAATATTGTTTCCCGACAAAACCAAACAGAGACAGCAACCACTATGGCATGAGCATAACCTTGCCATGGTTTCATTTTAGAAGCAGATTTTGACTTCTCCCTGTACATTCCACCAATCGAACAAGATAAAATCAATTTTATAATTCAAGATGAGACAATGCTTGTAAGAGTTAAAATGCTCAGTACATACTTGTATAGCAGTAAGGGAGGTGTAACAGCCAGCAATAAAGCTGCAGATACCCATACAATTGATTTCGATGATAGGAAGAGCATAGCCAACTTTGCTGAATACAGACAGGTCAAGATCCAGACTGCCTTTTGTCCAATTCGATTGTCAGCAAATAGTCTTCTCACCACAGCCAGTCCTATGATTGTCGTCAAGATAACCATGTAGCTAGGGTACATTACATCGTCTTCCATTCCATAATAGTATATGCTTGAGTAATTGAAAAAGCGGTCCTCAATGTAGCACAGTAATGATGCATGGGCCACCATACCAGCTTCAGTCAGGAAGTGCACTTTTGATGGAAGAAGTACAAGACCAGGGATCACCATGGCTATGATGATGTTAGCCACTATAAGCTTACAGAATGATTTGAGGAACATGCCGGCTAACCATATGTTTAAATCCCAGTAATTATGCATTACGAACCATATAACCATTAAGCTTCCAAGGGCAACAGATGCAAAGTAAGAGGGCACACTTTTCTTTGTAAGAAATCGAGCAAAATAAAGCCCAGCGACTGCAGGAAGCGGAGTAAACTGCAAAATAAACATAGTGTGAAATTTCATTGTTTCTATAGAGGTGGATCATAATCAATAACAGGACAACAAATGAGACAATTTATGGAATTTAATGTGACAAATTTGGACATACAACCTTCGAAAGCTTATACACCGCCGATTAGTCATAAATAAACTTAAATATAAAAACTTTTCTACTCCTAGGACTAGCTAATAACATACCACTCTGGTAGCTTGCAATATGATAGCGTAAAGACACGAAATCCATGCAATCAAAAATTAATTACAGGAAAGCTCACGGAAATAGTTATTAATTACAAGACTAATAGGAGCTATGCAATGAAAAGTAGAATACTTACCAGAACTGGAAATCCTACAACGATAGCTCCTGCAGAACTCACAATCACAGCCAAAGCTGTGAGAAAGGCTGAGCTACCAGCACTTGAGATCCTTCCAAGAAGAGAAGCACCAACGCCAGCAGCACCACCAAGCATTGTTGTGGTCACTAGAAGGTAGTTCATTGGAGGGGGCACTTGAATATACTTCCCAAAAGAACGGAAAACAACTCTAATCTCCAAACAGATCACGATAATGACCATGGCAATGGCCCCATTTACAATCCGAATGCTTTGCAGTTGATGGGAATCCTTGGTGACCCACCACAGACCACCTCTTGTCGAGGCATAGAGCTGGAACAGGAAAGGGATAAAGAACAGAAGCAGCAAATCGCTAAGTGAGGCAGCTGACGAGAATATCACAGAGTAATGTGAAGCCAAGTGAAAGATAAGCGGCATAAACATCAGATTGAGTGAAAGGAAACAACTCTCGAGTGGTCCAAGGATAAAGTTATCATCAGGAACTTCTCCTCCATGGTACTTAGCTTCCTGCTTGCTCTTGAATGAAGAAACCCTAGGAATAGCGAAAACCCAGTAGAATACGCAAGCGAACAAGAGGAAATAGTAAGAAGAATTGTTCATCCCGACGGCAGAAATGGTAGCCCATGCGAAAAGCGAAGAGGCAGTGAAAGGGACACAGGCAAATAAGAGGCGCTCCAAAGCGACAACAATGGAAGGATTTTCCAGATGAAGCCATTTGAATTGTAGCGAAGTCCAGCAGCCGATCAGGAAAGTAGTCTCAGCACAGAGAAAAGCCGCGAGCAAGCCGAGAGGGACGGAATTGAAGGAGGAAAAGAGAGAAGAAGAGAAGAAGAAGGAGATCTGAGCAGCGATCAGCGACATCCATATACCGAGGAATCCTCCGAATTTGAGATTAAGAGAATCGACGATGTAGGATATGAGGAGGCCGACTGTGAGGGTAGCGACTACCGGCGTGCCGCCGAGGTCAAGGAGGAAGGCGGCGCAAGGGAAGAGAGCAATTGCGACCCGTCCATTATAGACGAACGACGAAGGAGATAATCGAGAGTTGTTGGATCTCGAAGTAGCAGGAGCTCGATCTATGAAGTTTCTGGTGGAGGCAGGACTCATATGAGTAGAGTAAGAGGAGGAAGACAAATTAGATTCACCGGTGGAAGGGGATATATGCGGCCGGAACAGCCGTGGCTGTAACTCCGGTGGCATCATCGTCGCCGGAATTTCCTAGAAATACAGAGTGATGGCGGATCTCTCCGTTTAGTGATGAAGAAAGGATCTGTGTGTTGATTTCGCGGAAACGGTGACGTGTAAGGAAGAATCATAGCCGTTGGATGATACTAATGGGGCCCCTCAAATCCTCTAGCTTTCTTAGGTCCGCATCTAGAGAATAGTGACCCAAGCTGGGAAAACGCTGTCGTTTAGGGTACTGTTGTAACAAGTCAAACGGCCGATCAATGGTAGAACTACTCTCCTCCGATAAGATTTGAACACAAAAACTCTCAGCCGATTAGAGACATTTTTGAAAAAAAGGTGAATTGCAAATCTACTCTATGAAAAAAGGGAAATGGCTAAAAATTTTGGGTTAGCAAATTTAATCTTTCGAGGTGAAATAAGATAATTTTATCTTTGTTTCTATGAAAAACCAAAAAAATATTACGAAACTGTCATTAATGAGTAACTCCATGTTAGCGCGTAGAAAACGATAAACTTTTTTGGTGGATGTAGACAAACTGACAACATTATGTAGGTTTTCAATAGGTGTTATGTAGGTTCCAAAAGTATTCTTTGTAGGTTGCATGTTTGCATGACTGTAGGTTTACAAATCAGGCTATGTAGGTTTTCGATAGGTGTTATGTAGGTTTTCGATAGGTGTTACGTAGGTTCCAAAAATATTCTTTGTAGGTTGCATGTTTGCATGACTTGTAGGTTTACAAATCAGGCTATGTAGGTTTTCGATAGGTGTTATGTAGGTTTTCTGGATATGCTTTGGTGTTTCGTTGCATATGTTTTGTAGGTTTCAATACGTGTTATATAGGTTCCAAAAGTATCATTTGTAGGTTGACTGGTTGCCTAACTTGTAGGTCTACAAATCAGGTTATGTAGGTTTTCTGGATATGCTATGATGTTACATTGCAAACGTTTTATAGGTTTTCGATTGGTGTTATGTAGGTTTTAAAAGTATCCTTTGTTAGGTCGACTGTTTGCATGACTTGTAAGTTTACACAAATGAGGCTATGTAGGTTTTTTGGATATGCTATGGTGTTCCGTTGCAGACGTTTTGTAGGTTTCGATACGTGTTATGTAGATTCCAAAAGTATCCTTTGTAGGTTGACTGTGCATGACTTGTAGGTTTTCAATTGGATTTATGTAGGTTTGAAGGTCAAGCTTTGTAGGTTTTCAGAGATACCCTAGGTATCATGTGATGAAATGATAATTTTACCCCCGTCATTAACCATACACCTAACAGCTGAATTTAACACCATCATCCCCGTCAACAACCTTGAGCTCATATGTTTCGTCATCTTCTTTCATTTTCTAACGATCAAAACCTGTAAGCTCTTGTATTTTTGAGATGACTGAAGTGGAAGTGATATGTGGAAGATGGAGACATGAGGGAAATCAGTGGTTCTTTTACTGTGATCCAGAGTTTGGGAGCAAAATCGTTAGAGTTCATGATGATCACAATATATGGGCGTTATGTTCACAAGTATACATGAAAGTTGAGATAAGTGAACGGTTATATGAGGTCAGTCTTAGTTATAGGAGGTCGAGTGAGGTAATGAGGCTGATTCCTCAAGATACTCCACCCGTTTTCTTATTTGATACTCAATTAATAAGAGTCTTCATGAAGAAGTGTATGAGGTTTAGATTGCGTCTATATGCTGAGTTTTTTGAGAAATCGGATCCAGAATCAGAAGAAGAGGTAGAAACAGTGGTTGGTGACAAAAATGGTAATGAGTCTGCCGGTGAAAATGGTTATGGGTCTTGTAGGTTTTCAGAACAGTCATGTAGGTTTTCAGAACAGTCTTGTAGAGTTTCAGGGGTTTTAGAAAATGAACAAGTGGATGGAGAAAATCAAGAAGTGGATGGAGACAATGGAGAGGATGAAGACAGAGTAAGTATGTTTGACTACTGCAACGATCCTGATGGTGCAAGTTCTGGTGATGAAGAGTACACTCGTATTCGGGAGAGCCAAAACAATTCCTCTAAGCAAAAGGAGGTGTTATCTCGTGATGAGTTTATGGGCTTAGAATTGAGTGCTGTAGACTTAGCCATTGAGCAATGTTATCCAACTAAGCTGGAGTTGGAGACAAGGCTGAAGATTCTTGCTATAACCCGTCGTTTTGATTTTGATGTTATAGCATCAACGCGATTCTTGTTGCGGGTGAGGTGTTGGGTGCCTGGATGCTAATGGAAAATTTGTGGAGCAGTAATTGATCGTAGCATCCCGTGCTTCTACATTAAAGATTATATGGAATGACACACTTGCTCTATGACAGAGCGGTCATGTTGTGGGAGACAAGCTTGTCCATATATTCTTTCTTGCCTTTATGTTGATTTCGTTGGTGGTGTTGGTCCGTCTGTTTTGCTTAGTCATGTTGCAGAGAGTCTAAATAAACGCTACGAAGTTAAGGTAAGTGTAGTTTCCATTGTAGGTTTACCGTCTGTGCCTTCGTAGGTTTTGTTTTATGTAACTTTAATAGTACCATTGATGTAGGTTTACTAGTATCATTGATGTAGGTTTACGGTTACTGGTATCATTGATGTATATTTACTGGTATCGTTGATGTAGGTTTACTGGTATCATTGAAGTAGGTTTACATGTATGATGTATGTTTACTAGTATCATTGATGTAGGTTTACTGGTATCATTGATGTAGGTTTACTGGTATCATTGATGTAGGTTTACTAGTACCATTCATGTAGGTTTACTATCATTGATGTAGGTTTACTAGTATTACTAGTATCAGTGATGTAGGTTTACGTAGTTACTTTGTAGGTTTGTTTTTAGTTCTGTAGGTTTTGTGTTTATTTTGTAGGTTTTATTACCTATTACGTAACTACTTATTCGTTGTTGTAGTTGAAATATTGGAAGGCTCACCACGTGTTAAAAGAAGCACGCCAGCTGATAAGAGGGTCCTCAGAAAGCAGTTTTGAACAACTCCCATCTTACTTATTCTCTATAAGAAGAGCAAGTCTCGGCACACTTATAAAGCTCGAGGTTGATCAAATCAACACATTCAAGTTTCTCTTTATTGCGTTTGATGCGAGCATCCAAGGATTTCCTTTTATGCGGAAGGTGGTGGTTGTAGATGGTACGTTTTGCAAGGAAAGTATAAAGGTACTCTACTCACTGCCACAATGCAAGACGGAAATTTCAATATATTTCCAATAGCGTTTGGGGTTGTTGACACCGAGAATGATGAATCTTGGGAATGGTTTTTTAGGCAACTAAATCGTGTTATCCCTGATGACGATGAACTGGCAATCATTTCAGATAGGCATAGGTCAATAGGCAATGCGATAAAGAAAGTATACTCACTAGCTGGTAGGGGTATATGCACCTACCATTTGTGGAAAAATATCTTGATGAAGTTCAGGGGGAGTGAGTCTTTCAAGCTATTTAAGAGAGCTGCAACGGCGTATAGGTTGCAAGATTTTAATGACCTAATGACACAGATCCACGACATTAATCCTTGTCTTCATACTTACTTACTTAGGGCTGATGTTCGTTTGTGGAGTCTTGTACATTTCCCTGGTAATAGGTACAACATCACCACAACGAACATTGCTGAATCAAACAATCATGCCTTAAGTGAAGCTAGGACTTTTCCAATTGTGCAACTAATTGACGCATTAACATGATGGTTCGCTGATAAGAGGAGAAAGGCAAGTTTGATGACAACCGCTCTCACTACTAGCATTGAGAAAGTGGTAAAGGTATGTTAATTGTTTTATGTAGGTTTACTATTCTCAGCTATGTAGGTTTACGTTGTTGTTATGTTGGTTTACGTTGTGGCTATGTAGGTTTATGTTGTGGCTATGTAGGTTTACTATTCTCATCAATGTAGGTTTAGCCTTTTTATGTAGGTTTACGTAGGTGACTTTGTAAGTTTACATTGTTACTTTGTAGGTTTACGTTGTCGATATGTAGGTTAACTAGTCTGATTAATGTAGGTTTACTAGTCTCATTTATGTAGGTTTACGTAGTTCTTATGTAGGTTTACTAGTGTACTAGCGTGATCAATGTAGGTTTACTACCCTTTTCGATGTAGGTTTACGTAGTTCTTATATAGGTTCACTAGTGTACTAGTCTGACCAATGTAGGTTTACTACCCTCTTCGATGTAGGTTTACGTAGCTGAGTTTTTTGATTGAGCTTAGATATTTTCTTCTTTTTTGTAGTGAAGAGTTGAGGAAGCAAAACAATACGACGTACAACCAATAGATGAACATCAAACACAAGTCACAAATAACATGTCATCTAATGTTGTGAACTTGACGAAGATAACATGTTCATGCAAGAGGTATGACTTAGACAAAATTCCGTGTGTCCATGCCCTAGCTACAACTAAAAATGCAAGTCTTCAAATTGTCTCCCTCGCTTATCCCTTTTACCACACATCGTATTTGTACGATATGTACGCTAAATGTGTTAAGCTTCGAGATGCTTCTACTTTTGTCCCTGATGAAGTGGCTAGTAAGGTTTGTAATCCGCTGGCAATTCGAAAACAAGCAGGCAGACCAAAAAAATCAAGAAGGAAGAGCGTCCTAGAGGTTGTAGCTGAGTCTAAACGACTAAGGAGGATGTACACTTGTAAAAAGTGTTCTCAAGGGGGTCATAATAACCGGAATTTCCCATCGTAGAGTTCATAATTGTGGACCTAAAATGTCTGCTCTTAAATCTACATTGTGTGTTGCTAAACCTACATACTGTGTTGGTAAACCTACATTTCATGTTCGTAAACTTGCATTCTCTATTGTTAAACCTACATTGTTAAACTGACAAAGTAATTACATAAACCTACGAAGGTACGATTGTTGTTTAAAAAATATTACAAGGTTCATATACGTTAACCCTACAAAGGCGTTCGAAGTGAAACAGGCATTGCTGCCCTTTGTAGGGTTATCGTAAACCTACATAACTAAAATAAAAACCTACATTAGCCTGATAGTAAAACCTACATAACTAAAATAAAACCTACAGATCGTTTCAGCGTATCTGAGGATAAACCTACATAAATACATAAGACCCTACATTGCTAATCTCATGGTTGACTATCAGTGATGAACGACGTCTTCTCAGCTCATGGGTTCGGATCGGTCATGATTACTTCACAGTCCGCAGAAAGCTCATCCATTGTCTCAGCCGCATACTTCATCATAAGGAATGGAATCATTTTGTCGCTCAAACCCTCAAAAGTCACACGTAGGACCAAGCATTCAACAAACTTCAGAGCATATATGCCACAATCCCCACCATGACTTTGTTATGGAGTTCCTTTGACCCTAATCGTATTGAAGGCTGTTCCCGTAACCTTTCCTTTCTCAGCGGCAGGCGACATTTGCTTGATCAATAGTGGGATCATCCGAGAAAAGGCTTTGAAGCGGCCTATAATGACCTGGTCAGTCATTGTCGACATGTAAGAATCAAATATTCTGATCCTACCCTTCACTAAGTCCACTTCTAAGGCCACCCAATAAGCTTCTCCAACGTTGTGTACTATGTACACCCAATCAACATCAGTAAGCCATTTCCTCCCAATGTTGTATATACCATCGTCTCCTTGGTACAAGTCTACAAAGGCTTCACTGAATTTGTACTTATTTCCCTTACAGCGGAGGAAGTCCCTCTCATATTCCGAAGCCCACATTGTAGAGAACTCCGGATCAACAAAAGCAATGCGCTTACTTTTGAAAGGCGTCACCGTCTTGACATGTTTTCTCCAAAACATGAGCATAACACCGGCCATATGCTAGGAGAAAAGTATTAGAAGAATCATGAGTTTACATGAAGCCGTACAAAACCTAAAAGTAGTGGACATAAACCTACACAACTTAATATAAACCTACATCACAGCCGTATAAAACCTACATGTAGTGGACCTAAACCTACACAACTGACAATAAACCTACATCACAGCTGTACAAAACCTACAAGTAGTGGACGTAAACCTACACAACTTACAATAAACCTACATCACAGCTGTACAAAACCTACAAGTAGTGAACATAAACCTACACAACGTAATATAAACCTACATCACAGCTGTACAAAACCTACAAGTAGTGAACATAAACCTAAACAACTTACACTAAACCTACATTACAGCTATACAAAACGTACAAGTAGTGAATGTAAACCTACACAACGTAATATAAACCTACATCACAGCTGTACAAACCTACAAGTAGTGAACATAAACCTAAACAACTTACACTAAACCTACATCACAACTATACAAAACCTACAAGTAGTGACCGTACCTGTGTAGTCAACTAGCCGTATTTCTTGTTATTAGGCCGCCAACCCGACTTGCATGTCATCAGGCGGTGGTAGAAGTCAGTGTTTTTAAGGGTGCCGCCACCATACTTGATTATGAATAGTAGTTATACAACCACGTAAGCTCAAATAGATTTGTGTTGCACATTGAAATACTTACTCCTCAATGTTGACGTAATGAAGAAGGTTGGCTAATTGTCCCTGCTCATAATCACCAAAAGGATCGTATACAACCATTGAGTGGTGTACACCTTGCACAATACGCTTCAAAAGTGAGTCGCCTTTGAAAGGCGACACCGGTAAAATGAAAGGTACATTGGTTTATGAAACTTACATCATAGCGTAGAAACCTACATCACATCTGAAAAACCTACATCACATCTGAAAAAACCTACATCACATATGAAAAAACCTACATCACATCTTAAAAAACTTACATCATAGCGTAAAACCTACATCACAGGTGAAAAACCTACACTATGTTTACTTACTTGTGAAGCAGCCAGATTGATTTTTCTGCTCTCCCGTGTAACAGGCACTATAGCCAATGCATTTGCATTGTCAGATGCCTTTGTTGATTGTTCCTTCTCAACGCTAAGTGCAGTTCTCAAGCAAGCATCATCATCTAAAGTCATATCGATGATGCCATCTAGTTGAGTGGTGCTAGATGTTCCTGTGGGTTCTTAGGACACATCTCACAACCTTTGTCATTGGACTCTCCGGGTCCGAAGTTTGCTCTGTCACTACCTTCCAGGACGTGCACTTACTCTGAACGGAGAATTAAGTTTTATTTTTAAGCCTACAATGTTATTACAAAACCTACTAAGTAGAGAAATGAACTCCTATAAACCTACATAACAGTTAACATGCCAACTTTATGATTACTCAGTTAGAAACCTACAACACTTACAAATAACTTACAACACTTACAAATAACCTACAACACTTAATCAATAAACCTACAACACATGATTAACTTCTTATCTTCCGAGTAATGTCCCCTCAAAAAAAGAGAAACACGTATCCGCGATTTGTCCTTTGCTTTGCCAACCTCCTCCTTCCTTATCCCTTTTGTTTTCTCCATCACCCTCCGTTTCGTGTGCTTCTACACAAGCACTACTACCACTTCCCATCACCCTCTGTCTCCCATCTCCAATAAAAGCAATAGGACTCTCATATCCGATCATTTTGGTTTCCATCTCCGAAAATCTACTCCTTAAATTGATTAACTCGGTTTTCAAGCTGTCGTATTTGTCGT
This sequence comes from Lepidium africanum, assembly GCA_900406405.1. Classification (NCBI taxonomy): domain Eukaryota; kingdom Viridiplantae; phylum Streptophyta; class Magnoliopsida; order Brassicales; family Brassicaceae; genus Lepidium; species Lepidium africanum. Next base: position 140,436 of record OVAX01000031.1, read on the forward strand.
CATTCTTCTTCTCGGCCTCATCGAACTTGGCCACTAATCCCTCCAAAAGCGTTTTTATAGAAGACTGCTCCTTCTACATCGAAGATTTAGCCTTCTCTCTAACTTGATCCTTAACGATGGATCTCAAAGACACGGCCATCTCATCATCTGAGCCATCGACCTCCTCTTGCTTCTTCTTCTCCTTTGCATTGTTTTTTAGAGGCTTTGTCTTCTGAGGCTGCTCCTGAAACTCCCGAGTTTCCACACCCTGCACAAATAAATCATACTTAATAACAAACCTACATGCGCTGCAACACAAACCTACAAATCACTTACTAATTTTTCAAACCTACATAACTTACATAAATGAAACCTACATAACGTGCATAATGTGATAGAAACCTACGCAACTTCATCTAAACCTACACAACGTCTAATAAACCTACATAACTTGTATAAAAGAAACCTACATAATGTGACAAAACACTACGTAACTTCACTTAAACCTACATAACGTCAAATAAACCTACATAACTTCAAACAAACTTACATACATACCTTCAAATAAACCTACATAACTTCAAAGAAACCTACATGATACACCAACTACACCTACATAACAGTGAAACCTCTTACCTTCCTTGCTTTTTTGTTTCCTGGAGGTGCCACCTTGTCAGACTTCCTCTTCTTAGAGTAATCCAAAACGCTCACATCTAAAGCGTCCTCTAGTATATCCATGATCAGATTATGGACCTTTGGATCCTGACTCGTCTCTCCCTGCCAGAAAGGATATATTTCATCTACTGGCTTCTGGACCATGTGCTTACCAACACGAACCTGAAAAAAGTGTGACAACAATCAGTTTTTATGAAACCTACTCCATAAACCTACATAGTTTACATAAACCTACATAATAAGTTTCAAACCTACATTATCTAAACCTACATACCTTTCCACCTGAGTTCAGAATCTCATCCTCTAAGATTTCAACCAAACATCCTCTACCCCTGGATGTCTTCCAAGTGATAAGCGAAATGTTCTCACCTTCAATCCGGGTACCATAATTCTCAGTATAGCATTCGATGTACTCCAATGCCCATATCAGTAGCACATGGACACAGCCACATAATACGTAAGTCAACCCACTATATGATGCTCTTTTGATGGATTAGATTAAGGATTGGAAGGCATCTCGATCCCACAGATACCTTTTAAAAGTCTCCACATCGAACACTCTTTTAGTAGCTTTAAGTGGGATCCTGCTCCCTTGGTGCAGACCCAAAATTCCAACATGCAAAAGGAAAATGAGGCCTAGCATTCTCTTTCTCTTAAGAGTTCAGTCTCTAAAAAATAAGGGAACTCCAATTTTAGCAAACATACATAGTATCCATATTAAACCTACATAGTATTCAGGACTTTTGCTAAAACCTACATGACAGATCACATAAACCTACATAACTAATTACAAACCTACATAATTATATATCAAACCTACATAATTATATATAAAACCTACATAAGTAAATACAAAAACCTATATTTGCATATCCCTCAAACCTACCTACCTGCATTTCTGGAACACCTTTTGCAGTTCAAAGAAGTCTGGACATACATTATGTCTCATGCTAAGCTCTATCCAAAACTCCTCATGGGATGCCTCCACATCAACTCCTTCAACGACCACCCCACATGGCATACCAGATATCTCTTCAAATTCGTAAAGAGAGAACCTGATTGGTCGGCTACCAACCACTACCCACATCTCATTGCTTCTTTCAATACGAAGATGATTCATAAGCAACCAATGGACTGGCTTTGCTGCCCATGTATACTTCATCTCATTCAGTTTCAGAACAACACAAACTGCAAAATTGTCCCTTATGTATGTGTACGCATCTTCACCAATAGCTAGATGCATTTCTTTAAATAACAGGAGTTTACAACTATGATTGAAGCTCTTTTTCTTCAAACTAGTCATCCCAATCTTGAATAGTTTATCAGGATACTCCTTTTGCACCATCGCTGAAAGAAATATAACCCATCATCAATAAGTTATGAAAATTGTTTTTCAAAACCTACATAAAATACTTCAAACCTACATAACTTTCATTTCAAACCTACATAACTCGCGTCAAGCCTACATAACTCTCACAACAAACCTACATAACACTCACTTCAAACCTACATAACTCGCGTTAAACCTACATAACTCTCACTTCTAACTTACATAACGCTCACTTCTAACCTACATAATGCTCACTTCTAACCTACATAACGCTCACTTCTAACCCACATAACTCTCACATCAAACCTACATAACGCTCACTTCTAACCTACATAATGCTCACTTCTAACCTATATATCTCTCACATCAAACCTACATATGTTACTTGCAACGTATAAAAGAATGACATGTAAACCATATACACAACATACCTACAAAATAGACTCTCATCCTCGTTTATGACATATAGAATAGACTCTACTCCTCGTTGAAAACCTACAAACCCGTTCCCTCCAAACCCTAATTAACCTACCCATTGTCTTTCAAACCTACACAACACAAACATATCATTTTCAGAGTGGTTACTGTAACTGCAATCCCAGAACTCGCATATGCAAATCAAAAATCGCGAAAAAACCTTAAATTTCTTTGAAATTTCCTACTCCAGAAACTTTTAAACAAAATGAAATCGAACTACTATCATTAATTTCAACCAACCATCCTCTAATTTCAACAAAATTGAGCCACTATAACTTGAAAATGAAGAAGAAGATGAAGAAAAACGAAGAAGATTACAAAGAAGATGAAGACGACTTACCTTGACGAAATGCAGAAGAAGATCGGTGAAGACGAAGAAGAAGAAGATGACGAAGAAGATGAAGACGACGATGAAGAGGAACGAAGAAGATGAAGAAGAACGAAAAAGATGAAGAAGAACATAATTAGAGAGAGATTGTCGGAGAAGATGAAAAAGAAGAGGAAAAGTCGCGTAATGGGAGGTTTACGGAATTTGATTTTTTTTTGTATTCTTTTTTATTTTTATTTTTTGCAATTCAAAATAAAATTAAATCAAAATAGAAATTTTGTAACTATTTCAAAACCATGAAAATTACATGTAATTTCCACACATCCGTTACTGTTCAGAGTTGCCAAATGATTATATTTGTAATTTACCCATCTTGTTAGACTATTCTAGTAATTATCTCTTTAAATATTGTGTTATTGATTTGTTGATTCTATACTTATTCCTTTACAAAATAGAATCTTCAAAAGTATTGTATATTGATTAGATATTCTCAAAGTTGTTCACTACATTCACCACAACCATTATTAAATTTGTCTCAAACAATCATCCATCGTAGTAGTCATGATTCTCTTTTGTCTCTAATTTTTTCTGATAATGACACACAATTATAACACATATTCTCCAAGTTAAGTTACTGATAAAGAGACAGAACACAAATGATTCATGTTTTTAACTGGAAACTTAGAACTCAGACTAGAATCATCGACAATCTCATTTTTGTCTTGATCAGACTGAACATATTTCAGAGGAACACTCGTCAAGTTCTTCTCTTTCACCATCTCTAGAACAGACGGTACTAATAGAGAGCTCCACTATCTTTCTCCTTCACTCTCCATGGATAATTTTAAAATTAATTAAAAGAGCTTTGATCCACTCAACAACCCAAACAAGAAGTCAAATCAGAGAGAAAATGAAATGAAAATCAATTTGATCTCTTACATCTACATTACTTACGCAAATCACACACACACGCACACACACACATATATATATATGTAATCGTTGCAATATACATTACGAAGTTATGGAAGACTAGTATATTACACATGATTACTACACAATAATATATCAAGCAACAAAAAAGTAACAAGTATAAGATTAAAATCACCTACTTAAGAGCTCTAAAACTACCTATATAGTTACAATGTAATAACTCAATCATAGCTAACTATTCACTCACCCATCGTTTAAATTGCTTATAAGTAACAGTGCAACTAGTAAGAGAAAAACCATTTCTGAACATGGGCATAGAAGTGAAGACTTTAAAGGGTCGAAACAGAGTCGATATAATATAATCTTACAAGTGGAGTCTTTCCTCAAAACTAAGAACTCAAAAATCTAAAACTAAGAGTACCTTGAGATTTATTTTAGATAATAGTTATGCAAAATGAAACAACTGAAAATGATGATAAAAGAGATCATGAATCATTGGCGATTCCTTCCTTCTATAGATTCTGCCCACATATTAGCAGCTATTGTGTCCCTCCAATTATTTTCATATTCTCTTTGCTAAGATTGAAGAGTTCACGCATCTTCGTTATCCACATAATTGTTATCTATACTGTTCTCACTGTTTTCTTTAGTATCCTCACTATTTTCTTCATAAGGAAATTCACCCGACAGACATTCTCTTTGAAGAAATTTATGTAACCCAACACAAGCTAATACAAGTTCTGCTTGTACCTTAAAAGAAAATGGTGGTGCAGATTTAAAGATAAAAAATGAGACTTGTATATGCCGAATATTTGCTCAATCACATTTCTTAAAGATGCATGATGTAAGTTGAACAACTCATTTTTATTAATAAGAGCATGACCTCAACCTCTAAACTCTTGAAAATGATACTTTGTAATTGTACCTCTAAATAGAGCTAAAAATCTTTGTCGATTTGCAAATCCGCAATTAACTAGATAAGATTCTTTTGAAATTTATTAGGAAAATAAAATTAATAATTATATTCACACAAAACAAAAATAAATTCTATGTTATGCATATGTGCATACCTTCTAGAACAAGAAGCTTGCTAATACTCCGTGTTAGAGCATCATTTGGAATCGTGAGACGTACCTTCCCATCCACTAAGGGCATATATAAATTCAAGATAAAAGTTACAAACAGCAAAAACATTTTGTGATATATATCCTTTGTGATTACGATAACTAGGTGCATCGGAAGCAGGCACCATGGTATTAATGTGTGTTCTATCAATAACTCCAATACAATCATGTAGAAATTATAATTAATTTAGATGTATTGGAGCTAAAATAATTTTTATATGAATTAAGAAAATTTACCTTAAAATAAGGATAATATCATGTGCTTTCTCTTATTTTTGCGGGAGTTAGGTTGGGTTTAGTCATCATATTTGGTGAAATGATGAGTAAAGCCTTTAAAACCTTGTAAAAGTTTGTACTTGCAGCAAAATCGATCTCTTAAATGTGTCCATTGTAACTATATCTTGAATTTTGACCGATAGTGAGAAAAACGTAACCACCATTTCTTCAAGACACATTTGCTGGCTATCTATTAAAGTTATTTTCTCTCTAATAAGATAACATAATTTCACAAATACCTCCGCATACATACAATATACTTATCGAAAACATTCTGGAACTTTCGTAAGAACGTTGTGGATGTACTGATAACCAATTTTTGTAATATGCTAACAAATCGAGCACCCAACATTTATGATATTCATATAATAAGCTCTGACAATATTTTCCAATAGCAATAACATAATGATTCAACATCCTCTAGATATTCTTCCTCTCTCACAATAATGTCTTCCAGGAAATAAAGTAATCTCTACAAAGGATATATAATTGATTAGTAAATGACAAATATACAGTAACATAAAAGTCGTAACACTCAAGGCAAGAACACATATAATTTCACAAGAAAAATTCAACCATCATTATCATAAATAACGTTATACTGTAACAATTTTTTAAAAAGTAAACACCAACACTTTCAAACAAATATAATATTTATAAACCAAGAGAAAAAAAAGTAGGCTCACAAAAGACAAAAACACAAATAACTTAGTCCAAATTGCATGCAATACTTATAATAAAATCTTGAAAATAATTAATAAAATATTTTGGCAAAGGAAAAACACAAATAATAAAATATTTATAGGACAAAAACTGAAAGTTGCAACGACTATGAGAATAATTATATAGAGTCCACATTGCTCTGGATCCAACCAAATCGTTCCTTAACAGACATGTCTATAAAGAGATTTTTCATTCTCACTGAATGAATCAAAGTAATTGCTTTGTAACGAGTATGATTATCTAAGTTAGGAATTTCCTTCATCGTTTCCTAGACACTTCTTTTTTAGCTTTTTTTTTCTCAGTTTCTTGTTTTAGCTTTGCTTCTCTTTTCTCAGCTTCTCTTTGAATTATTTCCTCTCTTTGTTGTATGACACTAATGATCTTGCTACTAACTATGATCATCATATCCTCCTGATCACTTTTAGTGTTAGTAACGTTTGTTCTAGACTTTTTCCTTGGATGAAGTTTTTCTACACGTTATTCTGGATTTGTGTCTAGAATAGATGACGTACTGGTTCTGATATTGGCTCTTGTGATGATAATTCTAAAATATCATAGTTGTTTAGGTGAAAATCTACCTTAGCTCTTACTAGGTCATTCACTCCAATCCTATTCTAAGATTATGAGCATTAGTAATATCACCCATTCCAATCATAAATCAACAGTAGTTACACCACATCCAAATATGAGTTTTAGATCCTTGAACTGTTCGTTCAACTCATATTGTAAATGTTTATGGTTAAGGAGCTTCTGTAGATTAATAAAAGACACTCAATAGATAAGTATGTAAAAGTTATGTTAAGATATTTAGAAAATTATATAATAAAATACATACTTTAAATATTCATCCCACACTTCATCTTAAGCGGTAAATGTTTTCATTTCTGGATTCCAACAAAATCAAGAATTGAAGCGTTGTATGTCTAAATACTTTTGATATATAATTCCCAAATACTTCATTCTACTTTGGTAGTGTCTGTAAGTTTTTTGGCATCCAATTCTTTCATTGCGAACAGGCAAAATCTTTTGCTCCACCGGTAGCTTATTTATGATGCCATTAGCATCACACCAGTTTTGGTGAATTCCATCAAAAAGTAGATCTCTTAGCAATTTTGTCTCTTCAAGTCCCCATTGTGTATAAGAACCTTTTTCTTTACTCTTTTGAGAATCTCCTACAGGCTAAGCATATAAGAAAATATTAAGAATAATGCCTATAACTACAATCAATCGATAAATAAGTTTAGGAAAATAAAACAGTATAAATGAAAAAGATAACAAAAAACACGCACACTATTACTTCAATTAATCGAAAATATTTTTAGGAAGATAAAGCATATATACAAATGAAAAAGATAAATCAAAAAGTACACACTAATAATCACAAGTGATGAACAAGAAAAATATATAACTAACACAAGTATAAACAACAATAATTAGAAAAAAAAGTTTTGAGAATTAGAGTGTACCTTAGAAAAAAGTTATAGTATGCTTTACCTCTTTTGTGGAAGACAATTTATAGAAGAAAAAAGTTAATATAATTATGATATGAAATATCACGTGGTATCTTAAAAATATTTTTCATCAAGTTATGGATATAAAAATCAATGAAATTATTCAAATGTAATAAAAACTCTCCACAAATCTTTGGGTAAAATTCTATATAAATCATTAAACAATCTTTCAAAATTTACAAGAATATGTAAAACTTCTAAAATCTTTATTAGTTTGTATATCCTTAAAATTTATTAAAAGCTTTGATCAAATAACACCTGTTTATTATTATTTTTAATTTCAAATTTTTTTGTCTAAAAATATATGGTGATATGGTAGCTTGGAAAAAAAATGATGTCTGTTTAGGTTTTACTACAGAAAGATCTTATTTTCTCACACCTCATCAACATCTCCGACAGCTGGGATACATCTTCACTTTTTTTATTTGTTGTCTACCTTTGATCTCCTAGGACATACAAGCAATGTTGGACATGAGCCCATAGAGATGAAACATTTGAATGGACCCCCAATTATTAGAGGCCCCCAAAATTTTTTCTTCCAAATATATATGTATAGTTATGTTTTAAGCTTGGAGGAAGATTTCAAAATTAAATTTCATCAGAATCGTTGATCAAACTTTAGTTTATTTTCATATAAGGTTATAACAAGTTAACGAGTATGAAGGTATTTTTAAATTTTTGTTAAGTCCAGAGAAGTTAAATTCAGCAAGTGATGATAGTTTGAGGACTATATGTACTAAGCTTATAATTTTTCTTAAATATGGAGAAATTTCAGATATTGATGGTAATAATTTATTTCTGGAATTCAATTCTACCAAAACATTTAAGCAAGACTGCAAAAATATTTAATTCTTTGAAGAGATTCAAGGATTGTTATCCTAAAGTATGAGTTGCATATATATAATACTTACCATTCCTGTTTTATTTATTTCAGCTGAAAGAAGTTTTTCTAAGTTGAAGTAGGTAAAATTTTACGTACGATCAATTATACCACAAAAACGGATAAATGGATAGACTATGTTATTGATAGAAAAATGTATGTTTAAAAATTTTGATTATGCAATTTTGGTAAATGATTTTGAATAGAAATATACAAGAAGAGCTATTTTTCAGAAATAATTGTTAACTTGATTCTTTATTTTAAGATACCGTTTTTTTCTTTCTAACATGAATTTTATTTCTTTTCAAGTTTTCTAAATTATCGTTTCTTTTATATTTTGAATAGGGCCTATAAAATTCCGGTGGTGAAACAGGTGGCCATCTATGCGAGTTTGGGCCTATGGGCCTGTTTGGAATTTATTGCAAAATGACTCATTTTGGGCCCACTTCAATACACATCTTTCAACAAAAAAAAAGCAAAGAAAAATGAAAAAAACAAGTTTTTGTTAGATGGTTGTTCTATGTCCCATTTTAGGTGAACGGGAAACATAGATAGATACTAAACTCCTCGTCTTCTTTTTCCCTTGGATCAACTTTGTTCCTTTCTTTACATGAAAAAGTCTGATGTGACAATGGTTTTATCGGTTTGAATGCAGCTCGTGTAGCTCCCACGACGGAGTTTTCTGGCTAAGAAACTCGGAAATAACATTCGCCTCCAATATCTTCAAAGCTTCTTCATTAGTCACAGACCTCGGTGTCTTGTACTGACTCACAGAAGCGCCTCTAGACAGGAAGAAATTCATGAGTTTATCGAAAGCACCAGGCTTGACTACCTTGATCTCAAGTGGTCCAATGTTCTTATCATTCTTTCTTCCTTTTCTGTACACAGCATCGAGAGACTCCTCAACGGTGAAGCAGCATTCCTCCATAACATCTGGGTCAGGCTTGGGCTTTGCATCCTTGAATTTGCTTCCAAGTTCCCAGTAGAGCACGTAGTGTCCTGGAAACGAATAGGAATCTACGCGGCTAGTGAAATCTACGAGCATCAAGTCATGTGGCTCAAGCAGGAGCTTCCCATTCGTTACTGCCTTGAAAAGGTCTTCTTCGTAGGTCTTGTCCATGTCTATGCTAAGAACAACTTTCTGTCTTCCCACGAAATAAAATTGAGGCGCATTGTTGTAGAAACCAGTCACTCGTAAAACATCCCCCAAACGGTACCTATACAGACCTGTAAATCATATACAGATCTTGTGAGAAACACCAACGATATGACACGCTAAGAAAACACATAGAATGTTTATCTTTTGTTTAATCGTTTTCTTAAAAAAAGACTTTGCAATGAATTCTTAAACGACATTATTTTGAGAAATGAAGAGAGTAAACAAAAGAAAGACTTACCTGAAAACGTTGTGATAACCGGTTCATAATCATGGCCCACTTTAACATCAACAAGATCCACAACCGCAGGATTCTCTAAGGGATTCTGACCTGTTACTTGATGTTCTTTCTCGACTTCTAAGAACTCGAAGTACCCCATAGATGGCATGATCGTGTACGACACATCACAAGGCTTGCACAGAGGATTGACATTGACACCCATAAAACATTCAGAGCTGCCGTAAAATGATGAAACCAAGGGAAGACCGCCACTATAGAATTCTAACACTGGAACGTATTGTGCCATGGTGCCGGTAACAATTGATTCAATGCATCTTGCTTTTGGCCACAGTCTCCTCACTATTGCCTCCCATGATGCTTTACTGCATTCTTGCTCGATCAGGCTCGCTAGTTCTGGATTTGGTGCGGTGAGGAACTTACTGATCCCTGAAGCACATTGGGGGTCTGTAATCCAGTCACTGAGACGGCCAGTCTTTATGTTTGAGCATAACTCATACCAGTGATCTTCCAAGAATTTGATTACTTTGAGGAAGGAAGATGCAAAAGCTGCACCAAGGCGAGCCACATTATCTCGTTCTAGAAGCCCACAAAGCAACTGGCAGTACATGCTCTGAGTAGTGTCTGCACAAGTCGCAATGGCAAGCGGACTTATCTGTAATCGATCCCTGTAAAGCATATAAGAAACATTAGCAGCACCAAAGGGATTGTGTGAAACTCAAATAATTCAGTGGCAGAATGATTGGATGATGTAACGTAATGTAATAGCAAAGGTTTCAATGATTTACCAGAGAGATGAGTTTGTTGGGTTCGCTCTTTTCAAAACACAAGTTATCATAGTCCTGACCGTTAACCCAGAGGCAGTCTCGCTTTCTCTGGTAACAAAATAAAACATGAGAGATTTTCCTAGGCTAAGCCCTTCGATGTGCCTGCAAACAGTAACAGTAATGGGGTCGGGTTAAACTTACTCTTTTTTATGGTTTCAACATAACAGGCAACATTTGGGAACTTGGAAAATTCTTACTTGTAGACTAGAGCTGCACCGAGAGATGATAAAGATAACCTATGTTCGAAATCCTCTGTTGTCATAGGAATCAACTTTGGAACTCCTCCTGAAGTACCTGAGCTGCAAATACAATCGCTTCCTTAACTCTACATAATCATCGACTTAATGTACATGATCAAAAAACAACAAATTTATGTATCTAACAATTTCTGAACCAAATGGTTCAAGTTTCTTCTGGAATCAACAATGTCTGGATTGATAACATGTCGAACCTAGAATTCAAGTTTCTTCTGGAAACTCTAGTCAATAGGTCCAATACGGCCGAATCTTGCATTTAACTTTTATATACAAAGCTTTGAAATTCTTTTAGTTATCACAGATTCGCATAACAAAACAACTCTTGCTCTGAATCTAAAGAGATTCCAAGTTTTACGAAAAAAATGGTGGATCGTGTTGAAGATACCTGGTCAGGAGTACAGTGATGGGTCGATCACAGATGATGTCAGACGGCTCTCCATTAGCGATACGGTCAATATAAGACCGAATGTCTTCGTAGGTCACAACGGGTAGGTTCTTCTTAAAGCTTTGCTTATCAACTTGACCGTTGAGGAAACCTCTAAGGTACTCCGTCTGAGCATTACGTGAAAGTATTGCTTCCAACACGGAATCTTGAATCTGCTTTACGTTGGTCGTCACATCCTCAAGTCGTGACATGCAAGCCTTTGGGTTCGTTGGATCGACCTTTGGCAACATGATTGTCTGCAACCTAAAAGAGAAAAAGCAAAACTAATTTCTAACTCTTATTACAAACTGCTTACTAAAGAGAAGAAGAACATACCTTAGTACTAGCGAGGTGGATGAGCTTTGGCCTCTCTCTCTCTCTGCTTGAAAACTGTGGAGGAGGATTGGCGGTAGCAGACAAAAGATGTGGCGTGTCGAATTGTTCTCGGGTGGTGTTAGATTCTAGATGAGTTCAATAGTAGATTTGTTCTTTATCCTGTAAATGATTTATCAAACAAGGAGACAAAAAAAAAATTTAACCTGTGATGAATTCCGAGGTGATAAAGATGTCTAAGCCATACGGGAAAGTCAAACACCGACTGTTTGGTCTTTCTTTATACAAATGATTATTACTTTTTCCGGATTGAAGGGTTTGCTATTGCTTTTACGAAGCCAGACAAGCCCAGCCCAGACAGTGTTATATGGGTCAAGTTCTAATTTGGTTAAAATGTTTGAATTGAACCGCAACCAAAGTTGGTTCAACGTGTTGGTCTGTCCGAGTGAGTGTACCAAAAACCTTGAACCGGATGACTCATAGAAGCAGTCGTCGCTATTGTGACAATCCATCAATCGTCTCAAATCAATATCAACAAAATCACTGCGTGTGGGAATGGCTCGAAGCGACTCGAGATCTAGGTCACCATCTAACCGCCGGAGATACTCTCGCTCGCCTCTAACTCATCGTAGTACCCGTCGTAGCAGGCGCGACCGCAGTCGCTCACCCTATTCATCCAGGTCTGCAACAATCTCGATTCTTATCATTATCTTGAGAATTAGGATTAGGGTTTTTTTACAACCAAGGTTTGTTAGATCGTTGTATTATGTCATGAATCATTTCAGAAATTCAGAGCATATTCCAGAGACTGCCTTGTTTGTAACTCTCTTAAATGGACCTTTTGGTGTTTTGCAAACTAGTTGCTATATCCAGTAATGCTTAAATAGTAGCTGTTAACTGTAGAATTCAAAGAAGCTTTTTTATAATTCAACAGACATTAGTAAGCTAAGGTTTCCATTTTCTTTATAGGCACAGGAAGAGCAGATCTCCTACGCCGAGGCAACACCAAAGGGATAGAAGTAGTTCATTGTCTCCTTCCGAGCATAAAATTGCGATTGAAGTGAAGAAAGAACAGGAAATGAAGGCAAGGTAGTTGGTTAAATATTGTTTTATCTTTCGGGTTCTAGTATACTCTATCTCTGTTTTGTGTTTGAGGCAATATTCGCAGTACTAGCATCTGTGGACTGTGGAATATCGTAACCTTAAATAAACGAACACATGCCAATTCTAGGAATATATGTGCTACTGTGTTGACATGAACGAACTGGTAATATATATCTTCGAATTTCCAGAGTTGAAGAATATATAAAGCTTTGTTGTGCTCATTAACATATATTGCGAGAACTTTGTTGTGAAAGATGTGTTATCACCTAGGTTATCACAAATAAAAGTTTTGCCTCCTTTTGTATATATAAGAGTTTGAGCAGTGTGGAATATATACTTATCAATGTATGTGTCTAGAAAGTACAAACTATGTGGCCTTGAAAAGTTCCTCTTATCTAGTGTTGGCAGTCTATCATTTTAACTTTCTATCCATGTTAAATTAAGATTGCAGCATGAGGCTGAGCTCAAACGACTTGAAGAAGAGACTGCACAACGGATTGAGGAAGCAGTGAGAAAAAATGTGGAGGAAAGGATGAAATCGGAAGAAGTTAAAGAAGAAATAGAAAGGCGGACAAAGGAAGCCTACGAAAAGTTGTTTCTTGATGTGGAAATACAGTTGAAGAAAGAAAAGGAGTCTGCTCTAAACGAGGCAAAAAGAAAAGAAGTAAGACTAGTTGTTTATTCAATGTGCCACTCTACATATGGTTTTGGAATACTTGCTGAAAATAAAAAATTGGAAAATTAACTAAAGGAACAAGCTCGGAGAGAAAGAGAAGAGCTGGATAAGATGTTAGAAGAAAATAGTAGGAGGGTTGAAGAATCACAGAGGAGAGAAGCAATGGAACTTCAACGTAAGGAAGAAGAAAGATATCGAGAATTGGAGCTGTTACAGAGACAGAAGGAGGAGGCTGCAAAGAGAAAAAAACTGGAAGAAGAAGAAGAAGAGATTAGAAATTCAAGCAAGTTATCAAATGGAAACAGATCACGATCCAAGTTGCATTTCGCCATGGGTTTATAATTAAAGGAACATTATCGATTTAAGCCAAGTCAGAAGTGGGTTTTGACTTATGTATTTGAAGAATAGGAAGATACAGTTGACTCATCCAACGAAGTAAATTTAGCTGACCCTTCACAGAGCTTGTTGTTTCAGTATGTTTATCATTGCAAAAGAATCATTTCCAGTTGGATTCAATATTGCATACATACTTAATGGATCGGCCGCGGAGACTAAAACCTAACGAAAGATGCAGAGATGAGATTTGATTAGATAAACGGTCTACGAAATATAGAGAAGGAAAATTTGGGATTAAATTAGCGTGTTGTCGAATTAGGAAACATTAATCCATTAAATATGTGAAGATTATTCTGCACAATCATCCCATTAAATATGTGAAGATTATTCTGCGCAATCAATGAAATGTCAATCTCGACTAGTCCAGAGATAATAAAGAAATACAGCCAGAAACCCTAGAAGCGGAAGAGGATGTATAAATTGAGAGAGGGAATGAGAGAAAAGGATATGAGCAATCACTACTTCGGCTCTCAACAAATAGATTATTGTTTTCTTTATATGTTTGTTGAATCTTATTAATACAACTCCTATAAACATTAACAATACTAGGTATGGTGACAAATAAAGATATACAGAGAGCGTAGCTGGTTTTATTTCAACATCATTCTTGTGTACTAATAGTTTCCATCTAAAATAAAGAAGCATATGATGCTTTAAATGAACATTCCACGAAATAATAATTAGTTTGGTGGGCTTTTAATGGATACATATATTTAACTGATGGGATGCGCAAAATGTGATAAATAAGTCTGTTTTAACATGCGATAAAAGAATTGTAAGAAAGACGGTCAATTCTACTGTTCTATTTTTCGAATGATAAACTTGATTTAGAATAATCTTTTTTGGATAACATTATTAAGGGAAGTGGAGTTGGCAAGTAAACATAGGTTTTTATGTAAAAGTGGATATAGACTTCTATTAAAGGACTTTGATATGCTTGCTTACATTTATATCTTTTCTAGGAAAAAAAGAAAAACTAGATTCTAATTTATGCATTCAGACATGAATAGTTAATTTATATTTATTATATATATAGAGATAAGGATGTTATCGTGGATAAAAAAATTTCGGCCCGACCCGAACCCGAAATAAATTCGTCCAAAAAAATACCTAACACAGAGAAACCCAATAAATTTAGAGTCTTCATGAGACTATCCAAATAAAACCCAATAAAATATAAGCTTTATATGGGTATCCAGTTATTCCTGTTTAATATTTAAGTTTGTTTGTAGATTTCATAAAATTTTTTAAATATGTAGTTTTAATATTGTTAGTAAAAATAAACTTAATATATATTTTGAAATATTTATATTTATATTAATTTTCAGTGTAATGAAATTAATTTTCTGTAATAAAATAATTAACTATCCCAAGATAAACTAATCAACTTGTATTAAGTTGCTATACTTAGCTATCGAAAGATAAACTAATCAACTAATTTTAATTGCTACACTTGAGACATCAGATATAATCAGATCTTTTCAACATTTTTACGATAAACAAAATAACTTAAAGCTAAAATTACTTTGTCGAAATGTCAAGAATCAAGTGGATATCAAATAAGAGATTCAATTTCACGAAACCCAAAATTAACTACAATTTCAACTAATCAAATTTAGATGATGACAAACTAATTCCAACTCAAATTACTTAATTATGATACTCAGAATCAAGTGAACAGCAAATTGAAATTCCTGAGTGCAAAACACAACCAATTGATTTCGTAAACAAAACACTTATGTATCCTATAATTATGTAATAAACAACAAATTGATTTCGTAAACAAACCACCCATTATCTTATATTCATACTCATGTAATAATCAACAAAATTATTCATGGTACCAACGATTTAAATTGTTTTTAAAAGAAAATTGAAAAACCCATTGGGTACCCATTACTCGATGGGTTAACCTGAAAAAAACTCATTAGTTATGGGTACTTGTCCATTTTAAGCCCAATTAATTTTTTTGTGTCCAAACGGGTTTTCAAACTCGTAATATTTTACTGGTTTCGGGTATCCATTGGGTTTAAAACTCATTTTAACATCCTCTAATATAGATAATTACTTAAATAATGGTACAATATATGTTAATTACTCAAATACTGATGTACTATATGAAGCATAAAACTCATGTTTAATATTACATGAAAGATTTTTGTTTCAGTTTTATTACTATAATGCCATTAAAAAAAACGTAAAGAAAAAAGAAATTGAATATATTTTTTTTGTCTTCTAATCTCTTCTAATTTTTTTTTATCTTTTTGATTTTCGTGTGTGATAATAAGGTTTCCACTCTCACCATCGACGGCGGCGGCTCTTCTTTTCTCTGGTAGTAGCTCATCTTCTCTCCGGCGGCGGTTTGTCTCTATCCGCAGCGGTTCTTCTTCTCTATTTCTAAGGTAAATAATTTTTTGGGATCGTCTTCTCTCGTTTCTTAGGTTTTAGTGGAGATTTCTGAAATTGCATTCTTCAGAAATTAAGATGTTTATGTGTTGTTTTAAGAGAAACGACATTGTTTTTGCAAAGTTCTAATATCTGTTATGTGTATAGGTTTACTTATATTCTAGTGGTAGTTGATTAGCGCAAAGGTTCTCTTTTGGAACTTAAACTATGGAGATCTAAGCAAGTATTTGGGCATGATTGGAATTGCTTTCGTTTTTCTGTTTTGGAAAACAAAAATCTTTGTAAAAGATTGAAATTAAACCAATCAAAATTTAGAATAAAAAATAAACTAGAGTATCTTACAAAGATTTTTGTTTTTCAAAGTAGAAAAACGAAAGCAATTGCTGATCGAGAGAGTTTGTTGAGGATTACTTTCGTTTTATTGCTTTGAAAAGCAAAAATCTTTGCATGATACTCTAGTTTATCTTTTACTCTAAAATATGATTGATTTAATTTCAATCATTTACAAAGATTTATGCTTTCCAAAACCGAAATACGAAAGCAATTCCAATCAGACCCTTTATCTGGCTTTTCCAACACAATAATCGGTTATATAAAAGATTTATGTTTTCTTCCCTTACAATAGAATTATGATCCAACTACAAATCTCATACGCTTTGTGGCTGCAGAAACAAGAAAGATGTCCTTGATTTAGGTACAAGAGTATAGGATGTTGCATGTTGGAAACAATGATCTATAGAGGTGAAAAAAGAGTTTAAACATAAAACTGATCGAGAATTTAGCTTAGCATCACGTGCAATCGACAAGAAGATAACAAGAATCTAGCTTTGTATGACTTAGTTCTTTTTTGTCTTTTATTTAGAACCATGAATGGAGATTTTGACTGGGCAAATTACAGTTCATGTATTGCTTGTGTTTTGTAATCACTTTCTTTTCTTCTTAAGCTACTAAATTGATTGTTTATTTGAACTCATTTCTAACCCAGTATGTTTAAAACATTTACAACTTTAACTCAGCATCTTTCAAGTTCTCATCTTTATGATGAGTCACACTGTTTGGGTTCAGAGGAGAGGAAGAGATTGAAAAATATGCTGCTTTGGTTAGTGTTGTTGTTAAAACCATTAGTTAGGCTTGTTTCTCTCATTCCTTACACAAGTCAAAAGCTTAGAGGTGTGTTTAAAATTCAAGTTCTATACAATACGACTCGTCATTTCATTAGAAAATAAAACTTTATTAGGCTTTAAATGGGCTTATATAACTTTAAATAGAGGAGAAAGAAATAACTTTTATTTATTAATAGGAGAGTAAAATTGTCTTTTTATACTTCTAGGTTAAAAATGGTGAATAAATCTAGGAACTAAAATAAATCTGCAACATTACATATAAACATTTACATAGATAAATATATGATATTTCTACAATAAATCTACAAAATAAAAATATCTCTGCTACACTGAACATAAAATCTGCGAGAACAAATCTACCAATTTCAAAACTAATCTCCAATAATGGAAACAAATTTGCTAATTGACAATAAATCTACAATTTGAATATAAATCTGCAACACTACAAAATAAATATGCTAAAACAACTTTACCAATTCGAAAAAAATCTTCAACACTAAGCATAAAATTTACTAAATGGAAATAAATCTTCCAACATAATACAAATCAGCAACCCATTACATAAAATCTGCAGAAACAAATCTGACATATGAAATTAAATCTGCGATTTAATTTAAATCTATCGATAGGAAACAATCTACTACACTAGATTTAAAAAATTTACAAAATGGTAAAATTAATCTGCCACTACATAATATATTTACGAAAAAACAAATCTATTACACTTTCAAAATAAATCTACCAAAACAAAATAAATCTACATAAAGCAAAACATATATGCCAAGAAATATTAAATCTGCCATGTGTTGTAGATTTATTACCCGCATATTTATTTTTTGGCGCTGCATATTTTATTAATGACATTCTCGTAAATATTTTTTTTGCAAAGTAAAAAAAGGCAAGCTCATCTTTAAAAAACTTTTAGCATTATTTATGTAATTTCAAAATATGAGCATTATTTTAATAATTTCACAAATTTCTAACAGTATTCTTACTAAAGGGTTAGTTTTAGGGATAAACATCAATATTACAAGAAAAACATCCCCAACAAAAAATAAAAATTAAAAGCCCAAGACCAAGGTCTCCAATGGGCCAAGAGAGAAGGCAGCCCAAGCCCACTAGTGAACTTAATCCCCAGCAGAAACCCTAGACTCGTTGGTGGAGCGGAAATGGTGCCATTTCGCCGCCATCCATGAAAGTGGAATCGCCACCGGGGAAGTTTATGGACAAGGTTCGAGGTGAAATAACCACCGATGAAGAATCATCGTGACGTCGAGCTTTATATGAATGAATGACAAGGGAAGCGAACACACTAAGAATGAGGAGAGAGAAATAGATTCACCTAGCATTGACCTTTTCAAGACTCACCACTCGCCCTTGAGTGCGATGAGCTTACTCTGGTAACCAAGAGGTGGATGGCGCCGCTTGAGAACCCTTTCAAGACCCCTCACCTATCCTCAAGTGCGATGAGCTTACTCAACTATCAACCAACGGTGCCCACTCCAATCTCTCCATCACACCAACCTCACGCCACCATTACTCATTATCGCTGCTGCACTTCAAGCCAAAGAGAAAGGTGTTAAACAATGCATCAGACTTGTTATCCAGATCCGAAACTGCCAGCTCATCTACCAATCTCCATAGATTATTCGCTGCAACCTCATCGGGGAAACCAGAGACTTGCCAGCAAAGTAAACATAGAAGAAACCCTGAAAGCCCTAGGAGAAGAGTTAAGATGAGAAAAAGGGGAGAGAAAAAAAGAGAAGGAAGAAATAGGTCCTTCCCCCAGTCTCCAGCGATGAGTGCCGGCGACCAGAGAGGGAATATTGAGATTATCTACTTTGGTGGCTAGGTTTCAAGAGAGAAGCTGTTTTTAAAATTATATAGATATATGTATTATAATTTATCATCAATTTTTTAAAGTTTAGTATGTGGTGTATGTTAATCTAATATACATATTAATTTCTAATATGTAGCTGAATACCAAATATATGTGTTAGAAATATAAAATAAATAACAAACCTAGAAATGCTATTATTGAATGAAAGAGAGCCTAACACGTTGAAATCAATCAGGTCTTAGAGAGTGACAAACTAGCCTTCCAAAATGAGATGAGGAGCTCTATACTTGATGAGAGAAAAGTTGAGGAGATTAATACAACTCTAAAGGCCATATACCTAAAAGAAAAGGACGAATGGAGGTAGTGAATCAGACAGTCTTGGCTTAAAAAGCTGGTTGGAAGAACACTAGTTACTTCCATGCAGTAACTAGAGGTCAAATGGGGGTTAGAAAATTCTTAGTTATAGAGGATTTAAGTAGTCATGCTATTTTTGTGGAGCAAGAAACATTTGATATTATAATAACCTACTTCTCAAAATTATTTACCTGCCAAGAAAGTGATGGGTCAGACATAATCGAGGAAGCTTTGTCGTTAGAGATCTCGTGGGAAACAAACCCAAAAAATAATCAGCATCCCAATAGCCACAGAGATCAAGGAAACAACATTTGCAATTCATCCAGAAAAAGCCCAAGACCCGATAGATTCTTGGCTAGCTTTTTCCATGCTCATTGGATAGACATTGGACCTGAGATTGTGAAAGAGATTACATTTTTCTTCCTTCTGGAATAATGCCGAGAAAGCTAAATCACACTCATTTTAAACTGATTCTAAAAGGACCAAATCCTAGGAAAGTGGCTGATCATAGACCCATTGCCATGTGTAATGTGATCTATTAAATTATTTCAAAGCTCATATCTAGAAGATTAAAGCCGGTACTAAAGACAATCATATTTGAAAGTCAATTAGCTTTTATCAAAGAGAAGGCTATAAGCTGATTATGTTCTCATTAGTCATGAGAACTTGCACTTTCTTGAACATTTGAATGCTAAGTAAAGGTGTGCAATGGTGGTAAAAATGGATATGAGCACATATGATCGAGTTGAATGGTCTTATGAAAAGAATGTTCTTCTAAGGCCAGCATTTCATAGTACTTGGACTGAATGGATCATGCAATGCATATCTACAATTTCTTACACTTACCTTATTAATGGAGAGGCTAGTGGAGAAGTATATCCGACAAGAGGTATCTACAATGAACCAATCGGGACTTTGCCATTCTGCTCAAGAAAAAGGCATTAGCCTTCTACTACTTGCGCATGACATAGTCTTCTTCTACAAAGCTGATACAACAAGTTGTGAAGCTCTTTGAAAAATCCTGAAAAGCTGATTGATTTTGAGTGATTGTCTTTAGGAAAAAAATCAGGAATCACCCTTGTAGGAAAACCTCCACGGGTTGTAAAATCTAATGCAAAGTCTCGGTTAGGAATTCATAAAGAAGGAGGAAAAGAAAATACTTGGGACCACCTAAGCATTATGGAAGGAGAAAAATAGACATTTTCAGCAACATAGTCGAAAAAATAAAGAAAAAAGATTCCAATTGAACTACTAAACGTCTATCCCCAGCCGAAAAATTGATTATTTCCTAATTAGTTATGTCTGCAATCCCTACTTATAGAATGATGTATTTGAAGTTCCTACCACGTTATGCAAGCAGATTCAATATGCATTAACTCGATTTTGGTGGGATGTGAGTTCAGGTGAAAAAAATGTGTTGGGTGGCTTGGAGGAAACTTACAGCTTCTAAAAACAATGGAGGATTGGGTTTTATAGAGATATCAATGTTTAACAATGCTCTATTTAGGGACGAATGCTTGGAGAATTTGATGTGCACTTTTTATAGTTATCAAATAATTACAACAAATACAAACAATTATGACTTTACAACATTTGAGGTTCAAATCCACATGGACTTTAGAATTAACATGATAAGATTGTAAGTAATCAATTCAAGGTAGAGAAGATAAGTGATTATTTTGTGACATTTTAAACTAACAACTTTGTGAAAGCAAAAGAAATAAAACAAGCAAGATTCAAATGATAAAAAGCAATAGATCTAAGGCTAGGCAATTAATGAAGAGGATAACAAATGATTCATGATACATTAGAGTTCATAACACAAGCACCATCCTAGGATATGAGAGTCATTTAGTCTAGGTCAACCTACTTTCGTTGCATCAACCCCTATGCAAGCAATAGGAAAACTAACTCTCATTTGGCGACTAAGGTTAAACAAGCATGAAACACAATCTCACAAAGATAGTTTTCAACCCTAACACTCATCTCTTGCTGGCTAGGGAAGGAAAACCCACAAAAATGTTATTTTCAAAATTTCATCAAACACCTCTCGGGCGATAAACTTCCATTAATATTTCTAGTTGATTAGACTAAACCTAACATTAAGCAGACATTGAGTGGAGGATTATAAACATTTGCCAAAAGTATGCTCGAGAATGAGTTGGTTCTTTGGACCAAGGGTCGTTGCCTTTAAATAGTGCAAATGAAAACCCTAAAAACATGATTGACCCGGGATAAACCGGGTCAGACCTAAGATTAAAGGGTGTGTTTACTTGACATCACTAGATCGGTGAGACTCACGTACGATCGTGCCAAGACTTCCTCTGGTTTGGCCACTACTGGCTTTGTTTTGGTTGACCTCCGTGTCGTGGCCGAGAGCCCCAGATCGGGCCGTTACTAGCTTTGGATTGGGCCACAAACTACTACTTAGGTCTCCGGTTCACGGTCGGTGTTGCGTGTGGATCAGGCCAAGATGCCTTTTGGTTCAGCCGCTATAGTCTTCTGAGTTGCGGCTCTCATTTGGAACGGGCATGTCCTTGGCTAATCCAGATGACGCCTTGGTCATTCGATCTTCGTCCGGGCCTAAGTCTTCCTCCTTGCATGGCTTAGCTTTGATGCTTATCCTCTCTACTTTATGCATCGATGTTCCCTTTCCATTTCATCCACCATGATTCCCATCCCCTAAACAAAGACTCAAAAAAGAGAAAATATGCAACACTTTAATCCTAGACTCTAATGATGCAAAATGGATTCAAATCTACACTAAGGTGGATGAATATGAGTTCTAAAAATGCATAAAAAGATGGCTAACTTCAGTGTATATCAGAAACTTGAAAAATCCACAGAGCATGCTGGCAAGAGTTATTATTAGGAAAATATGCACCAAATCAAAATCTTCTAAAATGTGGTAGCTCACCTTCTACCTCGCTAAGATGGAAGAGCATTTTGATAGGTACAAATGTGATAAAAAACATTGTGGGAAAATTATAGGTGATGGAAAAGATACCTTGATTTGGGAGGATTGACTGGTGAAAATGTGATAACAGGATAGTCTCGACTAAGTTTATTTGCACCAAGATGCTCGATAAATTAGGGATCCTGGATGATGTAAATGGTATGGTAAGCAGACTCGGTTTGGGGACTTTTGTACATCGCAGTTATCCACTCTATCCAGAGCCAGTTTGACAGTTGTTGGCATCCTGTGATGTTCACATGGCTGCTGATCCTCACGCTACAGTATATGCGACTCTGCTTACATTCCTTTTTGATGGAGCACTGTACACAGTGATGGTTAAGGACATCTGCAAGATTTATGGGTTCAGGGAACTTGTAGAGGGACACTTGCATGACAGGTTGGTCAGCTCAATTCGGCTTTGTGGATTATCATAGCAGATGGAGGATATCAGGGTCATGCATCAAAGCTCACACACATCAGGAACCCATCGATTAGGATAGTGACGAAGATGATTGGTTATACTATTTTTGATAAAGAGGAGTCTGAACCAGTGACAAAGGGCGAGCTGAAACTACTTCATCATGCCATAGCTCCTGTGGTACCAGACCTCTATGGTGACATTCTTTCACCTCAGCAGACGAACCTCGACACCAATTGGGGATTTGTCTTCGCTGAGTCGCTCACAGAACGACGTTTCAGAGGATCACCCAGTACACCACTGAAGGAGACGATAGGTAGTTTTCACACTCCGATCTTCATGTATCACAAGTTGGATCTTAGCAACATACAGAAGGTCGAGAGGATCCACTACATGGATGATATGTTTTTGACCAACAAAATTTACGTGATGGTAAAGACAAAGTGGAGGTACTATGCTCGTGATTGACAGCATTGTGCACTTCGAGCAACAAAGATTACCTCAGTCACTTGTCGCTCCAATGTTACTTTCGCACCTCATATTACTCACCCGGAGAATTGCTGAACTTGAGCCCCTTCACCCAACTCTACTTCTTCCCACTGATACGAGGATCTACCTGACTCGCCTCATCACACACCCCCACAGTCGTACTCTACGCGCACTACTGTAGAGGTTACAATGGAGCATGTGATTCCGGAGTACACTGCAGAGTATAACCTCCCTCCATTCTTGAATTACTTCAGTGATAGGGAATACCGGGGTTGAGAGACTCAGAAGAAGAATCACTCGATGATGTATCGCATTTGTGATGAATTGAGGAAAGATCAAGGTGCCAGTGCCATATTATTTAGGGGAGCCTTTAGGGAGCAGAGCTGAGATGAGCACGAGAGCTACAAATTTGAGGCCCAATGTTGCTGGACATGGGATTGCTGCTGCATCTGATGTGGAGGAGGATGAGCAGACTTTGGACAATCGCCTACCTCATCGTCAGAGATCCCCAAGAGATCAAGAGAGCCGTAGCCCATAGTAGCTAAGAGTTTGATCGACTTTTTTACCTTTTTTCCTCTTTATTTTTTGATTTTATGTACTTTTTATCTTATTTTTATGCGTAAGTCGTTCTTTCTTTAGGGTTGTTCTACACCGGGACGGTGTGAAGTAAGTCTGGGGGAGGACAATTGCTGTGAGTAACGCTGTTTTTCTTTCTTTTGTTTTCATTTTTAGACATTTTATGTTTTTTTGAGTCTTTTTGAGCTTAAAAACTAATTGTAGGAACTATAATTTTTGAGGTTTATTGCATTGTCATGAACTAAGTGCATTGATTTGAACCTGACAGGGACTGATTGACTATTAGAAAACTCAGAGACTATACAACTTCTCAGTACCACCCACATCCTCTTGGGTATTCGAAGAATCTCATGTCGGCTTCACCCCTAACCTGACTTAATTCTCTTGTCAAGGGAGTTGGTATGCATAGGATCGAGTTCTATTTTCAGTGCATGACAGATTTTCCTTTGTAAGTATGGTTTCCCCATAGCTCATAGCGGATCGCATGAAGGAGTGCTTGGTTCGTAGCTGGCAACAATATTTTAACGTGCAGAGGGTGGTGGTTCTTATTCTTCTTGCCTCTACTATTTTTGCTTGTTCTGCTGTTGGTCCATGTAGGTGCTTTATTACTTGAATATTATTTGGTTGGCGTTCTTTTAACAATATATTGGTGGCATGTTCTTCTTCTGAGACTAAAAGGTACATTCTGTTGTATCATCACAAGCTCTGTTCTAAACACATCTCTGATATACCTCGCTTTTTTATGTGCAAGATGATGGGGATTCTCCTCCTTATTCTCCTCTTGGGAATACACTTCAACCCCTTGGTCAAGCACTATTTTTTGGGTGATACTCCTTTCGCGAAAAATGCTCAGACTAATTTTGGCATTTCTAGGACTACTCCAAGTCAAGCGCTTATCTTGGGTGGATCTCTCCTTCAAGGCTCAGGGAACTTGTCTCATAGATGGTAAGAGTTTTCGATATATGGGGATATATCTTTAATAGAGGAGGCCTTCAAGGCGATCCAGAAAAAAGATTATGTTCTTCCTCCTGTTGAACGGATGAGGCAAAGAGAGGCTTATGAGCAGATGGCCGTTGATTTCATGCAGGTATACGACAAAATATTTTTTGCTTTCATCTCTATTCTTTCTTGGTTGTTGAGTTTCGTGTCTTGCTTTCCGGCGATGATGTCCGCTAAAAAATATGGTTGTCTCTGCAAAAAATTGGGAGCTAACGACGTTGTTCAAGCTCGTCTAGAAGCCACATAGGTAGAGTTAGGGCAGACTAAAGAGTTGTTACGTGAATACGAGTTAAAGATCGTTAGCCTTAGAATTATAGTGCCTCCCGGCAATTTGTTGGTAGTTTTGAATTCTAACCATAACAAGGTCTATTCTTTCATCTATGAAGTCTAAGTTGTCATCCAACATTGCGTTATTCAGTCGCTCATTGTCATGGTTGATCATTCCTCTTATGCTTGGGATTGATACTTCCATCGGTACCAATTCTTTTAGGCTAAAAGAGGGTGATAATGGAATTCTATATGTCTATAATACCGCTTGGAGTTCTTTGACCCATTTCGATTTCTCAGAGCTCAAGCGCTTCTTCAAGTTATTCAGAATGGTTTTGTTGGTGGCTTCTGCTTGTATGTTGGCTCAGGGATATCACAAGGCTGAGGTCGTCAATCGTATTTCCCATAATTCACATAGTACCCAGACCGGCTTTGACGTCAGTTTGGTTTTGTTGTCGGTCACCAACTCTTTCGGAAGTTTGTGTCTGCATATTATGTTCTTCGAGATGAAAGTCTTTACGGTCTCTTGGGTGACTTAGGGATATGATTCTGCTTCGACTTATTTTGTAAAGTAGTTTGTGAGGACGAGTACGAACCTGTATTTTCGTATTTTGGATGCCCCCGTTAGACCAAATACATCCATTGCCCCTCGCATGAAAGAATATGGGATAGACATTGATGTTAAGGTCTCAGTTAGTTGGTACATGATAGATGTATGTCGCTGGCATTTGTCACATTTTTAAAGTATTTCTCACTCTCGTTTACCATCATGGGCCAATTGTATCCTTGGCGTTTTATTCTGATGGCTAGGGCTCAACATCCCAAGTGACTTCCGAACAATACTTTTAGCTTCATCATTGTCCATGAAGCGAAGGCATGGTCATTTGAAGCTGTATTTCTATAGCTTATCTCTATCCTGCAGTATCTGGCGCTTTGTATCTTGAGCTTTTGTGCTGGCCATTGATCTTTAGGAAAGTGTATCATGGTGGTTATATAGTATGATCGGCTCCCTCTAGTGTAATTCTAAAGTCATAGGTACTTCGGCATAGACTGATCACCATTTCTAGAGATGTTCATTACTATGTCTGGTTCTTGGATGCTTGGTTTCCATTTGAATATCATCAAGATTATCCCTTTTACGAGTGGGTGTGATGTCAAAGCTAGTGTGGTTAACACATCTGCTACTGTGTTCTCCCCGTAGGGGATCTTTGTTAGTTCAAAATATTTTAACTTTGTAGTGAGCTGTTTTGCTAGTTTCAGGAAGCTCTCCATTCTAGGGTCTTTTGCACCATACTCCCCATTACATTGACTGGCTACTAGTTAGGATTCTTTGTGCACGTGGAGGGACTTGATTCCTAGGCTTAGTGCAAGTTCCATTATAGTTATTAGAGCTTTGTATTCAGCTTCTTTGTTTGAGGTTGTGTATCCAAGCAAAAATGATTGTTTTAATATCTCCTCGGCTAGCAAATTTAATCGTATACCAATTCCGAAACCCATTTTTGATGATGCCCCATCAGCATGTAGCTTCCATGGTTAAAGGTGCTCTGCTAGATTTTTCCTTGAACTGTGCCAACTTAACTACAAAGTCGGCAAGGACTTGCGACTTGGCTGTTGTCTTTACCTTGTATTTGATGTTGTGTTCCATTAGTTTGATCACCCATTTTGCTAATTTCTCAAACTAGCTGGGAATTTGTAGGATAGCTCATAGTATGTGCTCTGTTATAGTTGATATGATGTGGAATTTGAAATAAGGCCGAACCTTTTACCACCACAAGTGCCAATTTTTCATGGTGGGATATCTGGTTTCTGCATCTCTAAGTGTTTTGCTAATGTAGTAGATTGACTTTTGGTCATCATGCTCCTTCTATACTAGTATAAGTATAAGTAGGTCTTGACTTTTTTGACTTACAACGACTTTTGATACCACAATGTCTAAGTAGAAGGTCTCTCCATTCACTGATTTTGCTATGGTAGGAGGATTAATGAGGTAGGTCTTGAGCTGATCTAAAGCCTCCTGACATTCGTCATTCTATTCATACCTCTTGTTTCCTTTTAGCAGCTTACAAAATGGGAGACAATTATCTGTTATTCTTGAAATAAAACAATTCAACACCACAATTGTCATGGTGAGGCTTGCACATATTTTGGTGTTTTCAGCCGCCGGGGGGGGGGGGGGGGGNGGGGGGGGGGGCTGCTAGTGAGCTTATTTGCTACGGATTGGCTTTGATCCCTCGTTGGGTGACCAAGTACCCGAGGAATTCTCCGGATGCTACCCCAAAGGAGCATTTGGATGGATTGAGCTTCATATCATACTTTTTTAGGATCTAAAAGCATTCATCGAGTTTTTTCACATGGTCTTAGCTTGTGCTAATTTTACAAGTATGTCGTCGATGTAAACTTCTATTATCTTCCTGAGTTGGGGTTAGAACATCTCATTTACTAGAAGTTGATATGTTTCCTAGGTATTCTTCATTCTGAAAGGCATAACCTTGTAGCTGTATGCCCTTTGTCAGTTATAAATGAGGTATTCTCTTGGTATTCCAGGTGCATGGGCATCTGCTATATACAAAAAAAGCGCCCATGAAGGACAATACTTTATATCACCGTGGCTTCTATCAGCCGTTCGATGTTTGGGAGTAAGAAACTGTCATTTGGCCACGCTTTGTTGAGATTAGTAAAATCAACGCAAACTCTCCACTTCCCATTCTTTTTTTAACGACCACCAAGCTCGTTAACCAGTCTGGATCTTTTACCTCCTGTATCGATCCCAGTTTCAAAAGCCTTTGTTCATCCTTCAGTCTCTCTATTCTTTTCGCATATCCTTATGCCATTTTTCCTCTCTTTAAGGTATTTGAACGTCTTGCATTCTTCGAGGGAGTGCCCTTTTGCTTGATGGTAGTCTTTGAATTTCTTCGGATCGTAGTCGTCATACGTTTTGGGGGCTCCCTTTTTGGCTACAGCGAAATAATGTTTTCCTTTCTCCCATTTCAGACCTCTTTTCCCGCGCTTGTCTCTCGAATTCCTTGGGTTCCTTTCCTTTATGTCTTGGTTGGTTTCTACTTTCCTTATCTCTTTGGAGTTAACATAAGCACTGTAAAGCGCATCATCCAAACTTGTTGTCGGATTTTGAATCAGGTTTGCTCTAACCTGCAAGGTAGGCCAGAGTCATGCATTGAGCGCGAGTAGTGCCATCTCATCGTGGACATGAACGCTTTTGCTTTCATTGCTTTGCACTAATCAATAAACAAGCGTAGAGGTTCGAATTTTTTCTTGTTTTAGGGTTATGAGACTTTTGACAGTTATGCGGTGCTCAGTGAAGATTGAGTACTGCTTGAGAAATGACTTTGCTAATCTCTCAAATCCATCAATCGACCTTGGCTTAAGAGCCAAAAACTAGTTTAATGTTGTGCTTTGGAGGTTTTCTGCAAGAAAGCGACATAATGCGGGGTTTGCTCTTCTGGGCGGAGGTAAGCTATGTCCGCTACCAGGTGGAATGATTTTAAGAATGCCGTAGAGTCGATGTCTCCTTAATATTGTGGGAATTTGAGCTTTCCCAAATGTGGGACTTGCGCACTGGCTATCCTCATGGTGAATGAGGTGTTACAGGTCTACTGGATCACATAGTGGAGTTCCAAGGCCGCCATAGTTACCCGGTGCACTTGCATCCTTATTTGTCACCATGGATAAGAGCTTGGTTAGTATGTCGTCCTCACGGGGTGGACTCATCTCGAGTCCCTCTTTGGACTGTTCCTCCTCGTGGTTGTTGTGGCACTCATCTTCTGAGTCCTCTTGCAGCCTATGTTCTTCTGCCCTATGCGGGATGAGGATTCTTCCCGCTTGCGTGCATCTCATTTTTTCGTGTGCATGCTTCATTTCTTTCCTTTGTTCTTGATGCTCCTTGGTCTGGCGGGGTTGGGTTTTAGATGTCCTCTCCATTTACTTGTTCTTCGATCACCAACTCGGATATTTCGTTGGCATTTGCTACGTTATTAGTACTAAAAATAGTTACCAAAAAGCTTTTTCTCGTAACAAGTATCTAGGTAAAAAAGCTTTCAAGTTGTTAGTACCACTTGCTGGTTTCCGGTTCTCTTGCTTGGGTTGTTAGTACCACTTGCTGGTTTCTGGTAACTATTTTTTTTACCTAGATACTTGTTACGAGAAAAAGCTTTCAAGTCCACGGTGGATCCCAAAATTTTAATGCGTACACTAACAATTGAGATACAAATTATTTTTAAGGACTTGACAAACATATACAAGAAAAAATGATACATTTGCCGAAGGCTGAGCTCTATCTCAATTACAATTCTAGCTATTATTATTTTAATGTTGTTCAATATGATTCGAAATTATCTTCTTCTCTTCTCTTTTTTTATTTATTCTTTTGTTTATCTTCTGAGGTTTCCTAGTATTTTGATGAGATTGATATTACGTTAATTGCATGAAATATACTTCTGGAATTTGGCAGAATGATATTTTTTTATATGGAAACGCGCTGATTCAGTCTGTATATTCTAGTCGTGGGCCTTAATTTTCTGAAACCCATCCATTAACAATCTCTTATAAGAATCCATCTACGAAGTGTCTCTTATTCTATGGGTTTAACGTAATTAAAAAAGAATCTTTAAAGAAATTTGAGATTGACTTGGATCGGATAGAATAATTTGGGTTTGATATGTGTCCACCCTAATTATGGAGAAAGGAGAAGCGGGTTTTGAGAGTTCGACTTGGATGGGTCCCATTTTTATATTTTTAATATCCTCAAATTTGGCCTTTTTTGGATTCACCAATCACATCGCTTTCTTCTTTATAATTTCTCTTCTTCTCTTGTTTCTCTTTTCGCTTTGTTCACAAATCCCTTAAGCATGCGTCAACCTTGTATTTTTAGTGTACCTTTTTTATTACTCCACTATGGAAACCATATATATATAAAGATAGGAAAATAGAAAAAAGAAAGAAATTGAACTGACAAAAAAGTGTAACACCTAATGCGATCTAAAATTATATTAAAAAACTACAATTACAAAAGGTGATTGTAATTGTTGAGTTGTGGATTGCGAGAACACAAAACGAAGCGTCTATTTTTACAAATGAATCTCAAAATGTGAGTATATGATCTTCAAATGGGTACATAGAACCTTAAATTGGCTCCATATTGATTATTGGCATCATCTGATCGATGCATACAAATTTTTATTAACATTGTTCACAATTTTGATTTTTGTACATATATGATAAATCAATATATAGTCAAATTTCAAAAATATCTATCATCCAAATGATATCTTTCATCAAAAATATCTATCATCCAGTTTGTTTTGGAAAGAATACAAAAATATACCAATCGAAATAAAACAAATATTTTGATTATAAGGGAAGAAGATGAGAATATGAGCTCATCACTCATTCCTAAATTGTGCATAACACTGCTGCCAAAACATGCTAAGCTAAGTTCCAAATCGCAAAAAGATAAAGAAGATTGAGCAAAAGAGAAAGAGAATTAACAGCACTTCCAATGGAGATTTTTAGAAAAATTTCTTAAGAATAAAAAAATTAAAAGTAATGATAGTCACTACAACAAAACATTAGTGTTGCAACGCTTTTTCGCGTTGCTAATTCGTTGTAAAACCATTTTACAACGACATAGCAACGAAACGCGTTTCGTTGTAAACTGATCGTCGCAACACGTATTTCGTCGTAATTGCGTTGTTAAATTTGCAATGAAACTTTTTCGTTGCTATTTCGTTGCACAGACTTCGTTGCAATATCGTTGTAAAATACGTTGTAAATGCGTTGTTAAGTCGTAGTAAACTTTACAACGAAATAGCAACGTGATTTACAACGGATTTACAACGAAAATTAGAGAGGAATTAGGGACTCTATTATTTGCAACGGAATTACAACCATAAATTTGGGGAGGAGTTTGGGAC